>CM043113.1:64880864-65267981 GCA_023701765.1 Hylyphantes graminicola | reverse complement strand
CCTTCGTCAAGTAAGAGAGACAGAATTCTTACTCACTTAGAGGGGGATAGTACACAAACACTCTCAGAAATAACACTTTCATTTTTGGCGATTCATGAATCCTCAAGCCTCATTTCGTTAATTTTGAGGATTGTTTCGTCAAACTATCACTTGACTTATGAAAAAGCGCGAATCTTCACTTTAACGATTCTATATCCTGATTTTGAGGAAACTGAATATCATTGCTGCACTCAAATGCTCAAAAATGACGAAATATTTCTTTAGATTAGACAAAATTCGAATCCTCATAAAAATGACGAATCAAATTTCCTCACTTTGAGGAAACGAAAAACTCGGAGCATTCGCCAGTAAATGGATCGTCAAAATTAAGGAAATTTCGTCGTTTTTGAGTATTCATTTCTGAGAGTGCAGGGTGAAGACGGGGATCGAAACAATATTCGGATCAGAATCCCCTATTTATCCCATTTAATATCCTGATCAATGATCAATATTCAAATACACTCTTAAAAAAAACAAATAAATTCCAATCCATTGAAATCATTTTCGACAACCCTAAACATGCATATTTACACAGACTGAGTTAAAATCACTCGTTTGGATGATCCTTTCGAGGTTAAAACACACAAAGGATCCACTCCAAAAGAGAGGTCATATTCCATCGGAAGTGAAATCCACTAAGACTGAGGTAAATGGCGTGTATGTTTTAAAGAGTGTAGTGAGACAGTCGACAGACTAGTAGCAGATGTCCTACAATCGGCGTACGGACGAAAATTATAAAATCTATGACGCTGATGTCGCAAATTTCCTTAAGAAAATAAAAATAATAACTTTTTTGAAAATCGATGTTGGAATAAACGATTTTTGAGGGAGACGGAGAAACAGACTGCATTACATGTAAATCACATTTTTTACATTAACATGTTTTTTAATTTTATTTGTTAAAACACTTACAAAACAATTAACATCTTTTAAATAACAAAATAATTATCAATAAAAAAAGCCAGACAAAAATCTTTCTGTAAAAGAAAGATTTTTAAGGCCTCCATAAATATTATAAGACTGGCTACTCAGTAAAAAATTTTTTCACAAAATTCATTTCGCAGCTAACGTTATTTAATTAAATACAACTTACTACTGTTAAAAGGAGAACTAATGAACTGTTTCAAGTCAGCACAATGATAATTTAAACTGTAAGTGACTCAGGAGCAATATCACTAGTACCAAGCAAAGTAATATATCGAAGAAGTAGAACTGAAAATTATCGAAAACTAATTAGCATAAATCAACACTCCTTATCCAACCAAGCGAATGGGTAAAGGGTTTACTAAAGAACACAAAAAATTAAATCCAATTAATCATAAAAGAAACCAAGTTTTTTATAATAATAAAAAGTGAATATAAAACATTCGAAATTAACACCATTTAAACATTAAATTGCCTAATATGAAACGCAAGTGTAATGTAAGTATTAGCGATGGGGTTAAAAAATACAAAACTGGAGAATTTTTGTTTTCTAGCACGTTTCGGAAAGGTGCTGATTAATAAAAAAGGGATTTTTAAAACATTTGTTCGTATTTTTTCTGTCTGTTTTGAAACTACTCTACTGTTCAACAATGAAATAGCTGAAAGAATTTGGGTTCAATAGTTCCTGTTGCCCGTCGGACGTCAAATAGTTTTTCTTTAAAGTCGCGAAATTGTTAGTTTTAAAACTATTGAAACTACCTTAAAAGTATAGCTTTCTAATAATAAGGCCAGATGTTACTGTGGTTCTTTTTAAATACTTTTGGTCCGCATCACGTTCATTTGCACTATTACTGTTAACTGGTGCGGGTTTTGAGATTCCCGCCTCTTCCCTGAGTGTACTTCCTTTCTTGTGACTGTAAAAATTCCCTATGTGTCTGTCTCTTACCTTGAAGGAAGACTTATTAAAGCGGGTCCATGATCCAGCTAACAAGCCGAAATATATCTGTATCAAACCCTACATACCACTCTACCATAAAGGGTATACAAAAGCAATTGCATTGAAATAATATATTTACTTTAGAATTACCTTTCAATACATTGGTTACACAGTGGTATTTGAAAATCGGTAGTGCTACTCACCCCAAATAATATTTTTTTGTCCTGCATCAAACATACTTATACTCTTTAGAGATTATTAATATCACTGTTTATAAATACGGGACCGAATGTTAATTGGGCCTTTTAAAATACTTTGGCCCGTCCTGTGGCCGAGATGGTTAAGGCATCCGCCTCAGGATTCAGCCTACTCAAGAGTGCGGGGATTCGAATCCCACCTACTGCCAGTTCATCCAATAAATCGGGATACCTGTACTGGAAAAAAGTAGAAAAAATCCAATCGTGACGGATGGGGCCCGAGTACAACTGGGACAAGACGTGGCGTCGTTAAATCTGTGGAGTCCAAAGTCCGACGGCGTTAGCGTACGATGTCGCTCGAAGTTCCATGGGTGCCCGCTCAGGTGTCGACTCATCGTCACTTGACCAGAGTTCTAAAATTACGAGGCGTTTATTGGCTGTGTTAAAGCTCTTAAAAGAGCTAGAAATAGGCAGCGGGAAACGATTACATACATAAAATACTTTTGTCATATCACGTTCATTAGGGCTGTAGGGAGCCTAGTGGTCAAAAGATCTCGACTCGAGATCGGAAGGTTGAGAGTTTCGAGACCCGGGAGAGACCCGACTGCCACTGAAGACCTACCGAGTATAATGCGGAGTATCGTGCTCGATAAAATCTGTTGATGTCCGAAAGTCCTGTGGTCGGTCATTGCGCAGCTTCACCATGGGGTTACAGGTTCCTGGAGAAAATTTCCCTCACCCTATCAGGACATGTCTAAATTGTGGAGGTGGTGACAGATCGGCAAGCATCTGTCATTAGTGTAATGTGTGCCCGTCTTGTGTTGTCCTACTTGACGATGGTTTATAAGCGGGTCCTTGCGATACCCAAGCACACAAGCCTGAAAATATATGTCAAACCAAACCAACCAAAACGTTCATTAGAACTAACCATATGGGAAATGCAACAACAACCTCTGAGTTTTTCCAATGCACAATATAGCTTCATCTAAAAATCTCTGTTCCTTTCCCTTTAACGTGATCCAATGTTTTACGTGTCAAAAATGAAAGAGAGCGGAAATTAGAACCATCCCAAAGTTCCAACTCAACAAAATTCCACACTCGTAATTAAAAGGCTTTGTGGTAATTACTCAGTGATCGATTTGTGTAGTATGAAGTAACAAAAATTTGCTGACGTTTCAAGAATGAAAAATTTTGAGTTTAGTGTTTAGGGATTTTAGTATAATAAAAAATGCGTTTGAAGCGTTTTTTAAAAATTGTAAACGTAAGCTGTTTAAGGTCAAAAATTGAAGAAGAGGCTTTGTGGAAGAAGCGTGCTAAGTGACTTTTTTGGGGAAAAAAATTGTGATTTTTGTGTCAATGAACAAGTTATTCCCTTCTTTAAAGATTTTTTTTTAAAAAAAGTCCCACTTTTTCATAAATTTTTAAGATGATAAGTTATATTTTTAAATATTTTTTAAGCGCTTGCTTTTAATGTATATATACATGCAAAACGATAAAATTGTAAAGCCTCATTTCCCTCGTTTTCCAAACTTTTTTTGTCACTTAGCACGTTCTTCCACTAAGCTCTTCAATTGAGTGTGAATGATTCGAAATATCAAACACCTTAAATTAGCTTATTTATGGTAAACATTAATATTTGATAACACAATAGTAAATATATTTTGCACTTTTTTCCAAGTATTTATGTAAGTTGGTTAATAGTTTTTCAAAGCCTAACAAACAATTATGGCTAATTCCATTCGTGACAGACATGACCATAAGACAACTTTCTTGAGCTCTTAAAAAGTACTCAAATGTTAATTTGCCTGTTAAAAAATTACCCATGGGGTGATGTAAAGAAAGGTCTTTGATTATAAAAAAATGCTGAAATTTTCATTCAAGAGAAAATGCTTTAAAATTAATTGGCTTAAAACATGCCGGGACTGACATGATCAAAAATGAGACAACACCTGATTTTGAGTGACCTATATTATTACCATTTGCTCTTAACTGGTATGCATTTCAAGTCTAGATTTTTTTGGAATCAATATAAGATTATGATGTGCCAATATCCAGAAAGAAAAAAATTAAGAAAGTTATAAATAAGTAAAATATTATAAATATTTATAAGCGATGAATGACATGACAAATGTGACCGACAAACACGACAAAGTTTTTGATGTTCTATATTTAACTCAAATTTCTGAATTTAATGTTTTGAATTTTTTACGAACTGTTTTTATTTTGAGGTATAAAAAAGAGAAAATAATGTGTCAAGAATTTTTGCCCAGTAGATTTTGTTTAAAATAAAAATGTCCTTGAATTTTAAAAAATGATGTCCATGGCGCATTTTTCGTGGGAATCAACCTTATTTGAGAAAGCGAGTATTTGAAATATATTTATTGATTTTTTTAGTAGGTATTTGAAAGTCGTGTCGCAGCCCCGTAAGATAAGTATGTGTTGCTTAGAATCTATATTTAGAGGTTAATATTCTAAATAAATGAAACATTTACACTTTTCTGCAGAAGAATTTTTTCTGCAATTTTTCCACCAATCGTCTAGAACTCTGGGCAAGTGATGTAGATAAAATAGTCAGCAATACTCTGGATATTTACAAGAAATTGGGCTCTTTTAAATCTAGATATCTTTTGCGTGTTTTATTATAAATTACGTTATAAATAGCGTAAAAAATGCAGCTATAGAGTTTTAATAGCGCAGATTTATTTAATTTTTTATGTGCAAAATTTTAATTAGCACACTAAAAACATATTTCATTATAGGTAAGTTTTTTCTTCTGCATTTTCATACGAATTGGTATTATTGCAAGAATAGTAGATTGGTAGGAAAATTTACAAGTGTTTTTTGGCAGAATATTAATTTCGAAGTACCCCATTATAAAGAATCGTAAACAAAACCCTCATTGGTTTGAGTTGTAATCCTAGCAATCACAAATTTTTTTTTTTTTTTTTTTTTTTTTTATGTAGTTACAATTGACGATCAAATATGTTATTCATATTTAACAGTAACGAAAAAAGTTTATTTTAGAGGGAAGAATTGATTTTTTAAAACTAAATCGGGTTTTTCATAAAACATAAAAAAATTGGTATTATGGTGACTCACGTTGCATTTAAGTAGTAAAAATTTTAATTAAAAACTTGGTTAACTAAAGCACGGTGGTAAATAATCTTATCTGAAAAGCATTTTTATTAATACATCGAAAAAATATTCTAGTTTTAAACTACTTTAGTATACTAAAGCATTGAACGATTAAAAAAAATTGTTTAAATAACCTTTGTCCGAATCGATAGCAAAATTACCATCGAAAAAACTGAAAAACGAAAAAAATGTATTTTTTTTTATATCTTATTCCTACACATCGATTATATTATTCTTAAGTTTTCTTATTCATTTTGTCTGCAATCATTCAATTTTATGTTGGATGGACGCAATGAAGAAAAGAAATAATCAAAGATTAAAGATATTGGAATTAAAAATAATAAAAAAAATAAACAAGAAGTAGAATTTTCAGTAACGCTTGCCAAAACACCAAAGAAAATAAACATTTTTTCAACACTGTTTAACGAGATTCGAAAGGAAAAGGAAAAGAAACATGAATTGGAATTGAATGAATTTTTATTTCTATTACTTTTTTCTGCAATTGTTTTTATGATAGTTAACGCAGATAAAATAAAAAAACTCTTTAAGAGAAAGAAATACATTATCCCACGAAAGAGAAGGTGTTTTAAATTTGAAAAAGAGAAAAAAAAATGTTTTAATGGTTGGTGTCTAAGAGGATGTTTTTCACTTTTTAAATTAATATTACTTCACATTCAAATATTGTTTTATAAATTTTAATAAATAGTACATTTTAAACAAAAATAATTGCGAAGTTTCACAGAGGATCTGGCAATAGCTCGTGATCCTGTTTTTCTTTCTCTCGAATTACTTTTGTTTTGGCTGGTTTGGTAGAGATAAATAGTATTTGATGTGCTGACCAAGCACGCTAACCTTGGATATAGGTCTACCAACCAACCATTGTTAATGAAACAAAAGTATTCGAGACAATGGAAATAAGACCGCGGAGCTATTGCCAGATCCTCCGTGAAACACCCCCATTGAAATTATGCGCAGGCTACGTGGGCATAAGCAATTCATGATTAATGCAATAATATTTAAACCCAGTGCTTTAGAATGTTTTGTGTGTCATTGTTTGCATGCCGTTATATTTAACTCTAAAAATTGCAAAAAAAAAATCGTAAAAATGCTAGTTGCAGTTTGAGACTTTAAAAAAACCACTTGATAACGCTTTTCTAGTATTTTTATGATATTTTTTGTAATTTTAGAACTGAATGGTATTTTGTCGTAGTATTTTTCTCATTAATGTGGTTGCAACATTGGCCCCATGCACTCTAAGTCTGTTTTCCATTCCCATACGCGAACAGATCCCGTCGTTAGCATTGGGAGTCACGTGATCTGCCAATCTAATATTTTTAATTATGAGATCTATGGCAATGACACAATTTTGCTTAATTTCTCCGCAAAAATAACCCTATCATCTAGCCGAAGTTTTGCACCAACATTGAATTTCGAAACCGATAAAGTTGGTTGACAAATGGTTTACTGCTCTCGGTTTTAAGTGTTTTGAATAAACAATATTTTAATGTGTCCTTTTTATTTTCTCGCGTTTGTTTTAAATGTCATATGAGACACTAATTGTAGAAGTGCTTAGTGCTCTATCAAATGTTACAAAAAATTCATCTGGACTTGTTTTTATGACATTTACACCAAGTTTGTTTTTTTAATTTTTAATAGAGAAGTAGAAAAAAAAATTCAGTTATTGTTGAATGATTGACGATGAAAATTGGCGATGGAATTATTGTTAAAATCTATCTACAAACTTTATAGACAAAAAGACTACAGGCGTGCTTAAAGGTTTGTAATAAAAATTTTTATTAAATGTTCGTGTATTTGGTATTTTATGAATCTTTATATACAGCATTGAAGCTCTTTTTTTTGCAATCATTTAAAAAACTAATCATCTATATCATTATGTGACGATTTATTATGTAAAAAAATGAGTTTTTCATGAAAGAACGAACATTTTCCAAACTACACTTACTAATATATAAATTGATAAATACAATTGTTAAGAACATAAATAAAATAAAATCAATAATTATTAAAGCTTTTACGATATTAACCACGATAAGGAAATAACTTACTCATTCATGTAAATTCATGAATATTTTGCCTTAAATGCATCATTGTATATTTGTCTTTGCTAACAATTAATTGTCGGTTATATAATCATTACAAATTTTCCAATGACTAAACGTAAATTGAGAACAACGGACAGAATGCGTCAGTTTATTCGCAAGGTGTCAACGCAATAATCAAAACTAAATTCCATAAATTTGGCTAATTAACTACCTACTTGAACAACATAAATTCACCAGTCGTTAACCGGCACAAGAGGACGTTATTTTAAAACAAGCCAATTAAGTAAATTGGACTAAGCCTTAAACACCTATAACAACATATTATTGAAGATTTAGTTGTATTTGCTGCCAACAACTTTAAAAAAGCATTTACACTAAATTGCTCTTTATATTATGATTTGGAAAAATACTAAGTAAGTTATTACAGCACATATAATATTTAAAAGCAGATTCTCTCCTCTAACTAACTTGAAAAGGTATTAGTATAGTTTGCTCGTTTATAAGTTCTTACTTAAAGTAATTGCTATGCATTATTGTAAAGATGTTTCTGCGATAAAATGATAGCCAGGTGGTTTTAAGTTAAAAAAAAATATATAACATATTTAAATACAATTGGAACAAAATGTGAGAATTCCAAAATAATTTTAAATCAAAAATATGTTGGCCAGCCAAAAAGAAAATATATGATTTCTGCAGTTAAGCCTTATCCAAGGTGTACAATTTCAGTATTACGCAAATACAGATATGGTAAAATATCATTTACTTTTGAAAGGGACAGTTGAAAAATTGCCGTACCGTTCATCACCAATAAAACAATGTCGATTTTCAAAATTGAAAAATCGTCTGTTTTTGCAACAAGGACTGTTTTATTTGGCTGCCAAATTCGAGTCAAATTTGTTTTCGCACAACTTGTAATTTTTTTAAAAGCTATTTTTTAACAGCCCTTAAAAAAAGTAATAACTAGCCAATATTGTTGATTTAGTGTGCCTTAAATTCAATTAACGATCGCCATTTTTTCCCCCGAAAATACATGGCAAATGAGGACACCGAACCAACAAACAAAAGTTACCTAACGAGAGTTTTTAATTATCCCTCGTCCTTGCAAAACTATCGATTTTCCCCATACAAAGCCCTTTCTTCCCTTTCCGAAATTCCCTATTTAAGATGGCTTTTAAAATCGACCGAAGCAGGGAGATTTCAAGTTCGAGCGAAAGTTTTGACTAATGTAATCCCCGTTCGAGAAACAAGCAAATTTCTTTAACTAAAGGAAATCGGAGATGCTTCAATGGAGAAAATTTACTTTTGGTTAAAACGAAAGGAACTACTAAAACACTTTCATGCTGTCAAACTATGCTATGAAAGCATAAGAAACTTAAGTTACACCGTTAAAATGTAACACTTGGTTTCACCAAAAATATGGTTTCTAATAGCTGCAACGGATGTGTGGGAAAAATTTTCACAGTTTTTAGGAATTAGGTTGAATCATTTTACGCTTAAGAAAGTTTGTGCTTACAAAACCTGAAAAATGGTTCAACTGAATGTCGAAAATGTAAGGTGAAGCATTTCATCACAAAGCTGCTGCATCTACTAGAAAATCATTTTACATCTACGTATAGCATTTATAATATTGCAGTATTAAATAAAGGAGGGTCAGTATCATAAATCATATGAACCATTTTTGGAATCACAATATTTGCCAAAGTATTAAGTACTCCCGGTATAATCATGGTAATTTCAGAAAAAAAACTTTTTAAATGCCATGTATTTGCAGGTAAACTGCTAATAATCACAATAATGAATGGGACACTTTTTCTGAGCTGTCATATGACTTAGAGTCATTGAAGGTATACAACAATAGTCCAAGTCGTTTGTCTATTTATTGTAATTAACCAGCCCAGGGCAGAACAATGAATGTTAACGTATATCGACAGATTATAATTCGGCATTATTATAGTCCAACCGAGCATTCATGGTACTCTGTCAAATACGTTATATAACAAAAAGCAGAAAAGTAAGGGTTTTAAAAATGTTAATTGAATTAATTATTCTTTTAAATTATTGAAATATTTTTTGCAGTCTATTTCTACCCATTTTAAAATTCAAGCCCCGACTCAGAGTTTATTTATTAGGTTTTGAACTTTTGAAATAAAACCGACTATTCAATTATTTTATTTTCTGAACTTTATCTCTTTTTTATTATTAAGTTTAATTTTATTTGATAGTTTTTTTCGTATAATATCATACTAACATGCTGTTTGAACTGTAGTAAAAAGGATAAGCTTTAATAAACAATTTGAACGAATTTGAACATATAAAAATCCAATTTAAATGCAGGTGGTGAGTTATTTATAATCATTGTTGAAATACACTAATAAGCATAATTAAAATACACACAGATAGATAAAAACAAAAGCAATTTCGGATGGAAAAAAACAACACAAACAAATAAACAGGTAAAAATTTATGGAGATGTTTCTTCAAAAACGAATGCCATATTAAAATAAGACGGTTGCCATTAAAACTAAAATATATGTGCTAAAAGTTCAAAAAAAAATATTACTGAACACAATAAATTCCCGAATTTAATATAACTGTCATTTTAACATGCACCATCTTTTTAACACAAAATAAACGACAACTAACGCAATTTGGCAAGTTCATTCGGCTTCTCGAAAACTTCCAGCCCATTTCTTTCAAATTTCTCCACTATAAAAACAATTGAAGGGACAAACCATTAAACCCCTTGCATTTTTCTTCCACCTTATTCGCGTACATGAAGCTTTTTTTTACCCACATAGCTTCTTTATCTCACTTTTTCGTACGGAGGGTTTAAGACATGATCCCACTGTGAGGATCAATGTTTCATGATAATAATTTAATTGCGACATCGTACACAGCGGCAGAACTTTGGAATAGGTCAGATTTAACGTGCACCAGTCCAACATGCACTTGATATTTGGCTATATACATTTGAATTTGTAGCTTGACGAAAACAAAAAAAAAATGTGAATATCAAACAATTCAGCAAGAAAAAAGTGGTCAACAGTTAGATTAAATTAGATTATATCTTTAGAAATAAGACATATTACAATATACTATAGACATAAGGCGCGTTTGCATGAGCCATCGAATCCATGGATTGAAGAGCAAACTCAGCAATTTTTCCCTCTTGGGGATTTTCTCCCAGACAGAACCGAAATTGCAGGGTTCAATGGGGGGTTTCGAAAACACTCCAATAAAGGTGGGGTTGATGTTTCATACCATGGATTCGGCCACAGACTATCATTCGGGTTAGAAATCCTGATCGACCTCTTTTTCCCCTAATGGGGACTTTGGTATTCCATGGATTTGATGGCTCATGTAAACGCCCCTACAGACTGTTCTGGGAGAAGGAGAGAGAAAAATATGTTTATACAGTGCAAAAAAAAACTTAGCATCATAATATGATTGTAAGGACATTCCATCACCTCCTGTTTAGATTTTACATCGTGAAATAAAATTCATTGTGTGGTACCGGTGAAAACGTTTGTTTCACTGTTAGTGATTGGGTGCACCCATCTTCTATTTTAATTGCTTTTTGGGTAAGTTTTTCATGTGACTCTCCACTTCTTGAAAACATCAATTTGTTGAAAAACAAATGATACAGCACTGTGATGTGAAAAAAAGAATATCAAAATTTGCCGAAATTTTACAAAAAGTTTTTACAGCACATCCTTGCTTTTTTAATTTTTTTGGATATCATGGTGCGTGGAATTTCGAGACAAGATGGGCTTAGATTTACGTTTTCATAAAACTTTCTTCGAATTACACTAATCATCTGATAAAATGTGTAGTTTAAGTTGTCGAAGATTAATTAGGGTAATGATAAATAGTTTAGATGCAAAGTACAACTTCGTCGAGTACGATGACGAATTTAAGTGTTTTGTTACAATGAAATAACATCAACTTTTACATTTAATACAAACTACAGTCATAACTTTAAATATAAATTGCTGTAAAATGAATAATTTTTAAATGTATTCGCAGAATTATAATTTTTCACATTTTACACCAAAAACTCTGAAAGAATTCACTTTCGTGAGGATTTCTACATCAATTAGCATTTAAGTATTCAACATTGCAAAAATCCTCTGACACCAATTGTGGGATTGAAACTGCTATACAGACAAGCTTATCTTTTTGTGAATTACTACAGTTAGCAGTTAACATTGCCCGCATTTTTTTTAACTGGCCATCTGAGTGAAAAACACAAAAAAAAAAGCAATTTTAAACCCAAGGATAAAATATAAAGGACTGACAAATTGCCTCAAATGCTTTATTGTCAAGAAATAAAGATTCTGGGTTAATAATAAAGCGGGATAGGTAGATGTAGATGATGTGCGCATGCGTAGAAGGAGCTTAATTTAACATTTGATGTGCTCCCACTCTCGTATAAAAGATAAACAAAATAAATAAAAAGCGGGATTGGGCAAAGGAAATGATTTTGTGGAGATGATAAACTGAAATGAAATGAAGTTTTATTGCTGCTTGTCTTTGGTCTGACAGCCAGCGTTTGCAATTGAATTGGCTATAAAAATTTATATCTTCCCAAAATGAGGCTTCTACAGCAAAAAATGGTTATGATAGAATAGTACATAAATAAATATAACTATCGATCATAACATGATGAATCTAACAGAAGCAACACATTTGATAACCATGCCACATTGTATAACTATTCCATCATATTTTCCCCGTGTTTCTCGTATTAAAACAATGTATCATCTTCCAATATTCGGAACGCAAAGGTTGGATTCTGAGATGTATAGGACAAACTGATTAATGATTTCCTGATCTATCATTCACTGAGTGAATAATTGGTTTGGTGAATGGATACTTTTTTGCATTACTTTTGATGGATTAGGAGGAAAATTTGTGTAACAAATTAATATGTCACACAAAAAATGATTTTATGCGATTTCTAAGATATATGAAGGGATGCAAGGATTAATTCAAACAAGTTGCTGCAAAAAATAAGCTTCAATAATTGGCTTAATAGAATTTCAATAGATTCAATTACATTTTCCCTTTAAAATTATATGTGTTTAAATTTACAAGGTTTTGCTTTATTTCATAAGATATTTACTATGCATTCAAATAAAATATTACGGTTCATTATTTCCTTCATTGAGAATTTTTTTTAAATCTTGAAATCATATAGTTAAAGAAATAATTGCTAATTGTAAAACTATAACAGTTGGTCTGCAATAAGTGCAATATCTACTTATAAATGACAATATTATATTATAACGCGTATTTTTTTCGTAAAGCTTTGTTCTACAAGAAGATACATTTTTTAAAATTTTTAATATAATGCCATTCGCAACTTACAACTTTGTGTCTAAGAACTTCGGGTATAGTTTTCTACCTGCTTGCTTTTAACAAAATATCTATGACTTTTTTTTAACTTTATATATTATGACAATTAAAATTTTATCTGAGTTTACATAAATAGTCGTAGATAAAGTATGATATAAGTACATAATAGTAAATATTTGAATTCTATATGAAGTGTTATATTTTTCATAATTTGTTAACCATGCATTGTTAAAAGACATCATATAAAATGACAAAAACAATAAGTTATAAGATTCAAAGATTAAACTGTCCAAACTTAATAAACGTTCAGATTTTAAGCCTGTCGCCCTTCACCAAACAACTCAAACTTATTTTAATCTCCCATTTAAACCCAAACCAACCATAAACACACATTCTCAATTTTTCAATCTTCAAATCCTATGTCAAATTCCGTCGTGTGTTCCCAGAAAACACAAAACAATGACATTCTATGTCGATAAAGCTTTCAGCTTTTCAAGTCGGCCGGTTCCATTGAGAGGCGCTCAACCGAGTTGCACATTGATTAAATGAACAGCATGACAATCTTCATGAGTTTGAACAAGGTTCAGCGATAATGAATGCTAATGGACCTTATCTTGGAACACTGCAAGCTATAATGCGTGGGATCTTTTATTGGAACATGACGGTCTTTCGCCCTTTTAAAATTATTTAAGGGGATGGGAGTGTATTATCTGAGGTATGAAGTTGTCTTGTTTAGGGATATACTGCTTGATGGGTATTTTGAAATGAAGAGAAAAAAGTACAATAACTTTAAAGTTTTAAAATGTGTTAAGAGTTAACCTTTTTTATCATTTCGTACAATATATATAGTCAACTTTTAATGGTTGTGATTTAACATACATGAGATTAATTAAAGTATGTTGAGCTTCATTGTAAGAAAATGTAAATTTTTGTTGATCACAAGCAAATGTTTTCATGTAATTCATTTAATGAACATAAAACTTCCTATAATCAATAGAGAATTGACGTTAGTCTGGATTCAAATTTGAGTTATCGAAAAATTAATTGCACAAGTTACCTAAGGTGGATGTAGTCTATTTTGAAAAAACCATGTGTAGTACTATTATTATATTGCAGTTGAATACATTGTTTAATTGAATCCACAACTAAAACATTGAGAAACAAACAAGCTTTTATGAATTTATGAAAAAGCGGAAAAAAATAATTTTTACAGATAAATTTTACTATCAAAATTGATGTTCATATTTTATTAACATTCTTTTTTTTTTGCAGCTTGATTATCTAAAAATTTATGTATCCAAGTTTTATATATTATAACTATAACAATCAAGATATAGGCAACACAAACAGCATCTGCCGGCGAGTTGAATGTGAAAAAAAACTGTTCCACTAAGTCCTTTCACATTCCTGCACAATATATTCTATCCCACAACAATTTACTTACTGGTCAGACCCTTTGTTGGATAAATTGGACGTGACCCGTAATCGTAATAATGGAATCGTCCATCTCTAAGGAGGCCCAAGATGAAGCGTTCTGAATATAGAGATAAGGATGCTTGCCATGTTGGATAAAGGGAAACTTTGGTTGTATTGCCTCTGGAAGCGAGAAAATATATAGTATTTCGAGTTATGAGATTTGTTAGTTCTTGCCTTTAATTCCTGAATATGGACTATGCAAATATTATGTTTATTTGATGTATATTCAGAAGAAACGAGTATTTAGGTGATGATTTGTGCGTTGGTGCATTGGTTTCTTAATTGCATACTATGTAAATAGTATGGTTAGTTGATGTACATAGTAAAACGTAAGGTACTAAAGATAAAGAAATATGATATGTTAGTTTGTACGATGGTTGTCGACCCGGCAACACAACGGTTAAGGAGCTAGCCTTTAGAGCTTTTGAGTTAGGGTTCGAATCCCGGTAAGGCATGGATGTTTGTGTTTGTCAATAAACGTTGTTATTTGACGATGTGTTTGCTTCGTCCTTTCTTTGTGTGTCTCTTGTGACTGTGCCACTTCTGGCAAGCGGGGTAATGGGCTGTAAAAGCCTATACCCTTTCCTTCGAGAGTGTGCACTCACTGTCATTTGTTGTTTATCATTTGATGTATATTCAGAAGAAAATAGTATTTAGGTGATGATTTGTTCGTTGGTGCATTGGTTTCTTAGTTGCGTACTATGTAAATAGTATAGTTAATTGATGTACATGTTAAAGTACTTAAGATTATGATATGTTAGTATGTATTATGTTTTCACTATTTTATACTGTGTAAATTTTCATGGTCATGGAAAAAATAAAAAAAATACATTATGTAAAAGTATTTAAACAAGTTTATTATAAATTCAACCTTTCTCAGATTCTATGCATACACGAAAAAAACATTTTAAAAGTCTAAGGGTAAAAGCTTAATTTCAGTTGCAAAATACTTTTGAAAATACTAAGAATAAAAAAATCTTAATTTGAGAATTTAAGGATTGGCTGTATTGACGTTGATGGTTGAGTTTTTGGTATTTCAAAACATAAATATGGGCTGTAGGGCGCCCTGTGGTCAGAGTCTCGATCTCCGGATCGGAAGGTCCCGTGATCGAGTCCTGGTCGCTGAAAACCCACCGAGTATATGCGGACTACGTGCTCGTTAAATCTGTTGTTTCCGAAAGTTCTGCTGGCTTTCATTGTGCAGATACCCACGGGTACAGGTTCCTGGAGACTATTTCACTCCCCTTCAGGGACGTCTCTAAATTGTGAAGCTGGCGCGATAGATGGCAGCATCTGTCACGTATGTGTGTGTCTGCGTGTGAGTGTGTGTGTTGTGTCTGTCCTACTTGACGACGGTTTATTAGTGGGTCTCTGACCAAGCACACAAGCCAGAAAATATATGTATACCAACCAACATAAATATGAAACATTATAATTATAAGTATCTGTCATAACAAAACCATCTAATGTGCAAAATCCATCTAGTTTTCAAAGTGCCTTATTAAAATTGCTTCCACAATTGATTCTTCTAAGTTATTTATTACTTAATTATAGGCTTCTGATTAGTGAATAATGTTATACATACAAGAGCCTAAACACAAGCAAAGGAATATGAATAGTTAACAGAGGTTATGTATCATTACTAACCGAAACGTGATTGGAATTACTATTTTACGACCATGAAGTGATTACGTAGAGGCACTATGCATTAGAAATGGTCATTGTAATTACTATTGAGAATCTGATTTGTAATGGGAATGAGTGGTGGTTGTAATAGTTAAAGTAAATATAATTTGCAAAGTAAATGGACCGATGATTCAAACTTCGATCCTAATATTTCAAACAGCTTTTCAAAAGATGTGTTATGAATTAAGTATTTATTAAATAATCATGGTAAATGCTTTTATTTTATGATTTTTATTTTATGTTTACTTGAAAAAAATATATTGAATTGTTTGGTTAATAATTGATGAACTGTCATTTAAACAAAAAAAGTAATGTTATAATTTCATTGTTAAATTATTAGCTACAATCAAATTGTTTTATTTGCAAGAATGAAAAAGTTATGTTACATTACAGAAATTTTTTGCATCAAATTTACAAGAATATATCCGCAGATCTGCGGAAGCTTTTTTTAAACTGAATTTTGCCAGAACAAAGAAGCACGAAAAATTTTCGGAGAAGGCAGATATTTTCCTTGTCGCTGGGAAAGATACCATAAAACAAAAGTTATCTGGCCAACCTATATATGAACCCGGAACATTAAACCTTTAACGACGACTTTGTGAATACCATTCAGACCTTTTTTTACGAATAAAAACGGTAATTTGAAGTTTTAAAAATAATTTTCGACCCTACCGTAATTTGTTCGACATAAATTGTGAAAAAATATAGTCTGTAGTTAATTTATATTTTGTTTATTTATATCAACTTAAACAGGAAGATGGATGGCAAATTTTCTCGAGAATCGTCATTAATGGATTAAAAATATATAAAAGATACCTTTATTTTACAGAATACTAATAATTTTGTACTTGAGTATTTTAATAGTTAAACATTAAAAATAACCTTCAACAAACAAGAATCATGAGTAACGTGTCAAATTTTAAGGCAATTTGCCCCAATATAACTCACATATCCAATTACAGTATATAATATTTATAGACTACGTAACATCTTAAACAGATGAATGGTTAAACTGAATAAATTTTAAAGCAAGAGAGACCTGTATGTTTACTCAAAATAATCCTTTTATTCCAGTTTTCTCAGAACAGTGACCACGAAAAGGAAGCATACGCCCTACCTTTTCTGCTGAGGCGTCATTTTTAAATCCTCCTCCTTTGTCCCAATGGAACACTTTTCTTCCGATGTTCGAACAATTTTCCGTCCGGAACACCCCTCGCTGGGGGAGGTTTTCCTTGTAGATGAAAAATAAAAATAAACATGTTCTTTTAAACTTGTTTTGAAGGTGGCAGTTTTAAGTGCCGTATGAACACCAATACTACCACGTTGAATGAAAAGATTATACTAACTGCAAAAAGTCATATACCCTTAGTTTTGTGCGAGTATGCTTACATGGTTAGGTCCGTTAATTTGCAATTTTTAAGGAAAAATAGGGTTTCAGTTTTAATACCTATATAGTTATGCAGTAGTAAGTTTTTATACCTCTAATATAGTTGCAATTTAAATAAAACTGGAATGTTTACCAAAATCATGCATTTTATGAGTTTTTCTTGATAATTATTATTTCAAAATTGAAGCAAATACACATCTTTTTTTATTTTACTCAGGTTACATTTCCCAAATTTCGTGGTTGTTGACTTTAATGCTAAGTTAAAGAGTGATCTGTAAAACACAAATTGATACCAAATATTTCTTCAGGGCAATAGTGGGAAACTGAAGATTTTGCCTATAACGGTGACCTGTATATTAAAGACAACAGGTATTAAATATCTAAAAGAAGCATACTCGTTAAGAATTGAGAGTTTTCACCACCGCAAATCCTAGTCCTAATATTTATGATTTATAGTGTTACATTTAAAGTTTTGAAATGACAATTAAAAACACACAACACAAATGTACTGCAATAATACAGAAAAAATCAACTGTTGAGGTGAATGTGTAAATATCATTAATAATCATGTTTAAATATCGTGCAGTTTGCACCTAGATTACCCCCTTAAAAGTCTACCCCGTATACGAAAATTAAGCAAGAACTGAGAGTAACTATTTTTAAGGATGAACCTCAACTTCGTCGATCCTCTGGATATGTGTGAGTCGGAGCGTAAAGAAGGAGGTCGAAGTTTTCCGCGATCCCGAATATCAACTTCTATTTTCCCGTTTCCGAAGAGAGACAGCGTCTCTTTCATCCTCGGGGAAAAAATTATAATAAAGCAGAAGGGTTTCTCTGGTCCCGGAAAAATATCCGGGGGCCATGCACAAAGCTAGCATATTTGATTTGGTCGCACTGTAGATGAATGAAATAGCAATAGAGTCACCAGATTCATAGTTTACTTAACTAAACGCAGAGTTTAATATTTGGCGAATTTCGTAGAAAGTAAACCTGTAGCTGGTATTTGAAGTGAGTAGTTGCATACTTTATAGTCTCCAAAATATAAATGGTGGTGGGTGGTGGTGGTATGGTATGGTACATATATATTCCAGCTTGTGTGCTTGTTCAGAGAACCGCTTATAAGCTTTCGCCAAGTGGGACAGACACAGAAAGAATTTTTACAGTCACCAAGAAATAAAAAAACACATCGAAAAAAAACAACATTTATTGACGGTCACAAACATCCATGCCTGACCGGGATTCGAACCCGACCCCAGAAGCTCCAAAATGCTAGAGACCTAACGATTGGGTGGTGGTGGGACTAATCCCCAACTGGTCTAGTAGACCAAATCCACGAGTTTAAAAGTTTCCAAAAATTCCAAAAGCAGGTGTGGGCTTTTCACAGCCTCTTCGCGTGAAAACCCCTGGCATTGCAAAATGTGCTGGGGACAAAACGGAGCATTGTCGCACTTGGGACATGATATATGTTTCCGCTCTTCGTCCTCAAAAGTCAAATGCTTCAAGTGGCCAGTGGAAAGTCGAGACCATATGACTATGAATTGTGTTCGATCCATTCATTGGCAACATTTAACGATCGTAAATTCAATTGGACGAAGTCACCAATGGACGAGCCGATTTTTGCATCTTAGTTAAACTTTTTAGTGTAAGAGTTTTGCAATTAAACCCTTCATAAATCAGCAGCTTATATCGATGACTTGATGGTTTTCAATTGCTTGGGGATTTAACATGAAAGCCAAACTAAACTCGCGAAAACTACAAGTTGTTTTATCGCGTTTACGTTCTAGTACAAGTGGACATTAAGTGATTCTAGATGTTTTATGGACAACTCGAACAAGACGAAGAGTGGCTAGTTTTTGGGATAGAATTTTTTTTGACGTATCCACCATAGGCGAAAGCCACCATAGGCGTGTTCATTATACTTTGGATGGATAAGCTTCCTGGTGGTTTTTAAAACGACGTTTGACGTTGCTTTGACTTCTCTTCAGGAATGTCCGTTCCAGTTGGTAATTTTGAACCGAGGTTAAGTTACAGGACCGTCAACGCAAACTAATAGTGGATTTGAACCTGACTCCAGAACTAAGAACCACTGCGGGTTAACGATTTTTGTTGCTTGGTTAATATACAGAGAACTGTACAAGGACAGCATATGAGCAGTTAAATATAAGGTGCACCAGCCGCAACGAAATTCTGCTCGTTGCAGTTTTACCAGTTATAACATTATAATGGTTAGTACATTTTTTGCAAACACTCTATCTTCGAATGTTTCTGAAAAAATGTATCGTCGACCCCTCAACCCAACGAAACCCAACATCTGATCGCCTGCAAGATCGAACCCCAAACGACAAAAAGTCCCAAGCCGACCCCCCTCCCCGGGTTATCGTTACACGCCAGATCGGATCCGGGGGATGATCCCAAGATCTCCCCCTTCCCTCAACCTCCCCACACAATAAATATGTGAAGCGTCACTCAAAAAACTTCTCAAAAGAAATAACTTTTTGCTCTGGAACGTGAAACGTCGAATTGTTTTGCTCTACAGCGTGGAAAGTGAAGCTGAGACATAAAAATAGAAACATATGGAAGCGTTTTGATTGGTAGGAATACCGGAAAATGTCAAGTCAAAGTTTGTTGATATTGCTGTGACGTTTTCAAAATTTTTCTGAAGTGGAATGATCTTAGATTTGCTTTGGTTATTATTTTTCTGCAGAGCTTAGGTTAAATGGAACACAAACATTTGACGTTTCGTTTTGTATAGATTTTGTTTGTGTGTTTGTTTGCGAGATTTGAAATATATTTCAAGGTTTTATTTTAATAACTTTAAAGTAGATTTATGTACTTGATGTTACGGATTTTTATACAGAAACCAAGTCTCGGCGGTTTTATTTCTGGATAAAAAATCGTTAACAATAATAATAATAATATATTATCATCTTTGTCTTTTTAACTTTGATTGCTTTACTAGTTTGTCTTCAAACTTATAATTATTTAACTAGATAAAACTACGAAGGTTGTTACTGATGGAAATCCTACTCATTCTTAATAAAAGGATATAACCATTACGATATAACCGTTGTATGTACCTTTTTCAAATTGTTGCAGCAATTTTTTTTTTAAATTTAGCAATTATTTTATACAAAACATTAAAATGATAATACTTTTAATGTTTTAAACACAAAATTTAACTTATAAATTACAATCTTCATATTGTTAACTATTTTTATAATAATCTATAGTTCCCAAGAATTTTTTTAATCACATGAGTTACAATCTATCTTTAATGATAAAAATTACGTGTAAATGAAATATACCTAAACTTATGCGGAACTAATAAAACTACAGTCAAATTGTTATACATGTCTAACAATAAATGAAAGTTTAAGTGATTCGTGCCTATGAAACTATACTCTTTTTACTCATAACTCTATTGAGCAATTATTGAAAAAATAAGTGTTCCAAAATCATTGCAGCTAATTTCTTTTAAAAAACAATTGAAGTTCTTATTGGAAGAATGAACTAAGTGACGAAAATGTGAAAACAAGCAATCAAGCTTTCCAGTTTTTCTTTTGCACTTAAATACGGTAAAAACAAAAGATAAAAAATACGCTTAACTGAAAGTTTATGGCAAAGGTAACTTTGTTATCTCTAAAGGTGGGGGGAAAATTTCCATGACACACAAAGTATAAGAATTCCTAAAATAAAATAATCAGACGATAATATTCCCCTTTCCTACCACCTGTTAAGGACATACCTGTCCATCAATCACAGTCACAGCGAAAAATAATAACAGAGGACGTGAAGAAAAAAATCACTTTTAAGGGCGGTTCTCTAAAAAAAGAACTTTCCTCTTTTGTTCATCCCTGCAATGTCGTCTGCTATTTGTCACGCGAAAAACGTCCACCCCCATACTTGGTTTTGTTCTAAGGTTATCAATTATCGTTTGGTGTTCCGCCCTTTTCAATTAAGTTTTTATTTGGTTTGATGGAAGCGAGGCATCGATCAATCAGTTTTATCATTGGAGAATTTGTATGCAAATTGTTTAGGTTTTTTTGTTAAGTGATTGATAAAGTGTTTTCAAGGGGAAATTGTTATCTTGATTTTTGGAATGATGCAAAGTGTCGGTAGGAGGACGATCATTCTTTTTTTATTTGTTATCTGGTTATAGAGTAGTTTTAAAAGCCGAAAATATTCACTTTTATGTTTTGTCGTTAAAAGTAGGGGAGAGAAGGGGAATGGCGCCACCTTAAGGGAAATTGAATTTTCATGCAGAATTGTGTTGCAATTAATGTAAATTGTAATGAGCATAGCATACTACAGTTCATAACCTATCTTGTGGTAATTTTTTAAAATTTAAATCTTTAATAGAAACTGAATAAAATTGTATTTTTCTAAAGCTCGCACAGTGGCGGGATTACCCCGGTATATGGGGTAATGCCGCCACACTACTGATGTTATGCCGCCACATCAATAAACAAAGCAAATAATCTATAAATAATGGAAAATTACATAATAAAGCGATACATATAGAACTAAAATAGGTTTAATTAACTTTGGAATGGTAAATTGTACAGGATACAGCTCTTTTATTAACTTTCCATGTGCAACTAACTATGCAAGTTTGTTTTTTTAAGTTTCGTTGGTCTATTTGACCAGTTCAGTTACTCTTTTTCGGATACGTGGCATCTCTAACGAAAACTAATAGGTTGTTGGGCCAATATATGAAATTTCTATTTTACGGATTATGCCGCCATGCTTTTGCATGTGGCGGCATAACCCCAGAGTGATGTGGCGGCATTACCCCAGTAGACAAAATGGCATAGACGGCTTGTTTAAAGAAAGGTAGTTAGCCTAGCGTCCAAACTAACGACGTGATAAAATAGCCAAATAATTACTCTTTTAAATGATATATAACTGATTTATCTAACTTAGAAATAGCAGTCACTTATCGCTTAATTTCAGAAGGATCAAGATTAGATGAAAATCACTAAAATCCGTATTTTTTAAATAACTTTACACTAACTCACCGCACGGCCATTAGCGTCTATACTACAAATTACTTTGTTTCCTACTACAGGTCAGCACTCACAACCCCCTCCCACACACACCGCTGGCGAGATACAAGGGGTGGCGGCATTACCCGAGGTGGCGGGATTCCCCTGCTCTCCCCTATATGTCATATTGCACTGAAAACAGTTTAAAATAATAATATGTTTCAAGTATTGTACAATATTCTAAAAATAGCAGTTGTTGTTATATTAATTTGTCTCTGTTTAAAACAATGTCTATCTAGAGATATAGTAGGCTACTGGAAACAGTGTTTGTATTATCTTATGTTTAGTAGCCAACATGAACACTTAAATGTTAAGTGAATCAATAAACAAAATTATTATTTTCATTAATCAATTTCAAATGAAAAATATACTATTTTTATTTAACATATGTAACTATTAATATCTCTATAAACAGAACAGTGTTATTTCACAATAAATTAGTTTTGATATGTTAATATGTTATTTTTCCAAATTTGGTTATTTTTCTTATCATTTAATGTAAACCAGTATATCACTATAATTTCCTATTCATATTTTTTGAGTTTCAAAAATCACAGATATTTAAAACATTCAAATCCTGTTATAATACATTTCTCTATGACATATCTATCCCCGATAATATTATCGATAAGCATTTCCAAATACATTTTCAAAAAATAACCATCCTGTGTAAACAAGTTAAAGTCCAATGACCAATCTAACCCGACAGCTGACTGAAAGTCTTCAAGCTAACCCCGACTCTAAATTACTGCGAAACAGCAAAGCCTAACTTCAAACCACCTCAATCCACGAAACCAGAAAAAAAAATCAGGGATTCTTAGAGCCCGATGTCCGTCAGGATTTCCTATCATCCTGTGAAATTGCTTTTTTAACCTCACCAACTAAGGAGAAGTTAAAGAAATAATGATCTTTATTGTGTTCACTTGCTATTTTTTAATGAAGAAGAATTTGTTCTTCCTGAATAGTAAAACTAGAAATAACAGTGTCTTTAAAAATCTAGGTAAAATTAGAATTTATATAAATATAAATTAATATATTGAATTATAGAAAGCAATAATTACAAAATATAACTTTAATTTTGTTTCGATACTTTACCCTTTCTTAAAAGAAATTAAACTTATATGCTTAGATGTTTTATACTTAAAGTCGCAGTGCTTGGCGATCTTGCCCCACCACCAAGAAAGTCATAAAGTCATATAGATGTTTTATAGCTTGCAGATTATTCATGACTAAATATTTTTTTAAAGTATTAAATGTATACAATTAAAGTTCGTTTGTATATTTCTTAATTATATGCCAATATTTCTAAAGATTGAAATAGCATAATAATAAATTTCAGATTGCATTTTGAAATTTGCGATCTCAGTCATACGTCGAAACGAGAATATTGATACATTATTTATACCATTAGTAACATATTTTATTTTCAGTTATATGATTTTTGCTTCTTTTAAGAAAAAATCAATTTAAATATGAAGATAATGATCAGATTTGTTATTTAGATAAATCATATTTATGTTCTAACTATATTTGTACTACATCGAAGGGTTCCGCATGTTTGTTTTCTTACTACAATGGTCTTACAACAAAGAAACAACTTCTACAGAAACTGTGTAGTAACATTTTCCCCCTGCATACTCAACTAAATTCTCTTCAGTAAATATTAAACTAATATGTATGGGATTATAATAAAAATAACTATTATAAAAAAGGAAGTATGTGATTACTGGCAATCGGAATAATTCCTGTTTTTAGCACCCTTTTTAACACCATTAATTCATTCAAGTAATATGTATATTTGTTAAGAATTCTAAAACTTGTTTATAAAAGTAAAAGAAGATATTAAATTGTTTCACATACATAATATTTGAGACAAGATTAATGAAAAATATACCCACGTAATCTATATGTAGAATTCTGCTTTTCACCTATATTCTTTATAAAGTCCGTCCTTACACACAAAAAGATTGTATGCTTTTGAAAAATTCAGTTAAGATATTCAATCAAGGAGGGTTTCAAACAAGGATGGCTAAAAAAAAAACCAAGGTTAATTTCTATGAAAGTTATATTTATTGGTTTATATGCAGAGTGAAAGTTCAATTGCAACTTGTTGTATACCTTAACTTTCTTATGAAAAAAAATTTGTATTTTTTTTTAGTTTGAAAAAAAAAATCGTTTACTCAGTTTATAAACTGGTAAAAAAAATGACTAACTAACATGAACTATTAAAGACTTCTCTAAAATTGTAACAAAAATAAAAATTTTCCTATCACCAATACTGGAAGATGGAACCAAAAAAACAAAAAAATATATAAAAAGACCTTGACAAAAGAGGAGAAGTTAGTAATGTTGAGCAAAGGAGAAATGTTGAATCAGCAACTTTTTTTTCGTGGTTCTCTTTTTTCGTTATTTTAGAAAGCGATTTGCTCCTATCTCAGCTCGATTGAAAAATTCTTCCCTTACTCAATATAAGGTTAGAGGACGATAAGGTCTTGAAATATCCCGGTTATTCGTCTTCTTTTAGGATAGGATGGCTTCTTGGATTAACGTCTCAGTAGAGTACGATCTAGGCTGTTCATGACGTATTATCGTTTATTTTGAAGGATTTGGTTTGGTTGGTGACGTATTATGGCTGCCTGAACTCATAAAACCTGTGATGATTTTTGAAATAAGAAATTGCGCTTTTCCCAATTATTGCAAGTGGTGTTAAACAATTAGCAAATTGTATTACGACTCAATATTAATGGTTATTTATGGTTGGTTTTTTTAGTAAAAGTAATTCCGGCTTTTGCTTGATCAGAGAACCGCTTATGAACCTTCGTCAAGTAAGACAGACGCATACAGAAATTTCACTGACACACAGAGAGAGAGAGAGAAACTACACTGAGGGCTAAGGCAGTAATCGAACCCGCACCTGGTAAAGTACGCAGACTGTTATCGTAGACAGCTTGCTCAACCACATGACCACCCGGGCCCTATAATAATGTTTTTTTGGGCAAACAAGCACGGCTTGCCCAAAGTATAAGGGGAACTTTGTGACTAATTGTATATGTTTAATGCTGTTTTCAAGTCCATACTTGTTATGGTGAAAAATTTAAGAAATCAGGTCTCTAGTTTTATAAACCTTATTAGACAAGTAATAGTTATTCACCAAATTATTTCCACTTACCAAAATAATTTTAAAATGTTAGTCCTTATTTTATTGCGGGCACTTATAAAAATGACTTTAACTGATCATTTTTTTACTTTATGAAGCATGATAAACTACACGGAATTGGTTTTACATTGTAGTTTTTTGGACAATTTATCTAGGAATCGCTAAATAGACCATTGGAAAACATTAAAATACTTTCTAAATAGTCAATTAGATAATATCCACAGATGTTTGTTTCTTTTTCCATTTAAGTGAAAGTAAAATGTGCATAAACACATTTTTGTAGAATTGACTTTCTTCTACACCACTAAGATCATGAAATAAATTCTTAAAATAGTTATAAACCATAATTTAATTTCAGAAATAAAAAGTGGAGTAAACCTGCAGTTAAAAAGCTTGGGAATAAGTATAATCTTCAAGAAACACAATACTGTTATTTTAATGACGTTCAAATAATCATTGATATTATTATTATCTTAAAATGTAAGTTCTGGAAAATTAAAAAGATGTATTCTATAATAACTTAATTATAATTATTATATAACAAACCTCGCTTTCTTTAAGTTAAGGGAATAGCTATGACATTTTATTTTTAAAAGAAAAAAACATGCAATTTAACAAAATATGCCTGATTACGAATTAACATATTGTTTACATGCAAAGTAAAACTTTCTACTTTAGATATTACCAAAAGCTGCGAGTATAAATAAAGGATGTGAGTTCAAATTTCGAGAGCTTAACAGGTAAAACGTCTTCTTACTAAGCGACAAAAACATTTTTATCTAGATTTCTCTCGAAGTTCCATGCATAAGCAAGTGTTTCTTTTACGTTGTAATTTAAACTCACTTCTCTTTTGATTAAGAATTCTCTGCAATTTGAATAAACACATTTTCACGTATTTTCAGGGAATTCTTAGACATGTTCTAAACATAAAAAAACATTAATTTCCTTGTACATGAAATAAGATTTTGAATTCTTTGAAGAAATAAAAGAATTTGGAGAGATGTTTAGTAAAGTGTCAGTAACATTCTAGAAGCAATTTGAATAACTTAAAATTAAATTAAAATAACAGCGATGCCAGACATTTGATAAATTTAAAAGAAGAAGCTTTTAATTTTTAGAAATTCACAGTTTGAAAAAACGATTTTATTAATTCATTAAAAAAATTTTATACTTAATATTAGTGTAGCAGTTGGCACTGGTACATATTAAATAATGTTTCATAAAAAAAATGGTACATTTTTGTATAAATAAAAACTAATGCATAGATAAAGCAGAGATATTAACTTTAAAAAATGGTGTAAAAGCTTAAAGAAACTATATTTCGTTATTTTTTCACATTAAAATAAAAAAGCTGTCTATTTACAATTAGATTTTTAAAACCCCTGGTTGATTTATAGTTGAAAGATGAAATTGCAATACTAAACTAGCCCATGACCGAACCGGACTTTAAAACTTTAAACTTCGAAAGTTTTTTTTTTTTTTTAAATATAATTGTTGCACCAAGACCCTGTAAATGATATGCTTCACAAAAAGGGATTTAAACTGAGAACTTAAGAGAAGGCATGAAATGATACAGGAATTTTGGTTAACCAATGGATTTATTTTAAGACCCGAATAATTAAAATAATAGGATCTTATGGTAGAGAATTATTCAGTCAAAAATCCACAAATGTATTTCACACAAGTTTAACGGACCAGCACTTCGTGAAGTAAAAATCCTACGGTCTATCAAATAATTGTTATCAGCAATAAAATATGAAGAGTACACGGGAAGAACCTGATTCTTTAGAGTCTTTCCGTAATTGTCTCTGCTTGGCGGACATTGGCGACCGGAAACCGGTTTTTCTTATGGTTCTTCATTTGCGGTACAAACGTGTGACTCGTTCCACTCAACTCTGGCGTGAATCAGGGTTGCATCTATAAAACAAAGCGAGTAACTAGCTTCTTTACACCATTTTATGCGATTTCTCGCTATCATCCCCAAAGAGGCTATTTAGGAGAGCCTTGTACGAAATCAATCGGTTCTTCCCGTGTACTCTTCGTATGTTATTGCTCGATTATTTCAACAATCCATTACGACAAGCGAAATTGTCCTATCTTCTAAAGCAACTGTCAAATTTATATATTTATTCTGAACAAGTAAATTACATTTTTACAATCCTGATTTTAACAAAATCACATTTCTTAGGCTTGATTTGAAAGTGTTTGGCTCTCTATTCCTAGTCTCTGAGATGATATTGATGCAACCATGTATTTAACGCCTCGTAAGTTAGTCAAGTCGACCTAGTTATGTGAATATATAGACAGCTGAATTGACAACCAAATGTGCATCGAACAACATCACATGTTAACACCCGTTGAAACATTGGAATTCCACAAAATTAACGAGATTATAGGT
The DNA here is from genome assembly GCA_023701765.1 of Hylyphantes graminicola. NCBI lineage: Eukaryota > Metazoa > Arthropoda > Arachnida > Araneae > Linyphiidae > Hylyphantes > Hylyphantes graminicola. Next base: position 65,240,179 of record CM043113.1, on the reverse strand, counting down.
TTCAGTTGGTTTTTAAAACTGGATCCTAATAAAAAATACTCCTCATACATTTAATTTGCAAATTTAAAGCGCAAAGCATGTCATAAATTCTAATTGAGGTAATCTGATCACTATAAGAATTGAAATTTAGCAAACTTAACTTAATTTCACCCTAATAAAAAATATATATATTAGACATTTTATTTGCAAATTTAAAGCGTAAAGCACGTCATAAATTCCTGATAAGATCACAGCGTATCTAAGCTTTCCAAGTAATCCAACCAAAACCTGCAGCAGTTTAGAGCTCCGAAAATAAGAAGACTCCAACGTTTTCGCAATTCCCAGCGACATAACAAACGGCACGAATTCCATAATTCTTCGAGATAGGACAGAATCCTCCAATAAACGGATTAAGAAGGGCCCTTCCAAGACGCTATACTGTAAGGATAAGAAATATAGGAAAATTTCGTTATCTACATTTGTTATTAAATTGCATTAAAAGCAGCATTTCCCTCAATTTATACAACGCAGTTTTTTAACTGCAGCATGCAATATGACGGAGAGGTAAAATTTTTCCCCTTTACTTTTGAATATGCTGCTTTGCAGACCTATATACAAAATTAAATTTAGAGAATAACATTAGTTAAAGTCAGCTTTTTTTCTCTTTCCTCTTCTTTTTGATGTATTAAACACCATTATTTTACAATGCATTTTTTTAAACTTGACTCTTCCAAATTACATCATTTTATCGAGCAATATAATGAAATTTTTTTATTTCTCGATGTAGAAAATTATATTTTAGTGTTGCGCAACTTCCACCTTTAAACTTTCTTTTTTTAATCGTTGCTTATTGAAACATAATATCTGTGCAACTCTTTTAAAAATATAATTTGATATTTTGAATAAACCTACTACAATACCAAAGAATTATCAAAAATATTTAAGTGAAGGGGGGAAAAAAATTCAAACAATTTCACAGACTACAATAACCCACATTAACAGTTCTTAAACATATATCATATTACCCATATCTCTACTATCCACCTCCACATCGGGTCCCCTACCCGTTCTTCCGCATTTACGGACTGACGAATGATTTCATCCCCTTATCAGGCCCATTCAGACCCGCATTACCCGTTGCCATTCATCACGAAGAAACTCTGCTCTCACATAGGGAAAAAAAAAGAAAAATGGCCGCCCATTGCGAGAGTGGAGTGCAATTGTCCCGAAGGTTATCTATGCGCAAACAGCTGCGGGGAACGGGACATTTGGACGGAATAGTGGACACTCGAGATAATATAAAGGAGTGTCTTGAAGATGGCAGGAGTGAGTAGATGAGTAACCAGTATTGTTTGTATGTAGTTAGGTGGATAAGACTAAAATACAAATGGTATATGAATTTGCAGAATAAAAGGATACACACTCTCAGAAATAACACTTTCATTTCTGGCGATTCATGAATCCTCAAGCCTCATTTCGTTAATTTTGAGGATTGTTTCGTCAAACTATCGCGTGACTTTTGAGTAAACTGTGATTCGACGATTCTGCATCTTGATTTTGAGGAAACAGAATCTCATTGTTGTACTCACATGCTCAAAAATGACAAAATATTTCTTTAGATTAGACGACATTCAAATCCTCATAAAAATGACGATTCGAATTTTCTCACATTGAAGAAACGAAAACTCGGAGCATTTGCCAGTAATTGAATCGTCAAAATTAAGGAAAATTTCGTCATTTTTGAGCATTCATTTTTTAGAGTGTAGACGTACAAACTCACCAACTGACTGTCAAGTTTTCCAGCAACGCCATATTTTAAAAACTTTATAAATAAATTTAATTTATTATTGCTTAATTTTTGAAGAATTTGAGATTCATTTATAAATATTTTGTAAAGTAATTTTTAAAAAAAAAATGGATGGCTGGGACACGTTTTTCGTATGGAAGCTCAAAACCCAGTCAAAAAGGTGACATTCTCTAAACCAGATGGAATTAGAAGAAGAGGTCGCCCACCAACTAGATGGCTGAATGCAGTGGAGGAAGACCTACGAACCCTAGGAGTAAACAACTGGAGAGCCGTGGCCCAAAGTAGATCAAGAAGGCAAAAGCTCGTTGGGACGGCCCTGGCCTGCTCAAGGCTGTAGTGCCCTACTTGATGATGAATTAAAAAAAAATTACAGAATAAAAACCTTCAAATAAAAATTCTATTGCCATGCAGTTAAATCACTTCAGCCAACAACCGATTTGCTTATCCCCTAGAAAGATATGCTTAAAAAGTACCCAGTTTCAGGCGATCAAGTCACATAAGTCTCCTCTAAATAATTGGCTTTAAACTAATTAAAAACATTTTCAAAACCTAGCATATACTATTCTATCGCATTAACATAATTCCTTAATATTTTGTGGGTGTTTTTTTAGAAATTCAAGATGAAGAATGCAAGCACTACATTCGATATTTGTCTGAAAAAAACAGTTAAATAAAACGAGTTATGTAGTAAACAAAAGGAAAACATAATTTTACCTATCATACTTATTTTTTGCTTACCTAAGAGGTAGAGGAAATTGGGGATTTTAATAGTTCAGTTTCAAAAATATTACCCAGAAACAAAATAAGGAAAGTACGATGAAAGAGACAGAAAATTAGCCTTTAAAATTTTAACGCGTTAGAATGAAGGATACTAATTTTCCCCTTTTTATAACTTGCAAGCAACTATAGCACTTAAAATCCATAACATTTGTAATATACATTTATGTCTATTGAACTAAAATATGTTCAAGCATCATAATAGTCTAAAATATTTACAGCCATTTTATATTGAAAAAATTCGTTTTTCGGAATATTTAAGTAACACTGGTATGTTACATTTTATAAATATCCTAAACAATGTATCAATAAGATTTTACTCCAATATATTGTTTAAAGTGAGATAAATATCACAAAAAAAGTTTTCTATATTTATTAGACTCTGAGAAAAAGGTACTTAGATATAGACAATTTAACATTGCCAGTATACAAAATACCGAATAACCCTTAAGGCTTTCCAATCTTCGCTACATTGTTTTAAACTAACTCTCAGTGATGTATATACAGAACGTTCATTATCCTTATTTGCTAGCATAAATATCATATGTTTCCGAAGCAACGTATAAAAGTATGCACACTTTTCTTTGACTTGCCTTGGGGGCAATTTACTATTTCTAGGTGAAATTTATCCATGTATCCTTCAAAATTATTGGAATGGAAGACAAATAATTTAAGTTAATGTTTTACGATGACAAAATAGTTTGTTAAAAGCAGGAGTAATTAACTTAAGGCCAAAAGGCATTAGCTTTGTTAGATTATTAACTCTGACGTTTGCATTTATAGTGAAAAAAAATACTAAAGCCACAAATGATATGAGATAAATTATATACGTATATATACTGTGCACAAGATACTAAAATAAATAGTAACATTTTACCGCAGCGTTAATATTAGCTTTGGAGTTAACTACACTTCCTTGAGTAAACTTCCACCAGTGACGTTAGTTGCAGTTTTAAGAAAGTGCGACTTGGACAGTTTATTTAATGCAAAAAACGCAGCAATACTTCTCAGTATTTTGTACACTTTATCTGGTGACATGATATTTTTTTTTACATTTGTAGCTAAACAGTTCGTTTAAAATATGGAGAAGTTCATTAAGCAACCTAAGGATCAAATTTAAATTTTTACGACTTTCAAAATGACGTGGTTATCAAATCTTAATTCTCTTATTCAATGCACCAGCCATAAGTCACTTAATAAACTCATTCCTCACAAACAGCAAAAGTGATCGTATGACCTTAAATATTTTGTTCAAAACAAAATATCATCCCCAAGTATCTTAACATCATCAAATCTTTTTCGTCGTCTGATTTATGTTCCAAACAAAACATCTCTGACCCAAATGTGCGTCCTTAATCAAATGACCAGTGCACTCAGACGCCATTCTTCAAGAAAATTAATCGTAATCGTCCGTCCTAGCGATTATTCGAGATACAAGTCATAACCAATGTGAGGCCAGTCGATATTTTTCTCAAAGACGCTCTTTCAAGACCATACGATTATCCTCCAGTTGCCATATTCGATAAATAAAATGTGTTTGTATTAAAGAGCTGTTGCTCTGTCAGTGTGTTTCTTTGATGGTCTGTCACTATTTTCTGTTGAAATTATTCTTTGGAGAACTATTATTATAAAGAAAATTACATTATCCGAGATAGGGGTAGGGTAGGGGTAGGTAATGTATATTCCGGCTTGTGTGCTTGCTCAGAGACCCCCTTATATAAAACCTTCCGTCAAGTAAGACAGACACAGAAATAATTTTTTACTGTCACAGAGAAATTAAAGTACACCCAAGGCGAAGGCGGAAATCGAACCCGCACTCGCTACTGCGCGCAGAGTGCTGGCGTAATGGTCAAACCCTTCGGCCATCCAGACCCCATTATTCGAGATAATTCAGCATATATTTACAAAATGATACTAGGTTTTGTAAGAAATGGGGTAGGAGAGCAAATTTAATTCACCGACTGTTCTGTAAGACAGGAGAACTAGTGGAAATTTAACACAGTTGTTCAATTTCGATAAAGTATCGATATAATAGTTTACGATTTAAGAAATATAGTCGAACTAAGAACTCAAATAAAAGAACTTTAGGTGGTAGGTAACTCTCTCAGTTGTAGAGTGTGACGTGGTAGTTATATGACTCAATAAGAAATTTTCTAGCGTTTATTACGTTTGCCATCAAAGTTTCAAATAGACAGCTGCATCAAAAACACCATAACATATTGTTGTGTGTATATTTATTTTAAAAATCATTTTTCCTTTAAATTCTACGAATATATTTTTAGCATTGAATGATTGAAGAATATGTATCTACTAGAAGGATAACATAAATATTTCTATTAAGTTTGTACATTTATGTTTAAGAGAATATATTTCAGAGACAATGAAATATTTCTATAGAGATGTAGGATTATAAGTACACTTTACATATCTACAACTCGAAAAACTCTCACATTCTTTGCATATAAGTATATTTAATACATAAATGGTCTAGTGCAATAAATGTCTATAATTTGCTCGGAAGAAAGATTTGGTAAAAGTATAATAATTATTACTTTTTCTTCTGAAGGAATGGTGAACTAATGAATGGATAATGCTTTTCCAATGACTACTTAAATCTTCAAGCTAAAAAGTCTATTCCAAATTTGACCTGCAACTGTTGAGGAACTTAACATTACATCAAAGTTTAATAATAACAATGAAAAAAATTTAGAAACTTGCTACTGTATCTTTTAAAGAACAAGTAAACCAGAAAACACTATTTTACCCGCAATCTCCCCATTGTTGCCAGATTCATTAATCTCCCTCTGTGTAGAACAATCGAAACTTTATCTCCTCTTGCTGTTCGAATATCTCTCTTCAGGGGGGGCTAAAAAGCCACACAGAAATCGTTTTCTCTGTGTTCCATCCGTGATTAATGCCTCTTCGAACGACAGGTGCTCCCCATAAGATCGTCTGCCTGTGAGCGATTGGCGGGAAAAAGGTTCGAAGAGGCGACATGCTTCGTTATTAATCGTTTGCAGGATGACCTTTTGTAATGGTGCACCGCAAAAGGGGTGTGGAGATGGTAGCAATTAATACCGGATGTGGTTTGAAGCAAATAATAGACCTGATTTATATTTGGGATTGTGGGAAAACTGGATTTAACGAAAGAGTTTAGGTTAATGTTGAAATAAAAAATTTGTGGATTGGATAAGATCTATTAATGAAAAAAAAATATTTTTAGTTAAGGATTACATGTGAAAAATATATTGTTTTAGTTAAGGATTATCTGTGAAAAATATATTGTTTTAGTTAAGAATTATTCGTGAAAAAACATTGTTTTAGCTAGGATTACCCTACTGGTTTCAACATGAAGAATTTGAGTTTTAATATCTTTTAAATAATGGAGTTTTCGAATATAAATTGGGAACATTTTTCAACATTTGGTATATTTTATTCAATATAATTAAGTTTTAAACTTCATAAAGTGTCAACTCACTAATTCAATAAAGTTATTTAGTGGTAATTTAGTTGTTTTGATGTTTTGAAGAGATCAATTGCAGACATATTTCAATTTCGGAATTTTTGAATGTCATGCTTCGTTGTCACTGTGTAGTTTCAATATAAGCTTGAGGTGATGACGTGCCCCGAACCACGGCAGTCTGACTGTGCTCATTTACCATATGCATAAGTAAAATTATATTGTATATAACAGTATATTGTAAGTAAAAGTAAACTATGCATAAAATTTATTACATCATATTGAGAGAATTGAGTGTGCCGACTCATTAGCAAAAGAAGGCTGATGATCTGACCAAAATACCACCACCACCATCATGCTTGGAGAAATAAATTCAATGGACAATTACAGCATTTTCCAAACGTATTTTATTTCGATTAAGCATAGGGAGAAATTCCTTAATCTCGCATATTTCCGATTTTTAAGCGCAACTAATTTTTTAATTAATATTTAAAGTTTTTGGCGCGAAAACAGCGATGACGTCATCTGTTACGAAATGGCTACCGCTCGCTACTGTCGGTATTCGCAATAATGGTGCTTAGTGTTATTGTTGAGTCCGAAAAATCGCTCCGTTTCATGTTTATTTCTTAATTATGGGTTATAAGTACTGTATTGTGCAAGTGTACGAATACAACTGCACAAAAGCCCAGATAAATACTTCATTATTTAAAAATAAATATGCTAGAAACAAGTGGTGCAAAGCCATTAAAACAAGTTTATTGCTAGAACGAAAAGCAAACTTTCTTATTTAAAAATGAGTTTTTCTGAATACAAAACACTTAAATAAGAAATAAAAATATACGTTAAACACTTGCAAGCTAATTTTGTTCATGTTATTGATGATGTTATTTCAATAAACACGGTTTTAAAACATTAATACGCTATTAAGAAAATGTAACAACATATACCAATTTCAACTTTTTTTTATCTATTAAACAGTATTTTGAAAACTTAAATCGCTAAAAATCTCTATAATTGGTATAATATTGCAGAAATAATGAAAAATAACAGCCCTTCAGTTGCATTTTTGGATGGTATCTTATCATAACTTTCATTGCTGCACACAAGAACTGCTTGAAAAATACAAATGAATTTTGTGCCTGGCAATTATAATACATATTTAAAAATATGCATAGACCTGTGTAATGTTGGGTTTGAAAAGTTAGGTCTAGAATAGGTGGAGGTGTACAACAACAAAAAACCAGGACTTTAAAACAATAAATAGTGTCAGAGGGGTGAATATGAGTTTTTTCATGTGGTAATGCTTAGGCGAAAAATAAAAAACCAAAAATTTAGCTGGCAGCTTAAATACTCACTGAAAGTTGGAGTACTAGGCATCAAAAGAAGGGTCTTAGCCTCCATAAACAGAAAATACCAAAAGTTTTGACCCCATATGACCCTAAAGAGTTTAGGGTCCAAATGTGTCTTTTAACATTGCATGCACCGACAGATGACAGTTATCACAAAGATAGAGGCCTGCAATTAAAAATATGCTACTACCTGTGCCAAGTTGGGTTGGAAAATTTAGGTCTAGAATAGGTGGAGGTGCACAATAAAGAAAAACAAGACTTTAAAACAATAAATACAGAGGGGTGAATATGAGTTTTTTCATGTGGTAATGCTTAGGCAAAAAATAAAAAACAAAAATTTAGCTGTTAACTTAAATACTCACTGAAAGTTGGAGTGTCATACATCAAAGGAAAGGTATTGGCTTCCATAAACAGAAAATACCAAAAGTTTTTGCAAAAAATGTCCCTAAAGAATTTGGGGTCCAAATGTGTTAACATTGCATGCATCGACAAATGGCAGTTATCACAAAGATAGAGGCCTGCATTTAAAAAATTTGCAAATACCTGTGCCAAGTTGGGTTGGAAAAATTTGGTCTAGAATAGGTTTAGGGGTACAAAAAAAACAGGACTTTAAAACAATAAATAGTGTCAGAAGGGAAAAATTGGGTTTTTTCATGTAGTAATGATTAGGCGAAAAATAAAAACCAGAAATTTAGCTGGTAGTTTAAATACTCCCTGAAAGTTGGATTGTTCTACATCAAAAGAAAGGTCTTGGCCTCCATAAAAAGAAAATACCAAAAGTTTTGACACCACATGTCCCTAAAGAGTTTAAGAGTCCAAATGTGTCTTTTAACATTGCATGTACCGACAGATGACAGTTTTCACAAAGATAGAGGCCTGCATTTAAAATATGCAAATGCCTGTGCCAAGTTGAGTTTGAAAAGTTAGGTCTAGAATAGGTGGAGGTGTACAACAACAAAAACAGGACTTTAAAATAAAAAATAGTGTCAGAGGGGTTAATGAGTTTTTTCATGTGGTATTGCTTAGGCGAAGAATAAAAACCAAAATTTTAGCTGGTAGCTAAAATACTCACTGAAAGTGGGAGTCTTATACATCAAAAGAAATGTCTTAGCGTTTAGAAACTGAATACAGGCAAAATAGTAGTAAATTAGAGCAGTACAGTTTTAATCTTCAATATAGTATTCCATGCTCTCAGCAAAGGGTATACCAAAATTATGAAACAATCATACAAGTTTACTTGCATAAATGTACTAACTACAATCATTTCATTTGGCGAGACAGTAATGTGCATTTTTAATCAAATTTAAACATAGTTTTTTCTGTCAGTAAATGTGTCAAAACTGTATTTTTTATAGTAAATATATTTTTATGAACAAATTCAGTAATTTAAATTAAGAAAAGAGAATTGTTTAACTACTAGTTTGCTTTTTCTACTCTTTACTTTCCCATTTTGGTTTAAAATTATTAGATATTGAAAAACAGTAAAGAAAACAACATTCGAAATTCAAACCTTCGAAAAGGTAAACAAACGTTCACGAATTCGGAAGATTCCTTGGCTCATAACAGATGACGTCACAAGCAATCGGCAAATGGCGTACCGCTTTGTGCACTTATTCTTTTATTAAATTACAGAAATATTTTTTTGAAATTTCAAGTTGATATTCGAAACCAGGAGTATTTTTTCAATCGGAACCAATAGTTTTTATAACACTTTGAAAAATATGCAAATTGTCCATTGCAGAACACATACTTTTGTTCCATTCCTTCAAAAAACCCATCAGCACTGAATTTGATTGCCCGAGAATCTTAAAATCAACGATTACAGGACTAATAACAAACCACTGAAAGGAATGAAAAGTTTTCCCAACAAAACTAGAACTTATACGCACTGTGAAAGAAATCTGTAACAATTACAAAAAGAAAAATTGCAAAAACTTTTCTTAGAAAATTTCTAGTAAATAATTACTAAAAATAGTGCTGTAAAAACACATAATATATTTTTGTTAGCATTACATGTATATATCATGTAGATTTACAGGACCATTTTATGTATCCCGCACAAGTAATGTTTCTGTAACTATACAAGAAAATTTTATGGATAATACATTAACAAAAGACCACAGAAAAACAAAATGTCTGCTTTCCTTCGTGGAATTAGACTGTTCCCTTTCAACCGATGGACCAATGCAGTTTTAATTTTCAGACACAAGTTCCTATGTAAATTATGATATGACTGATCAGCAAGTTTGTAAACGACCTTTTGGGACACCCTGGATTCCCTGCAAAAACTCCACTGATTCCCAATTTATTCCGGATCACATTCTCGGATGGCCCCACATATTTTACAACTCGGTATTGTGCCACTGACTTCAGAACTTTGAGATTTTTTCTGCAGCAGAGATGTATTAAAACTAGCGGATATGGCCTAAAGACACACGATACCTAATCGATTGTTTATAGATACGATGAAAAAAAGTTATTACACTTAAAACTAAGACTTCCATTTGAAGAATCTAATAGTTTACCAAAAATCCACTTTCTTAATATTAAAATCATTAGAAGCAATTGATTAACGAAACAATTTTGAAAATGCAATGCGAATGAAATAAATTAGTTATTATTTCCACATTATGGAATTAAATATATTAAAATAACTCTTCCAAAAACCTTAGTGAATAAAATATCAAAATTACTCGTAGCTATGTTTCCAATTACTATTGAATATCTTCTACACATATGAATCTTACTAAAAAAAATTAAAAATTTAATATTAAACAGAAGAATAAAAATTGAAATTCAATTATTTTATATTGTGGGATTTAATTATGTAATTTACTCAAAAATGCTCAGTAACAAAATTCAATTTCAATCATAATATTTAATAGTCTTTTTAAATAACTAAAATTCCCAAATCAAATTCCTTTAAATGAAAAATATTTTTAACCGTAAAGAATCTGAACTGCTTTTGAATTCCTTATATATAATGGAATTTCTCTTTTGAAACTAAATTACCAACAATTTTCTCCTGTTTATATTTTATTTAATTCCTGTTTATTTTATTCCTGTTTATTATTTTTATAATTATCATTAAGTTTTAATTAAACTTTATTTGACTAATAACTCATTAAATGAATAGTTATTTGATGTAAATTTAATTATTATACAATTTTCCAGTGTTTTAAATTGTAAACCTACTTCAAATATCAATTTTAAAAAAAATATATTATAGATAGGTTAAATTTGCCATATTATAATACTGAGCTCTATACAAATATCTGTACCTAGTCGGATTTTCAAAAGGCATAACTTTTTTAGAAATGTTTTTGTAAAATATAATTACACCAATAACTTTTGTCTTTATAAGTTTTACAGAATTTTTAACAGTATTTGCGAAGATTTAGATGTTTTTAACATGTCTTTTAAATGTTTTAAAACCAAATGTTCAGTGCTTTTACATTGTTAAAGGTTTTTTTCCCTTGATTTTCTTCCAACACCTGTTATTGGATTTTTAATCTGTTGTGTGTTGTGTAATAAATAAATAATGGTTCCTTGCAGTTGTAGCTTGCGCTGCAAAATAGATTTGTGTAGCGTTACTCTATAAAGCTGGGGAATCCTGGCTGTTTAAAGCTTTAACAAGTAATATGTTGCACAAATAACAAAAAAGACTCCAAACATGAGTGGAACGTTACTCCATAAAGCATTGTAGCGGTATAACGTTATTCTATATATAAATGTAGACCAAACATGCATTTGAATAGCGTTAGCTCAAAAAATTTGGTGTCATGTTTCTCTATAATTCTGGTGTAAAACTTTGAAAGTGTATAACGTTACTTCATAATTGTAGTGTAATGTTACTCTATAAATTGTTCGTAACGTTATACAAAAAGATTTCGTTGCAGTTTGGAAAAAAGGTTTATTTACGAACTGATAAATTAAGTCGTATTTGCAACTCATATTATTAGTTATTCACGTAATGTGGAAGCCGAAATTCACTTACTATTTTAGTTTAATGGTAAAATTTAACTTTGAGAAGGTTCATTCACCGGAATGCAGTACCTTCTCATTTATCACACACAACTGTACGCAAACAATCACTTCTGAAACCAAATTCTCTACCCCCTCAGTGTATTTACATCTTTATTTTGCCCCCTTTTGGAGCCGCGTCGAACACAAAAGATATTTCATCAGGGGGCGGCACATTTCGAACATTCCAGAACATTTTCGAACATCCCAAGAGAGAGAGCGTACAGCTTCTCTGGTTTAAATACACTAGGGTTTGAGAACGAAACAATCACTACAAACGCTTTGATAAATATCAGAAATGGAAATGGCTATGGTGGGTTCAGGGTTAAACTAGAGTAAGTTCTTTTGAATTTACACTGTGGTAATAAACGTTATTCAACATTTTTTTTAAGTTTATGTATTTGACTATTTTATCGGTATTTTTAAACCGCTAAGTGGTCTGAAAATACACAGTAAAGTGCATTTGCAATCCATCACAATGTCATCATCTACATATATCGTTATTAATAATAAACACTTATTTATACATATGGAGGGCAATCAGAAAGATTTGTGGATTTATATAAGAGACTTCATTGTTGGCATTTAAGTACTATAAGCAAGGCAAAAATCACATTAAAAATTTTTTTATAATGTTTGAACACGATATTAATTAAAATATTTTTGAGAATTATCTCCCATATTCCATCAGAAATATAACCTTTGAAAGTGTACCTTCTAATTTTACATCCCAATGTTCTGGAAATAGCATCCGATGCTGCGCTGCCAATTTATAGATAATGTAAAATTTATTGTGTGATGGGTTAAACAGTTTGCTTCACTGGCAGTGATTGAATGTAGGGGAGACTGGGTACGGTTGTGACAGTTTTCAGTTAATCGCTTATAAATTCGTTAGTATGCCGATTAGCTGGATGAAAGTTGCTTTAATAGTAAAGTGCAACACTTGTCTACGTATAAATAAAAATTGCGTCCCTAAGTAAAATAGTTAGCTTGTAAGAGCAAATTACAAAACGAGGAAGTAGTGTCACAACCGACCCAACCCTGGGGTCGGTTGTGACACTGCCTGGGGTCGGTTGTGACAGAGTAAAAAAAGACACCAAAATGTCAACAAATCAGTCTTTTTGCATCAATTTTATAAACTATAAATTCAATATTTATAATAACAACATTTAATTCATCATTTAATTAATAAATTTAATAATTATAAATTAATTTATAATTATTTATAAAAAATCTTCATATTATCACTATCATCAAAAAATTTAACTAAATATTTATAATTATACATTGCTGTAACCATGTCAACTACAAAACAAATACATAAAAATGTGTTTTTTTAAAAAATGCACAAAATATCTTATCTACATAAAAAATATACATGTTCTTATATAACACAAAAAAATCTTTTTGAGTTACACCTGTTTCGTCAACAATGTATATATCCTGTGGCTCATAGGTGTGTATATGTACATAACAATTTGCATATTATCATAAAAATCTTGCACATTTGAAGCTTTATCAGTACAAATGTATCGTAACAAAGACACGAGTAATTTGGTGATATTTTGCCGCTCTTCGTAATAAAATCTCGCGTTTCACTTCTATAAAAGTTTCTTCATATTTACTTAGGTCACACTCTGCAATTTCTGCCTTCCTCAGGCGTTTTATAGGCATCTAAAAGAAAAATAAATACATTTTACTGCGCTGTCACAACCGTACCCAGCCTACTCTTTTGCAAAAAAAAACAATAACCATGAGAATACAAAATCATTCAAAGTAATCACTGGTATTTAATTATTAAATTCTAATTTATAACGAGGAAAAAAATTATTGCTCTATCTGTACACATATAATAACAGTTATGAAAAGAAATGGAATAAAAATACTTACTTTTGAGTTTTTTGACGGTGAAAAAGTAACCGAAGCCTCTGGTAGGGTTAATGTCGCGCGATGACTGATGGTATACTGTGGAACATGTTCAGGCAGGCAAGCTGCTCCTTACCCCTTACACCCAATCCGGTATTCCTTATGGTTTCGCTAACATAGCGACTGTCACAACCGTACCCTGGCGACTGTCCCAACCGTGCCCAGTCTACCCTACCCATCTTCTCTATATGGAGCGCTATTGAAGCAAGCTGATATAGCAACTCTGTACATAAAAACATCAATTTGCTGTAAAACAATTCTTACAACACTGTTATATAAGAAGTAACTGCAATGTGCAAATGCAATGTTGTAATTTTACGGAATAATGTTTGCGATATTCTTACGTATGTCTGCTTAAGGAGTTGGTTATACAGAAAACCTCCTGCCGCCCCGGGGTGGCACAATCGTTAGGATGCTAGCCTTTGGAGCTGTTGGGCTCGGGTTCGAATGCCGGTCAGGCATGGATGTTTGTGACCGTCAATAAATGTTGTTATTTGTCTATGTGTTTGTGTTGTAATTTCTTTGTGTGTCTCATGTGCTTGTAAAACCTCTTTCTGTGTCTGTCCCACTTGACGAAAGCTTATAAGCGGTTCTCTGAACAAGCAGGAATATATATGTACCATACCATACCATAACCATCTTTTCCAGACCAGACTTACACCTTTCTGGATCTAATCCCTGCAAGATTTTCAGATTCCGTGTTTTAAAAGAGAGAGAGAGAGAGAGGGAGAAATCTAGGAAGAGAATGATGGCTTCGGTTCGAGAGAACAGAAGAAAGGAGGGAGTGTGAAAAGGAACACCGCGGTCCTAATCACCTTTCGAACAACAATGAGTTCGATTTGGAACATTCGGTGGTGAAAGGCGAACCTTCTGCGTTTTGCTGATGACCATTAGTTGGGAAAGGGGGGAGTTAGTGCTTTGTTGTTGCGAGAAATGATTTCTGAAACATGTGTGGAAAATTATTATTTTTCATTTATATGAAATTGCCGTAATTTGTTGTTATCTATTCCATAGGAAATTAGTGTAAAACACATTACAGGCTTTTGTTGTTGATATAATAAAATGATTTTGAAATTATTATTTCATTATTTATAAATGTATTTTTTATTTAGGTTTTGAATAAAATACATTTCCAAAGACTCCACTTATGTAAAAACTATATTTCTGAAAGCATTTTTATCAGACATATTAAGCCACATATATGCTTTATTTATTATTTCCGCATTTCCTAAATAGTAGAAGATTTTAAATTAATTACAACACCAATTTTTGCAGCATTATTGACTTTTTTTTAGCATGAAAAGTTTCAGAATTATTTAAAAAAAAATATTCTACACTACTACAAAAAAAAACTTTAAACTACAGTTAATGACTAAATATCACAAAACAAAATCCAAGTGTGTTCTTTATTGTCCGCTCACCTATTTCCTTCCTCTAAACTAATGTCCAATTCAATTAATCCCTTGTCTACTTGAACTAGCTATCTCCAAGACAAAACTAAATCTCCTAATTTCTCTTCATACCTCGAAATAACTCAATTAGCAGACTCCAACGAAAAGAGTACATTAAACGACTTTAAAGCTTACTGGAATAGGTTTTTTTTTTCTCTCTAACCCAGATTAGTCCACACTTACAAAAAAATAAATAGCCAATTGAAGGAAGACAGACGCACTGCATAACGACACGCAGTAAACCAAAATGCTGATCTTACTACGGAAAAAAGGATATTGTAATTTCTCTAGACAGTTTACAAGTCCAAAACTAAACTCCTCGGTGCAACAGCGTTAGTGGGTAGCAGTTTGTGGGCCTGGGCCTATTTAATCGAACTTTTTTGAAGAAACAAATATACGGGAATGATTATCTTTGTTAATGTAACGCCTACCAGGACATATGAAGACATGAGCAATGTGTTGCAGAAAATGTTTCGTTTAATTAGTTTTTACTGACACGGAACCCCATTTAGCTCATAAGCTAGATTGGTCCTCAATTGATGACGAATCACAGGCTGATGGTTTGAATGAACCTCACATAAAACGGTATTCAAACCCCGAAAATATATCATGGTGCCAAGAAGAGATGCCCTTTAGGCATTGAGCATATATACACTGTAAAAAATTTGGCTTGAATTTACTAACGATTACTTAGTAACTCTACAGATTTTCACCATTTACTAGAAAATCATCTGTAACCTAAAGAAACTACTGTAGTAATACTAAGCAATACTAAGTAAATTGATGTAACGCTTACAGCGCCCCCTGGCTATCTTTTCTAGAGATTATGACGAATCGATATCGCAACAATAAAAAAACCTAAAAACGTGTTTTTTTTTTATTTTAGTATATAAAAATTACGTTAAATTATTTCGAAAACTTCACAGCCCCCCAAAAAAATGAATCTTAAAATTTCTTAATCAATAACATAAAACTCCTTTAACGATCAAGATTTTAATCTCTTTATTTACACGCAATCAAAATGCAAGTCCCTGATAGCAGCGAGGACTAACGCGCAGTTCTACGTTGCGAGACATGCGGATAACGAGGATCTTGGGTTCGGTCCTTACTCCTTCTCTGGAAATTCGATATAAAACCTGACTAACAGAAAAAATAGTGGTGCCCTCTGGTTTTAAACTTTTGTAACCAGTTTACTACCAGTCTCTTTGTAAACATACAAGAAAATCCCTTGCAAATCTACTACAGTTTTCTTAGCATAACTTACTAAGCTTTAATTAGTAATATATACACATATTTCTTATGTAACATTACTAAAAAAACTTATGGAAGCTGAGTTTCCTAGATAATTCTTAGTAACCTTACAGATATTTTTTTAGAGTGTACGACCTTGTTCAGATAGTCATAAAGTATTTGATTGTTCCAACTTAATTTAATTGCTGAAATTAAATTAAATGGTTTCTAAATACAAGATTCATGAAAAATACTTAATTCTTGGCCAAGTAGTTATTTGTACAGAAAGTAACATGTTTTTTTTTTCACAAGAGTCCTATTTCTTCAGAATTTTACGCAACTCAGACTGTATGACTCTACAGGCGCGTTTACATGAGCCATTGAATCCATGGAATGAAGAGCAAACTCCACAATTTTCCCTCTTGGGGATTTTCACCTAGGCAGAAACGGAATTCTAAGGTTCATGGGGTGGCTTCGCAAACCCTCCAATCAGGAAGGTATTGACGTTTCACTCCACGGATTCGGCCAAAGACTATTAATTGGGTTAGAAATCCTGCTCGACCACTTTTTCTCCTGATGAAGAGTTTTGCATTCCAGGGATTCGATTGCTCATGTAAACGCGACTTATGTCTACACAGCTGTTCGAAACTATGAAACGTGCAGTCGAATTTCGAAGTGGGTTTGCAGAATAAGCTACCCTGTGATCTATTTTTGACGGTTCTTTCGTCTGCCAGTACAGCTGTAATTGCATTCATTTTCTGTAAGAAAATTGTCTCATTTAATGGAGGTAGTTTCGTAGTTTCATTCTTTTTTATTAGGGTTCTGTATCTGGATTTTTTCATGATTTTAATCCAGCTCTGCTCAAATTTTTACGTTCATTTACTACCCGAATGAGTGTAATTTTCCCTCGTTGTCAATCGAGTAATTGCTTTTAGTTACTGATGGTGATTCCCTTTTTACCAATGTCTTTTTGTAATAAGACCGCTTTTTTTAATGAATAGGCTTCCGAATTTGGGTTTATTACTGAACTTTAATGATCGTAATTACTGTTCTCTATCTTGCCGAATTCTGATATCTTTGGTATTTTACCTGCACTGACACATCGACTTAACGGTAAATGTTTTTTTCGTTATGTATAAAGAGTCTCAAAACAAATCAGTTATATAGCCAGTTTATTCTGTTTTATTTAGACTGTGTAAGAATAACATTTTGTCTATTCCTTATGTGAAATGCACTTTATCAAAACATGTATAATATAATTTTCTTGTCATGTCTGTGACGATGCCGAAATGTGAATGTTAAGCTAAATGAAACCACGTGTTTTGATTACCGCGTCTGCAATCCAATGTCTCACAAATTAGCACTCATTGCCGGGCATTCAAAAATGTGGTTTGGTGTGAGCTGCGTATCTAGACAGTTGTCACAGTTTCTATACACCTACCTGCACTTTTTGACTTAATTTTCTAGCCTCTGTGCTGATTGATTCTTAGTCTGGAAATGGTTTTTGGGGTGGATCTATCTGCATTTAAATTACAAAGAAGTTGCTTCGTTTGAAAAAAAAATTTCTCTTAACTATCATTTAAAATTCCCCTGTCATATAAACATATCACCCATGAAGTATATCCATCTCAGCCAAATTTATTGAAGCCATGGGACTTGAATCAGTACATATCAAATGTAGTTTTAGAAACGATATTATAATAAATATCTAAACAACTTGCAACTCAGGTCAAAATGCATTAGAAACAATGCACATTATAAAATAAATCAAAGTAGTGTCTTAATGTAATGTAGTGTAGTCTTAATGTATTTTTTGTACAAGAGCATAACGTGCTAGGAGGGCTATCTTTGGGCAGGCTTATGGCTACTAACTTGTGGTCAGTATAATCGACCAATTGCAAAACTACGACTTTTGCCCTCTGATCAAGAAGGTTTTCTTGAAATGGGGGAGTATGTGAGAATATTATGTGCAACTTAATGTTTGCTTTTATATTATTTGAAATTTTCTTTTATGTCTTACATGCCTGTCACTTGATTTGATGATTTCTTTTTTTTTTTTTGGAGTGAAGGTTTTATGTTAGATTTTGAACTATTTTCTTTCGGTTTGATAGCTTTTCTGAGTTTGGTTGATGCTTTTGGGGTCTTTTCCATTACTTTTATAGATAATTCAATTTCATTTTTGATTATTTTAATTAATTAATTAAATTTATATTTTTAATTTAATTATTTTTCTATATAATTTTTTATGTGGCTATTTCTATGGTCGCTATTAAAAAAATAAGAAAGTTATAGTTGGAAAATGCAAGGTTTTGTGGAAAAATATTTGCGTTATTTATGCTTTGATCACGCATTTCAATTTAAATCAAAAAGATTGTCACAGTGTTTAGGATATTTTGCAATGAATTTTTTTAAAATTTGCTTTACTATTATATAATCTTTTAAAAGTTTTACATATAAGTTATTTAACTGCTTGAAATGCTTCATTTTTAAACAATAACAAAATTATAACTACTACTACTTTGTAAAATTGATATAATTGTAGAAATTTTCAACTCGAATTACTGTAGTTATTTAAAAATTATAATTTAATAAGTTCAAAGCATTAAAAACAATTAATTTTATGATTTATGTATTTGTGAAATATAACTTTATCGAAATGTATGTACACTTATCCAAATAATTTTATTATTTATGCAAATACACACACTGAAAAGATAATAAATTTCTTCGAAAACATATGCATTCTTTGAAAACAACATTGGCCAAATCACAGTTTTCAATACAAAATTTCAGACAAGTCTAGACAACAAATTTATATAATATATCAAAGATCCAGGGTTTTTCAATAAATTATAAACTACATTTTGAAATTGCTTTCTTTTTTTAGTTCTACATATAATACATGGCATGTGTTTAAATGTAATTCAATATGGTGAAATCAGATTTAGGCCTTTGGGTTTGGCAATTCGTTTAAAATCTTTGATGCAAGATTAATTTTATTGCATTATAATACGTCTCGCTGTTTAAATCCATTATATATGAAAATAAAGTTATACGATTGAATTCTCATTTAATGGTTAAAAAGCATAACTGTTTTGTAAACATATCACAAAGCACGTTTAAATTGCAACTTCATGTAAATAGAAAATTTTACTTATTTTATTTAGTAAAGATATTTTGATTCTTCAAATATTTTAATTCCACTGATTTACATAATTTGTTTTAGATTGCTCTTTTAAGTTTCATATGATGTATTTTATGCATTGTATAATTTAAAAGTATTCTAAATTAAAAAATAATATGGAGAGTTTTCAAATCTTTGATTATTATTTCTAAAATAAAATATTCGTGTCAAAACAAAATTTCAAATGTTAAACGTTTACAATATTTAAAAAAACACAATATAAAAACTTCCATAGTTGCGCAAGCAAAAAAATTATATTATAAAAGTTTAGGTGCTATAACATCTATTTGGTTTATTTCAGGAAAATTTAGTTAATGCTTAAAGTTATTTCTACTAGTCCACATTTCCAAGTCCACAAGTAATTTCCATTTACATTTGAAGTAATCGTCAAGTCCATTTATAAAACACCTGGTTATAAGGGAGGTTGTTTCAGATGGAAGTAAGTTTCTAATTTTATTTTTGCATTTCCGACAATACATTGGTTGGTTCATTTTGACTCCCAATGTGCAACCAAAGAATATTCAGTTATTAGGTTATTGTATGTTTAACTGATTTTTTAGCTTCCACACTATGTTTATAACGTAAAAGTGGAAGGTATTATAATTGTTCAGTCCGTCTGTATGTCTGTCACCTACTTTCATTGCCAATCTTTGCGACATTACTCATTTCGAAAAATGACGTCAACTATATTTCAATAAGAGATTCTTTGTTTGTATGGTGGTATGAAATTTTTTGGTTCCTTTTAGAAGATAAATATTAATTTATTCTTTGAAATGTAAATTAACTCTTGCAAACGATAATAATTATTGAAAAAATAATTGGACAGATTTAGTGACAGATTCTGTTACAAATCTATTTGTTTATAATCAGTATTATAAATGGTAAAACTTATTCCATCGTTTACAATTCATTACATTACACAACGAAAAACTAACGCAACGAGAAAAAAGATGACAGAATGAACGATCAAAGAAAATAAAATCAGAAGTAATTGTTATGACAACATACACTGTCTTAAACTATTTAGAAAGTTTAATATTTTTATATTAAATTGAAATAATTTAAATTTAATACAAAACAAATGTAATTCGAGATAAGAAAAATAAAAACAATACCACTAGAACTGTTGTCACTCATAGCATGATTCATGCCCATTATTATTATATAATATATCTTCTTCGTTATTTTTAGTTATTTTTACTCGGAACAAAAATTCTTTCAAAAAATATCAAAAGAATACAAAGGTTGTCCCGAAATTGTATCTCTTTATTCTATCCGTATTCTTTTGTGGCACATCCCTCATTAATATCATTCGACTCCTTTTACTCAACTTTCGTTTGTTCTATCGCTGGAAGCCAAAATAAACATTTATTTCTCTCGACTCCTCTTCTGTTTTTTCTTTCTTCTTTGGGCTCGCGTTTTGTAATTCGAAAAATGTGAAGAAAGTTATCCATTAAACACTTTCGACAGCTGAATTCGAAATATTCTTTTTTTTTTCCCTCGACTCTTCTGCTCTCATTTTTTTTTTGTTAGGGTTATTTTTCTTTTGTTTACCCTCGCTGTTCCAGGAGTCTCATACAAAAGAGATGAAACTTTGCCTTCTGGGAATGAAGTTTTAATCGCGTTGCCATCCAGGGAAACAAAAAAATATATATAAGGCCACGGTAAGAAATAGTAGTATATATAAGTAAAACGAGATATATCTATTTAAAGACTCTTTGTCTTCTTTATAAAGAGGACGTATATATCAAGAACAATTTGTTACTATTCTCACATTATTTTGTCCTATCGAATTGTTATTTGGCAGCTTAGTTATTCCCGGTATATCTGAGCCAAGAATAAACGATGAAATTAACCAACTATTATAGAATAGTGCAGCCAATAATGTTTCATGTCTATGAGAAGTTCTTAAAACGAGTTTGAAACATCACTTATAAAACTAATAAGAGAAAATACACTTTAATGATCGCTTTGTCGGTTCATTTTAAAAATTGACTTTCCTTAGACCTATACCTCCCAAATGTAGTGATGCCTGATGTGTTTTTATGACATTGTATCATGCAGAATTTTTTGAGTAACATTCGTTTTACACACATTGTTAAAACATGTGTAACATTACAGTACATTTTGTAGTTACTTTTATACATCACACACTGATATATTTTCTGTTTGACATCAAATTTGTGGTTTTTATGTCTCGTCTATGACGTTGCCGAATTGTGAACATTAAGCTAAATTAAGCTATGCGCTTTGATAACCGCGTCTGCAATTTTTTGCGTGCCAATGTCATAAAGATCTATTAATGATGGCAGAACTCCAATGTCTCTCAAAATGGCACTCATTAAAGGGCATTCAAAAACGTGGTTTGGTGAAAGCTGCGTATCTGGGCAGTTATCACAGTTTCTACACGCCTTCTGCCCTCTTTGCCTACATTCATGCCTCTGTGGTGATTGGTTCTTATAGTCTGGATATGGTTTTTGTGGTGGATCTATCTGCACCACAAAAACCATGGAAATACTAAAAACCAATCACCACACAGAAAATACGTGCTTTCATGACGAATAGAGTCGAATAAAGGATTTACTCGAATAGAATTTAAGCAGAAAAGGTGAATACATACAATCACTGCCACTGAATCAAATATTTTCCTCTGTTTTATACAATAACTTTCACATTGTACGTAAATTGACAGCACAAGCTAATACCACGACTTTTACCATCACACTGTGAAGATAAATTATTTGAGTTTTTTTCCCTTGCAGAGTTTATTTTTATTTTTGAATGCACACTTAATACAAATTTTTAAATTAACCTTTTAAAAGCAGATCCCATCAAAACTGTTTTTTAAAAATAATTCAAACATAAAATCTCACCAACTCGAAATATCCTTATTAAGACTCTTCTCGCTTAGAACAATGCTAACAGGAAACTAAGCACAAAAGGAAACGCCGACTTCAAAGGATATATAATATGAAAAAGAAAGAAAACAGAAGTAAAATACAGAGATAAAAACAAAAAAAGGTGGAGAGGAACAAAAAAGCATATTTACGTTTTCGTGTCCTTTTTTCGAGTAGGGAGGAAGTCCCTGGTGGGGTAAGAAATGTGTGCGTAGGCAGAATTTCTATACCAGAAATCTATGCCGAAAAAGGGTAAAAATCTACTTTTTTTCTTAAAAGAATATTTTTAGATTTGCATTGCTCTTCCTTGTTAAGTCATGGAATTTGGATGGATGATTTTAGGTTTTTGTAAGATATGTAATTATGTTTCAAAATATTAAGATTTGATTAAAATCATTGACTATTTTTATATGCCGAAAAAGGGTAAAAATATACTTTTTCTTAAAAGAATATTTTTAGATTTGCATTGC
Organism: Hylyphantes graminicola; assembly: GCA_023701765.1. NCBI lineage: Eukaryota > Metazoa > Arthropoda > Arachnida > Araneae > Linyphiidae > Hylyphantes > Hylyphantes graminicola. The sequence goes on along the minus strand of CM043113.1, from coordinate 65,217,626 downwards.
TCTTCCCTTGTTAAGTCAGAGAAATTGGATTGTTGATTTTGGGTTTTGTAGCATAATTGTAAAATTATGTTTCGAAATATTAAGATTGGATTAAAATCATTGGACTATTTTTATATGCCGAAAAAGGGTAAAATTCTACTTTTTCTTAAAAGAATATTTTTAGATTTGCATTGCTCTTTCTTGCTAAGCCATAAAAATTGGATGGGTAATTTTGGGCTTTGTAAAATAAGTATGTTTCGAAATATTAAGATTTTATTTGAATCTTTCGATTATTTTTAACAAAAATAAAATATTCAGCATGCCTGAGTCGTAAATGATAAAAGGGAAATGCTAAATGACATTTTTTGTCTGAATTACAAATAGATTAAATTTAACATATTTGTCTGTTTTCTGTTTATTTTGTCTTTGTTACTGCGCTTTTACACAGCCACGTTCGTTTTTACCCAGGGATTTAATTTCTTATATTGAATGTAACTGCTTTAATTAGAAATATTGCATCATACTACTTATATAACTACTTAGATTAAGTTTTAATCCAAAAATTAAGAATTCATAATTATGTGAAAGTAGGGCCGTAACACGTGTTACATGTTATTAAAAGTACGTAGTAGTTTTTGAGATATGTAAAGAATGTAAACATTGAAAAGTGTCTCAATCACTTTATCTAGATTTCCCGCCATCCTTATTTGAGACACTTTAAGGATGGAAAACCGAAACCGTTTTTTTTGCCTCGTTTTTGACCAAAAATCCGGTTTTTCATAAAGCTGGTCTTAGTGATCAGTAAAACCGAAAAACCGGTTTTTGAAACACCAGTTTTTATCAAAAAAACCGCCATCCCTACCGTTTCTTATTTGGTTGGCGGCGAATATACTCCATTTATATGCTCCAAAGAATATTTTAAATGCCCTGTCAAACTATAGACACTTACAATAGCTCAGCATCAAATTCTGCATAGTTTATCCTAACTTTTAATAAGATCATATGGGAAGTTGACACAATTTATAATGCTATTCATAACAACAACTGTTTCGTTCACACCGAAAATATGTCATTTTATAACGAGTAATAGTTAATGTAATCTTCTAATATTGTTAAAGTGTAGGTATTAAAACTAGTTTTATGATATAATTTTAGAACTTCTTTTGTTTACGAAAAATCTTTGTTAAAGAGTTTTCGAAATACTAAGTTTCACTGCAGTTGAAATAAGCTTGCAGTTGAGCAGTTTCTACAGAAAGTTCTGAATATCTCGTAAATATCTAAATCTAATATTGTATTCATACATTTACAAAACTATGGGTGTGTAACACCACACTACCTTCAATCTCCATTTAATAAATCAATACACACACGCAAGGTTATTTAATTATACAATAATTAAGATAACTTATATAATTTAAAAACGTAAAAGTTTTATGTCAGCTAGCCCTTTGAGCATATGCGATTTTCACAAAAACCGTATTATGATGTCCGACAAGTGCTAGGAACTTGGTGTTCCAAATTTGAAGCATGTAGTTATTTTCACGTTCCAGCAATACCTTTATAGGGTAATTCCATGCAAAATTATCCTGTCTGAAGTGTTTGCACGTTTGTAAAAAGTGATTATCACTGCAATTTTTAAAATTAACTGAAAAAATGTGGAATAGTTAATCTACACATATTATAATTAAAGAATGTAATGTACTTTATTTATTTGATTTATTTTTTTATTTAAAAAGCTTTTAATCTCTTCTTAAATCGTGACTTACACTACAGTTATATGGAATTAGCCTATAATAAAAAAAAGTTATGTGGCAGCTACTCATTAAGCGATTTTCTCGAAGAACTTATTATGGTGATTTTTGAAACAACTTTTTCTAGAATCAGCAACCTTCAAAACATGATACAAACCTTAGGTCTCCCCTTCGAATTTTCGACTAAATTACAATTTACTTTTGTTACCTCATATTTCATATTAGATAATTAGACGTAAATATTTAAAAAAAAAATTTGTTATTGCAGTTTTGCTCGAATTTAATTTAACCGCTCAATAAGATAGTTCATTCGCTTTAAGCAAATGCATCATTTTTGCTAGTAATTACAACAAACGACTACATCGACTAAAAACGGAAGCCATTACAAATCGAAATGCTTATTCCAAACTTCATTTTTGATCAGCACTTTTCCGAATAAAGTAACCCTTTAAACCATTTGCCCATCAACGAAATCATTACAAAATAAATCAAACTATATATTCCAAACACACGACTAAAAGTGCTCGTTTATTTTAAACGGCCACCAAAGCGAAACCACTCGTTTCTCATCACGTAATTTATTTACAAACCAGAAAGCATAAACAAAACCACTTCCGGCGTTCACCATTTGCGGAATGGAATCTATTTCGATACCGATTCAGACTTCCGCCTGTATCGATATATACCCGGAAACAACTCGTGTGAAATGAGCCGTTCGTTTCCACTCCGGGAAATGTCCTGGAAAAAAAAAGATTTTTCCCGTTTCATTAAGCTATGGAGTAGAGTACTCGGGATCGAGAGTTTATGTAGTGATTATTTTGCGTTTTCGTTTTCGAATGGTCTATTTTTTAAGTCCTTCAAAAGGACTGCTTGGAGAGGCATTAAAGTTTATTGGATTTGAAGTTGTTTTTGAAAATCTTGTGTTTTTGAGTTTTCAGTTTATTTAACTAAGTGAAGGTTTATATTCCTCTTTTCAAATTTAATTTAGTTTCAGTCTTTGAATTTAGTATACATCATTTATTCAAAGTTCATTAAATTTTTATGTGCTTTATATATCACAAGTATAGTTTTGCCTGCATTTAAGAGAGACAAATTTCTTAAACCAAGAGTGAAGTTTATTATTTATGTTTTTATAATACATCAATATGAGATTCCAAATTGTATTCCAATTGTAATTGGATGTATTTTGTTTTTATCTTTTCCTATTTACTTCAGTATTTATATATAATTTTTAATCTTTTTATCGATCTTCTGCTGTGGCCTGTACGGGTTTTATTTCCCCTTGGCCATCAATGTGTGTTTGCCTTTTTTTTTGTATTTGTAATTTGTAAATAAATAAATATTCAAATAAAAAAAAACTAGGAGTGTGTTAAAACAACACGGCTTTCATTTACCTCTCAATTAATCCAGTACATACTAAAAGGTAATTATAAAACCTTTGAGTTAATTTCAATAACTTTAAATCCTAAAAAGTTCTATGGCAACAACCATTTGGACATGAGCCACATTTTAAAATCACATAATGACGTATACCAGCCACTGGAAACTCGTGAAAAAAAGTTGAAGTAATTATCGCTTTTCGGAATTCAGTAGTATCTTTAAAACCAAAGTGTTCGAGAGGTGCTTGGAACTCGTGTACCAAATGAGAAGTTTGTATATCTTTTAGTTCGAGCTGCAGAGTGGTTTCAGACAGACAGATAGATTTGTTCAAATACCACTCTTTTACAATCAGAATCTCTTAAGCGTATAAAAAACACCAAATATTTATTTCATATTTTCAAATACATAGCAATAATTTCTTTACCTTGTGTTTCATATTGGGTAATTGAAAGTAATAAAGCGATTAAGAAAGCTTAACGAGAAACAGCGATGTTTAATCCCAACAGCAAAGTATGCATAAGTATATTAGCTGTCCATTCATTGTATTTAGAAGTGGAAATACATAAAAACCGCGTTTGCATGAGCCATCAAATCAATGGAATGACAAACCCTCCATCAGTGGAAAAAGTGGTCGAGCAGGATTTCTAACCCAATGTGGCCATTTTTGGCCAAATAAATGGAATTAAACGTCAAACCAACCTTTATTGAAAGGGTTTCGAAACCTCTCAATAAACCCTGCAATTCCGGTTCTGCTTGAGTGAAAATCCCCAAGAGGTAAAAATTGTTCTTCATTCCATGGAGTCAATGCCTCATGTAAACGCGCCTAAAGACAGCTATAAAAATTAAAAACTAAAAAGCAAGTTACTAAGATCATATATTTTTTTCCTACACCTCCTTATAAATGTCTCAAAAAAGAACTTCATGAATTTTATACTCATACTTAATCCCTCAAATTTAACTCGAAATACAGTTTATTACCACGATAGCCCAACCCTATCAAACCGTTACTCCGCAATTTTAACCCGAACTTGACAAATCGCCGTTGAACGCCAGTTTATTGCTTATAGGGAAAAAAAGCGAAGAAATAGGGAAAAAAAGAGGGGAAGCGAGTAGAGGTGTGTGTGATGACACTGCGCATGCGCCTCCATCCTTGCATCCCGATCCGTGTTTGGAGAGATGAATACGTCCAGAGAAAAGGGTTGCCACGAAATGGACATTTGTGGCTGTTTTGGCAATGTAACTATTGAATTTGTATCTAAGTTGTAATTAAGGTTAGATGTGTTTTGGTGTTCGGAGTTATTAGAATCGTAAATTTGCATTGCAAGGATCTATGCTAAAAAAAGTGGTATTCAGTTATTTGAAACAGATTTGATTGGGTAATATTATTTAAAAATGTATTTTATTTTTTATAAAACGACATTTGGAAAAATAAAAAATGATTTGTAACCATAGAACAAAAAACCAGGGAAGATAAGGTGAACTTGTAACTACATTTCTCAACAGTTAACATTATTTCGACTAAAATCAATTTTTCACAAACCAAGTTTATTAAAATTGAATTTGATTCTCGAAATTTTTTGGAAATAAAAAATACTATAATTATTGAGTAAAATTGCTGCTTTTTTAACCATATTACAATCAAAAATCTAAAAGTTTTAAATTTACCCCAATTTGAAATGTTTATAGCAGCACACATGATTTATAAATACTTGAAAATTTAAATTGAACAAAAATTTAAAATGAAAAGGATGGAAAAGTCAATTCCTTTATATGGAAATATATTTTAATAAATTTAAAGATATCAAATTCAGCATTAAAATTTAAACCCATGCTGTATAAACAAGTTTACCCTTCTACAATTTGCAAATCACTCAGAGGGTTAAAACATAGAGATATAAAGAAGAAAACGTAAAAAGACAAAAAAGTGAAAAAAAAGAAAAAAAAATTTTTTTTTTTTTTTATTTTTTACACTCAGAAAAAAAAAACGGTTAAAAAAGCTTAAAAAAAAAATATAAATTTTTTTGTTGAGAGAGAGAAAGGGGAAAATTTGTATCGGTAAAGAAGTCGGTAATATTTTCATTGACAAAAAAAATCTCGTTTTTTTTTATATATGTCCCTTAGCCCATTCTTGCACTCAGCTCTTCATGTAGGTTTAAACATAAGAAAGGAAGTTTACATAAAACTTATAGTTGATTCTATTCTGAACTAATTTAACGTTAAAGGATATTGATAATTATTCAACTTTTCTAAATGAAGAGATGACTCTACAACAAAGCACGTAACCTATAGCTTTTGTTGAACATAGCTCCAAATACTTTGTATAACTTCTACGAAACAAGGAAACTCCCGATGCCAAAAGCAATGCATGGCCAGATCAAAGCTGACGCAGACATAACAAAGCACCCTGTTACAAGCTAAAAAAAATGTCAAAATCGCCTATAAACTTCCCTCATGTGAAACATTTTTCCCTATACTTCCTACAGAAAAAAATATCAACGTCCATTTCTACTGCAATGTGAAAGAACGAAATATTATTTTCACTCGATGCTTCCTAGAACGAAAAAAAACATAACTCTCAGCTATTGTTACAAGAAACGCATTTTCCCAATACATAAAAAAAAAAACATTGGTCCTAGCCTTTTCGACAGAATATCTCAGCAGTTCCTATGGAAACAAGCAACATTCGGACTGTACTACGTTGTTGACTTTCTTCTTTTGGCATGACGTTAAGACGACATTTTGGCATTCTACAGACTGAATAACGTTCTCTAAACATGATATTTGGGACTCTAAAAGGCACTTTTCCGGTACTGTTTTTGTATTACTATTCATTTCATTTCTTACAAAGATTTTATTTATTAAAAATATACCTGACTAAAAAGTTTAAATACCACAATTTTGTTGAAAGCGTTACTTTTTAAAATGTCTTATCTTTTGGAAATTGATTTTTGTTACCAATATGCAACATTAAATTTGTAACTACTATTTTTTTTAACATTCTGTTATACATTTAAGAAGTTAAAATATGGTTTGTTAGCAATTGTTGCTCAAACCTTCAGCCATTTAGAAAATTTTAACAAATCACAGAAAATGTTAGAAATATTTGAGAAAGTTATTCTAATATGCACAATATATATGTAAAAATATAACGAATTTTCTTCAAATTTAAGATGGCAATTTCCCATGGCTATAACATTTAAAAACCAATAATTATTTTAGGTATTCTACAAGTTGGTATGCATTACTGCGTAACTTGTATTATTAAAATTAAAAATATGATAACTCACATGTCTCAAAAAATATATTGTTTCTGTACATAAAATTAAAAAAATACTTGTTAAAAAATAAGTTGCATTTCGAAAACACGGTAAAATTTACAGCTATGCACAGCGATATTAAAGTATATGCTAAAACTACATATTCAATAAATAAAAATATTACCTATTATAATCAAATTCTAGGTAATAATTATAATTTATTTAACGCGTAACTTCTGTTAGTGCTTATTAATAATAGTGAAAGATATATTCAATTCCTAATTCGTTCATAAATTATGTCCAGACTAAACATTCCAAAATTAAACCATTTATTAGGAAATATACTTACATCAAACCCTTTGTCCCGAAGCAAAACTACTCCAATACATTAATATCAATCAAATCCTTTGTAACTCTGTAACATGTATCACCAATTCAATTGTTTGCTTTGAGTTATACACGCACGTTGATAACAGGAAAGCGCCTCCAGATATGGATCCATTTCTGGCATTATCTTCAGCCTAACTTAGCATTGAGTAATACGTTATTTGGTCGCGTAATTAACGGTCACACAATTAATATGCATTATGTTTGATGGGGATCCGGTCTGTTGACCCTCGGTAAATGGGTGGGAGGTGATCAGATCGCAATAGGGTGACTAGATGTACTGCATTTCGCAACACAGTTTGTTATTCAACTATGTAGCTATGAAATCTGTGCAAATACTCATCGCTTTATTTTTTAGTTTTACAAAAACAATGTAAATAAGATATGATTCATGAAAATTTAATGATGATTTCAAATTGAATATTTAATCACTGAAACAAATATCGTACTCGTATATAGCAAGGTTGGTGTTGTTCATTGAGTCATAATGGTGCGGGTTAAATTCAATTGTGTCTGATCTTATAGGCCTTTGAGTTATTGTCACTCTTTCGTTTCTGTAGCTATTGAATTTGAGGTGCTACAGGAGATTTTCCATGACACGTGGGAGATATCATAAAATAGCCTACAGATATGGATACATTTCTGGCATTATCTTCGGTCTAAATTAGCATTGAGTAATACGTTATTTGGTCGCGTAATTAACGGTCACACAATTAATATGCATTATGTTTGATGGGGATCCGGTCTGTTGACCCTCGGTAAATGGGTGGGAGGTGATCAGATCGCAATAGGGTGACTAGATGTACTGCATTTCGCAACACAGTTGGTTATTCAACTACGTAGCTATGAAATCTGTGAAAATACTCTCCACTTTATTTCATAGTTTTGCAAAAACAATGTAAATAAAATATGATTCATGAAAATTTAATGATGATTTCAAAGTTGAACAATTAATCACTGAAACAAATCTCGTACTCGTATATAGCAAGGTTGTTGTTGATGTTCGTTGAGTCGTAATGGCGTGGGTTAAACTAAATTGTGTTTGAGCTTATAAGCCTATCAGTTATTGTCTTTTTCGTTTCTGTAGCTATTGAATTTGAGGTGCTACAGGAGGTTTTACATGCCACGTGATAGATGCCATTAAAGCGCCCCCAGATATGGATCCATTTCCGGCATTATCTTCGGCCCAACTTAGCATTGAGTAATACGCTATTTGGTCGCGTAATTAACGGTCACACAATTAATATGCATTATGTTTGATGGGGATCCGGTCTGTTGACCCTCAGTAAATGGGTGGGAGGTGATCAGATTGCAATGGGGTGACTAGATGTACTGCATTTCGCAGTACAGTTAGTTATTCAACTATGTAGCTATGAAATCTGTGCAAATACTCTCCGCTTTATTTTATCGTTTTACAAATACAATGTAAATAAAATATGATTCATGAAAATTTAATGATGATTTCAAAGTTGAAAAATTAATCACTGAGACAAATCTCGTGCTCGTATATGGCAAGGTTGGTGTTGTTCATTGAGTCGTAATGGCGTGGGTTAAACCAAATTGTGTCTGAGCTTATAAGCCTAACAGTTATTTTCAATATTTCGTTTCTGTAGCCATTGAATTTGAGGTGCTGCAGGAAATTTTCCATGCCACGTGGTAGATGTCATTAAAGAGTTCATACATAGAGTTTAAGATAGGAAGGATTTAAGGAGCGCCTCCAGATATGGACCCACTTATGTCATTATCTTCGGCCTAACTTGAGCATTGAGTAATACGTTATTTGGTCACGTAATTAACGGTCACACAATTAATATGCATTATGTTTGATGGGGATCCGGTCTGTTGACCCTCGGTAAATGGGTGGGAGGTGATCAGTTCGCAATAGGTTGACTAGATGTACTGCATTTCTCAGTACAGTTAGTTATTCAACTTTGTAGCTATGAAATCTGTGCAAATACTCTCCACTTTATTTTATAGTTTTGCAAAAATAATGTAAATAAAATATGACTCATGAACATTTAACGATGATTTCAAAGTTGAAAAATTAATCACTGAAACAAATCTCGTACTCGTATATAGCAAGGTTGGTGTTGTTCGTTGAGCCGTAATGGCGTGGGCTAAATTAAATTGTGTTAGAGCTTATGAACATTTGAGTTATTGTCACCTTTTCACTTCTGTAGCCATTGAATTTGAGGTGCTACAAGAGATTTTCCGTGCCACGTGGTATAGATAGCAGGAAAGCGCCTCCAGATATGGATCCATTTCTGGCATTATCTTCGGCCTAACTTAGCATTGAGTAATACGTTATTTGGTCGCGTAATTAACGGTCACACAATTAATATGCATTATGTTTGATGGGGATCCGGTCTGTTGACCCTCAGTAAATGGGTGGGAGGTGATCAGATAGCAATGGGGTGACTAGATGTACTGCATTTCGCAGCACTGTTACAACTATTGTAGCTTAGATAGAAATTAAATAAATATTCTAGTATTTATTTTTGCATACTTTTAAATAAAACTAACGGAAAGTAATATGCGATTTATGAAAATTCAATGATCATTTCACAGTCGAAATTTAATCACAAATCTCGTACTATCGTTAGCAATATTGTTTGGTTTGTGTGTTCGTAATGGCCGTGGTGTGTTGGGTTAAATTGTGTGTGTGTGAGCTTAAGCCTTTTTGTCATTATCACTATCGTTTTTGTGTAGAAATTGAATGATTGCAGGCAGATTTTTTTGCCACCCACGTGTGGTAGATGTCATTAAAGAGTTTCATACATTTTTAAGAAGAGGAAAGGATTTAAGGAGCGCCTCCAGATATGACCCCACTTATGTCATTATTCGGCCTAAACTTGAGCATTGAGTAATACGTTATTTGGTCATGTAATTAACGGTCACACAATTAATATGCATTATGTTTGATGGGGATCCGGTCTGTTGACCCTCCGTAAATGGGTGGGAGGTGATCAGATAGCAATATGTTGACTAGATGTACAGCATTTCGCAGTACAGTTAGTTATTCAACTAGTGTAGCCTAGGTAGAAAAATATTCTAGTATTTATTTTTTTGTATACTGTTTAAATAAAAATAACGGAAAGTAATATGCGATTTATGGAAATTCAATGATCATTTCACAGTCGAAAAGTTAATTAAAGCTGTAAAAAAAACTGCTATTTGTACAGTTAAAAATTGTCAACTTTGACGCTTGACTTTTTTACAATTTAAAACTGTAATTTTTTACCGGGAAAACTGCAATTTTTTTGCAGGAAAACTGTAATTTTAACAGGTAGAAACTATTACTTTAGCAGGGAGAAACTGTTAAATTAGACGTGCAAAGAGTCACGTGATTAAGATCATCGTTAAGCACAAATACACAATACTAGCCTTCGCGACCGAGTAAATACTTTGGAGGGCTAGTATTGGGTATTTTATTTTAGCAGGGAGAAACTGTTAAATTAACAGTTTTTCCTGCTCAATTAACAGTTTCTCCTTTTTTAAATTAAATTTTTGAACTGTAAAAAAACAGTGATTAACTGGCTTCAAAGTTGACAGTTTTTAACTGTTGAAAACAACAGGGTTTTTTTACAGTAAATGTACGTTTTTTGGTCACGTAATTTACAGTCACACAATTAATATGCATTATATTTGATTTGGATCCGGTCTGTTGACCCTCAGTAAGTGGGAGGAGATAATCAGATTGTAATGCTAGTGTCGTGATGGGGTTACGGTAGTGTGTATAAAATTGAAGTGTGTCTTGGTTTATTACTCCTTTAGGTGGAGATCGTTTCCGTTTTTGTCTGAAGTTCCAACATAGATTGTAAATGCTGATACATAGTTCTTTGCTATATAGATATATGCAGTATTTATGTAACGTAGATATTATTGAAGGGCCTCCAGATTTAGATCCAGTTTAGACATTATCTTTATCCTACCTTAGCGCTGAATGCTAAAAAAACATTGTTGACGTATTGCATGTTAGATGTGTCTAGATAATAAGTTTAATATATGACGTCCGAGCTTGTTTTTAGCACGTATTCTCAGAGGAACGTTTTAGTAGTTTTATAAGTTATTTTGTACACTTTATACTTAGTGTTAAATCATGGCCAACTTTAGTAACAAGGCCAGAGAAGCTTTCCCAAACTATTGAGGGTGGTCGGAATTTTTGAAGTTCTTGTTCCGAGTGACGAAGATCGAGGAAATAGTTCGGACACATTCGGGACCATAAAAATGTGGTAAGCCGTAAACGAGGGGTTTCGAGACAGGTTATCTTCATCTTCGGTACAACGTTTACTCGGAACTCGGACGGAAATTTCCGTCCCCGAACGTGTTTGGGCGAGCTTCGAGCTTCTTCAAGTTTCGAGCTTCTTAGTAGTTGAGTAGGCCGTACATGGTTAAACCAAAAAATAAATAAAATATTGCAGGATCAGTAGGTCAGTTTAATTTTTTTTATTTTAAAAATCACTTTCGATCAGTAAACAAATGCATTTGTTAAGTTTGAATTTGCATAAGTATACTCTTTAGCCAGCGCATATTGATAAAAGCCGAAAAAACAATTATATTAAGCACATTTCAGTTTAGATGACATCAGTTTCCGAAAGCGAAACTATCTCCAACAACCAACAATGTTAATCTTGTATGCTCACTATGGATAATAAGCAAGTTTGTGCATTTTAAAATTGTCTCAAAATCATTAGTAGCTCACAAGAAAAATAATGCTTAACAATGGATTAAAATAGTTATTAAAATAGTTATTTTAAAAACAATATCACGAGGATTTTGCTGTACACAAAAGTAGAGCTTATCAATACCCATAGTTTAACTCATAGTTTCCTTGCACAGAAGCCACGACCATGGGCGGAACTTTAAAATGCGCAGAGCAATCAGACGAAGCGAAAATTTCAGATGTTTTATTTTGTCATCCTCTGATTGTTCAGCCCGTTTTATACCTCCGCCCATGGTCGTGGCTTCTGTGCAAGGAAACTATGAGTATAAGCATTCCAGCAAGTTTGGAAACAATATGCATAAAATTGCAGAATTTATTCATGAAAAACTCTATCCAATATCTCCACTAGTTAACCTTTTTCGTTTTCGGAAAATCATATTCAAATAAACAAGGTATCATTGGCAGAATCCTCAAAAAAACCACTTTGGCGCCATGTCATTGGCGACCACTTGGCAACCTCCCCTTCTCTTTTAGGCTCCGACAATTCCAGATGCATTCATGACTTGCTCCGGCCACCGTGGCGCTAGCATCTCTGCTCGACCCCTTACAGCGCAGACGATTCTGTCGGGGGTGGTCCCGGGAACCCCGAATATCCTCCCCCACACGTGATACTCATCTCTTGAGCAAACGATTTTGGTAGAGTGTGTCTTCGGATAAAGAAGGTTGATTGACTCTTTGATGATGGAGATAGAAGAAGGGATGAAGAAAAAAAGAGAGAATAGTTGAGAGGTAATTTTTTATGATGTTTAAAGTGGGAAGTGATTTTATAGTTTGGATTGTTTTTTTTTTTAATTATCCAAAAAGATGTGCATGTAGGGAAATTTACTAGCTTTTTTTCCTCCGTTTTTAAGTTAGATTCCTTCTAAATCCGTACACCAAACACATTTATTTTAAAATTTTCGCAACAGTCGATTACTTTTAAACTCGAAATAATTGCGAATGAAGAAACACAAGTAAGATTTATCTTAACACAAGTCACAGAGAGATCAGTAAGGGATGGGAAGGTGCAATTTGAATTTTTTTAAATATTATAAATATTTTGAGTATATGACGACAACTTCTTTATCTTTTTTAACACTGTCAATTTTTTTATTAGTAACAGGACGTGTTCCACTGTATTTAGAAGAAGTATAAAACCCAATAGGATTGGTATATTTATTTTCAATGCTATTTAACACAAGCTTTTTTTTTAATATGATTACAAACAAAGAATGGTGAGAAAAAAATTTATGCAAAATAAGCTTTCTGCTCACGTTTTCTAAATGACCAAAATATAAGACATATGACTATAGTTCTGAACAATTCCTGCGTGACAAATTTAATTACACGAAAAAGTTTATTTTAAAAAACTTAATTAGTTAATTGAAGACTTGCAGGGGTTTACATGGTGGGGTTTCTTTGGAATAATATTTTGTCAACATAATGTTTTTTAATAACTCTTCAAACAATTTCATGCCACAATGAAAATTAACCTGATTTAAGAGTTTACTTTAAATTATTTTTATCAGTTCAATTGGTACTATCAGTACTTTAATACGCTTTTGGTCAAATAAGTATGCATTTCTGAAATTTCAATAATTTTTCATAGATAAATCATTATTAAGTTAAGCCTTTGAAAAATTATAAACTAAATTATTCGTAAAAATCATAAACGTATGTGTTTTTTTTAAAGGTAAAGTGTCAAAACTGTGTTCCGTGATTTTAAGAACATAATGCAAATATTTGTCTTCGAAATAGAAAAAGTAATGCTGTTATCAGACATTGCAAAAAAAGGTTGAGTTATTTTGAAAAAATAATTTACCTATTTGCATTTTAATTGAGCAATTGTTTCTCACTTGACAATACAAGTGAGCTATCAGATTGAAAATGATAATATACCTACAACATTTGAATATAATAATATTTAGCAGTCCATAGTTAGGATAGCATAAATAGTTATAATACAAAATTTCATCAAAAGATGTGCTATTTTTTAACGAGAACATTGATTTAAGACGGATTTAAAATTTTCCTCAAAAATTTGAGTACTAGTAGAATTTCTGATTTTTCATTATTTTGTTTATGTATGAGTAATTCACAAAACTTTGTCGTTAGTAATGTAAAATTTTATCTTTTCCAAAATTCTTAATAAATTTGGCAGCTTATTTGCAACTACATAGAACTACAAATAAAAGAGTTAAATATGTAGCAACAGGAAAAAATTACTAGAATTTCTACCTTCTCAGAAATACGCTTTATCTTCTGGTAACGGGAACTTTACGCAAACTCATGTGTGTAGCATAATGTGCAACGTTCTTTTTAACCTTCATAAACATCACTCAATAACAAAAAAAAATTAGGTCTTGCCACTATTTTTATCTTTTTTGGATTTTCAGACAAACTGCGACGATAGATTTAAAACGGATCTTTGTTGGATTTTTTTCAAGATTTTTTTCTGGACGACCGATTTTTTTCTAGACTGGGGTGCTTATGCATGCGTTTTTCCCGCTCAATCAATACGCATATCCCTCCCATCTATATGCGCGAAGAAACTCAATTTTAAAATCTCTCCCTCTTTAAAAAAAACTCCCCAAAAACAAATTTAAAAGGGAAGCAAGTTTTTTTTTTTTGAGGAAGTGTTTTCTCTCTAGACAAAAAGGTAAAACACGGATAAGATGAAACAGATGTAAACTCAACGGTAGAGGGTGAAAATATTATGGGGGAAACAGTTTCTGTTGCTCAAAGTCAAAGGGACGTAAGTCCTAAATTGGGATGATTTGATCACAGTTTTAGGCAGAGTCATTGGATATTTGTTTTATTTTAGTTGGTAGAGTAGTGACAAGCTTGGCCTTACAACAATCTGTATTTAGCTGGATCGTTATTCTTCTGAACAGTTCGCTATTGGCTTAGAAGGCTGTGACTCAGCATTAAGTTGCCTCGGGAGTTGAAAGAAAGTATTAACATTTTTTCAAAACTAATAGTTTTCGTAACTGTGTTAGTGCTAGTACAGTTTTATTATGTGTGACTCTCTGACTGTCACAAAATAAATAATTGCTGGAATATTGTTGGTAAAAACTAACGCTGCTATCGCTATTGTCTTATTTTAAAGCACCCAGTAAATTAACGGAAAATGGTAGTCTGGACGAGTTATCAACCATTCCTTCAAATAATGAGAGGAGGGTAGATACATATATATTCCGGCTCCAGTGCTTGTCAGAGGCCCGCTTATGAAGCCTTCGTCAAGTAAGACAGACATAGAAAGATTTTTTACTGACACAGAGATAGGAATATACACACACACTGTAAAAAAATTCAGGAACGTTACTGGGAAATAATGGGCAGCTGAACTGCCCAATTTTTACCAGTAATGTTCCTGGAATATACCAGTAACCTTCCCCAAAAATATCGAAACAATCCCACTTAGAGCCAGTAACTTCTCTGGAAAATACATGGAACCTTTCTGGAAAATAACTGGAATTTTTCTGGAAAATACCAGGAACCTTTCTGGAAAATAACTGGAACTTTTCTGGAAAATACCAGGAATCTTCCTAAAAAATACCTGGAACCGTTCTGGAAGCTGAACGGTCACCCAACGGAACTTCGAGCGACATCGTACGCTGACGTTATCGGGACTTTGGACTCCACAGATTTAACAAGCACGTCTGTCCCCGTGTACTCGGGCCCATCCGTCACGAATTGGATTTTCTACTCTTTCCCAGTACAGATATCCGATTTATAGAATGACTGGCAGTAGGTGGGATTCGAACCCCCGAACTCTTGAGAAGGATGAATCCTGAGTAGGATGCCTTAACCACTCGGCCACATGATAATGAACGTCGCTATACCAACAACGTTAGAAAACAACTGATTTTGAGCGAGGCGCCGCGAGCAATGGCGGCGCTTCATAGCAAACGTTGCCAGATTTGAAAGGAAAACCTGAAAATCCCAGGAACTTATCACGAAGCGATGGATACTTGAAAAAGCCAGGAAAGTTCCTGGTATATATACGGAAAGTTAAGGAAATTTTTTACAGTGCATGGCGAAGGTGGAAATCAAACTCGCACCCGTTACAGCGCGCAGACTGCTAACGTACTGGTCCAAACCACTCGGCCATCCGGCCCCATAATGAGGGAAATTAATGACTTGTTAGTCAATAGCAATTTGCACTGCGTTCTATAACGTCACCTCAAAGTGTTAGGAAGTTGCAAACAGTATCCTTTTAGATCAAGTATGACACTAATTTTGTTAACCGATACTGAGTACGTTTAAATAATCCTTTTGAAGCATGCAATCTCATTGCAATATTTCGCATTAGGCTTTTTGATACGAAGGTACCCCTGCAAGTTTTCTTCACTTTTACAAATGTGCACTAGTAGTAAAACGAGTTTTACAGAAACGAATACTGAAGTTTTCTACTGCATCCATTACTTACGCGATAAATAAAGGGAGTCAAACTTCGTAACATCGAGTATTTCTTACTAAGAAATAAAGCCAAGAAACTAACCAATGACCAAGCAAATGTTAGTAAAGTTGTGAAAAGTATCCTTGTCAATCAAGTGTGATGTTCATTGGACCAAATAAAACTGAGTGCATGAGTCCAAAATTGTGTAACATCGAGAATTTTTTTTATGTGAAATATAGCTTTGGAACTATATAATTACTCTTTTTTTTGCTCGGACGGTTCCTTTAAAATGATAAAGAATCGTTCTCTTTCAATCATATAACATTTAAATTTATATCGCTTCTAATTTCTATTAACCAACAGTCGAAATTTGGTGATGACACACTGCGTTCATTATAGTATTCTATCAAATTTAAAATTAAATGTTTTTATTAAGGCGTAATGGTCGTGCTGGACAGCGGGTCTCCAAGGCAAAGTGCATCAGTGTCGACCCAATGGAGAATATTTCCTCTGTCACTTTTCTCCGTTTGTATTGAATATTTTTACAAATGGATTTTTTATATGATAAATGTAGCTGACTTACAGGTACCGACAATGCATTTTTTTTAATTGGTTTGAATATTTTTGTTGATTTTTAATAAATAATTTTACAAAAAGTATTTGAACTCACTTGTACAAAGTGGGATTATTGAGACTTGTAAGTTATATACATTTATTATGTAACAAAAACAGTTTGTAAAAATATTCAATACGTACGGAGAAATTCGGCATAGAACATATTTTTTCCCCATTGGATTACCACTGAGGCAATTGAAGTAGGAGACCCGCGGTTCAGCGCCCCCGTTTCCCCCTTAATCATATTTCATCTTATTGCTAGTCTGAACTCGTCGACATATCTATACAACTAGTCGTCCAAGTCCAAAGTTATAGAAGCCCACAGTTACCTAACTTACACTACTTTGGCTCCAATTACAAATATCGGGGGAAACATACGGGGATATAGGAAGGAAGAGTATTCTCTAGGGGATACAGTAGACTCGTCTTTTCACGGTGATGGGGCTCATTTAAATCTGTCCGCAATCAATAGCAGCTTTCTGTTATTTTATAGCCAGGCTCCCCCCCTTCTCCTGTTGTTTTCTCTGGGCTTTGGAATTGTGGTAGGAAGGGGAGATTGAAGAAATTGATTTTTGCGAGTCCCCCTTCCCTAACTTTTCAATATCTCTGTTGGTAGAGGGAGAGGAATTGATTTAGTTCAAAAAGGGAGGTTTGAAACTTGAAATTTTGTTAAAGTCGGTTAGATTAGGTTACTGAAAACCTTTTTCTTCTAAATGGGGAAGGCGTTTTTGTTTCAGAATTGGGATATTCCCCAGAACTGAATGCTATTTTGTCGCAATAGCAATTCGGCTCTGGTTTTCAATTTGGCCCCGCTCGAACTATTATAAATTTGAGCTGTCTGTGGATGTTAAAATATGCCGAGATAAACATTTGCTGAGAACACAAGTAAATTGAGTACTCAGACAACCTTTTTCATGCCACATAATAATGTGTAATGCCACATAATAATGTGACCGATCAATAATCATGCCACATAATAATGTGTGCCGACGATTTTCCTATCCTAAAAATCTGCCGATTCAGACAGGGCTCGAACCCGAAAGGTGACTGGAAGTAGTAAGGATATTGTGTTCGTTTTCGTCACCTGATGGTTCTAAATTACTTGGCGTTATTGGCTGTGTTAAAGTTCCTAAACGAGGCTAGAAATAGGATAGCTATATTTCCTCCAAATGTGAAAGTCCAGTTGACTTGACATTACCATTCTATCTCGCGCGGCACTATAAGAGTGACAAAAATTACATCAACCATTGTGTGACACGACGTTAAGAATAAACACAAGCAAAACATTATATCCAACATCTCTTACCATTACATTATGCGAACGACACTTAAACCAATAAACGGCTATTACTGTCACCACTACACTTTCAGCTTTTTCTCGTGCAAAATAGTTCTTTTTATCTTTTATCACGTCCCGTAAATAGCATCCCATACCTTTCTCTCACCATCCCAATGGAGCATCTCCATCTTCCTATCCGAGTCCGAAGAGATTGCTCTTGCGCCTCCTCCTCTTCTCACAATAAAAACGAGCTCTCTTACGGAGCCCACTTTTTTGCATTTATCTCCTCAGAAGAGATGAAAAAGAGGGAGATGCTGAATTTTATTCTATTTCCATTGTTGTCCGAGTCGTATTTATGGGAAGGGGATGCAAAGTGGTATTTTCAAAGAACAGTATTTCTGAATAATTTTTTAAATAATACTTTTCTAATTAAATTGGATAATTGATAAATGTAAAAAGAGATCAAGTAAATTTGAGATTTTCTTCTTACTTTGCTTGTTTTTCAGCATTTAGGAGAAAAATTTTGAACATGGAAACCTATGTGTGTTACTTGATATTATTTTGCAATTAGCGATTTAATTACTGATGATTAATTTTTAGGATAAAATTTTTCTTTTGAAGTATTTTTGTGCATTTTAAATTTTTCGTAACATGAGAATACCAATGTCTAAAAATATCCATCACTTATACGAGTAATAACTTAGGCTGCTGAACCCACATCCACGTTAGTTATTTATGATAGTCATTAGAAAGGTTTTGATTAGAAATTATAATATTCACAGCTAGCTGTGCGGGATTCTAGTAAACCAAACATCCGATTGTTCCTTACATTTAAGCAAAGTAGATTCAGTTCAAAGATCCGTGGATTTTTTATATATTGTTACGAAATAATGATATTAAATAGTTAACAAAATACTTTTGAGTAACATCAATGTAACTTAAAAGTACTTCTTGAAAGGAGGGTTAAATAAAATTAAAATAACCTGTAAAACATCTGTTAACTATCGTAACGGATAAAATTAGGTGCGTCAAAAAATGCAATTTTACAACATCAAAGCACAATAGCTACATTAACTAGTATTAAAAACTATTTAATATTTCTACTTATACCATTTGCCTGTTACACTAAAAATAGGGTTACGACTATTATATGATAATGTAAAAAAAAAATCAAGAATATGTCTTTAAAGTTTTTATGCAAAATAACAGGTAACAAACCATATTTTTTATACATCTTTTCAGTTATGTTCGAAGCGTTGAAAGGAGGGGAGGGGGGAGAGGAAAAGAGGAGTCGTTATTTTGGCGCTTTGAACGACTTTTTTTGAATGCGTCTCTGAAGATCGGCTGATATTTATCTCTCTCCCACTATATCGCTTGCTGAATTCAGAACGACGATATTGCAGAACTTTATTCCCTTTTTTAAATGGATATTAGGGTTGAATTGGATGTAGGCTTACTGGGACGCTGGAAGTATTACTCAGGCTGGTTTTGGGCATTGTAAGCGACAAGCCAACCTTATTTTTTCACATGTTTTTATGTTTAAAAGTTGGCAGCAGTATAAAGTGGGTCACAGAAAACTATATAGCATAAGCTTTGTCATTTTTCATGGCAAATAGTCTTTTTTATGACTCTCTTTTGTGCATCAAAAATAGGGACATATTTGGTCTATTCATAAAAACCTATTAATAATTTTATGCCTTATGTTTTTTTTCTACCAATCTTACCAATCAACCAGCGTAAAAAAATTAAATAAGTGTATTTAAGAAAGAGTTAATGCCTTTTAGCGTTTGATCAGATGTTGTCCTAAATAACGTTGTGCTTTAATTTTAAAATAAGAAATCCATAAAAATAATCCACGATTTTTATTGCAAAATTTTGCGTATTTACAAAATTGTAAATAATTATTGGCATAAATAATTGCCCAACATAATTTAAATTCCAATTTTTTTTAAGTAAAGATAATATTACTAGCTAACATTTTTTTAAATAATATTATTTCAAGAAAATTCAGAACCCTAAGTAAATGCCCCTGAAACGTGCCTTTGCTGTTTCT
Source organism: Hylyphantes graminicola (assembly GCA_023701765.1). Classification (NCBI taxonomy): domain Eukaryota; kingdom Metazoa; phylum Arthropoda; class Arachnida; order Araneae; family Linyphiidae; genus Hylyphantes; species Hylyphantes graminicola. Next base: position 65,197,821 of record CM043113.1, on the reverse strand, counting down.
AGAGATCGATTGCTGTAAAAAAGGATTTACGGAATTATAGATCGGATCATTTCAAATTGTTATATGTGGCACTGTTTAAAGTACAGTTAAATGATAAATTCCTAAATACAATAGTTAAAAAAAGTTCAATTGATAAAAACCTCATAAAGGGTTAAAATAGTCTCAGTTTTTCAAGCTAAAAACTTCTCATTAAATGCACTTTATAAAAGCGTGCTTGTCCTTTTCAATTATTGAAAACTCTGCCTTGAATTGTAAGTTAGAAATTATTCAAGAGGAAAGTTAATGTTAGGGTTTTATACTGGAGCCGAATTATCATATTCATCAGTACCTAATGGAGTGAGGAGTACTTATTTGGCAACTCATCGCTGCTGTCTGAGTAAATGCCAAAAAAACATTCAAGTAAAAGCGCAATAATTCTCTAAACGCATATGTTTATTACATGTCGTACCTTTAAAAAAATACTTTGTTAAGAGAAAGCATTGTTAGCAAATGCAAGAATTATGAGCCAAACCCACTTGAATAATAATGTTCATATTTTATGTTTGCAATGTACATTGTTTTATTCTTATCAAAACTATCTGCACAAATTATCACATTTGCAGTATTATAAACATAAACTCTTTTTCTTAAATTTTTCGGTATGTGAGCTCCATTTCCTGTTCCAGGAAAATTCAGACTATGGGCACATCCTAGTTTGGGGCCCCTTTATAAAAACTGTTATGTATGATTTCCAGTAATGATGGTGCTATATGACCCATGTATCAAATTCGTGCTGCAATGTTATTTTCTTCCATTAAAACATAGATCAAAACAATCACGCTAGGTCAATTTCTCAGTCAAAATCAAGCAAAAAACAAAGCGGAGTATCAGATTTTTTTAGTTTGCTGTTATTTTGGGGATTACAGCATTTAGCATAATATAAACTGAAATTTAGGGACCCCTAAAATTTGGGGCAATAGGCTTGGACCTAATAGGCCTTGTGGAAGATCAAGCCATGGGCTGGCTTTAAATAAACTATTGTCAACCTTTAAAAACCACAGACACCATTCCAAACGGGCGGTGAGGCGCCCTGTAGTAAGTGTCTTTATCTACGGATCGGAAGGTCCCGCAATCGAGTCCTGGTCGCTAAAAACTCACCGAGTATATGCGGAGTACGTGCTCGTTAAAATCTGTTGGGTCAGAAAGTCCTGTAGGTGGTAATTGCGCAGTTTCGAACGGGTACAGGTTCCTGGAGATTATTTCCCTCCCCTCCAGGGACATGCCTAAATTGTGGAGGTGGCGCGTGATCGATGGCAGCATCTGTCACGTATATGTGTGTGTTGTGTCTGTCTTACTTGACGAAGATTTATAAGCGGCTCTCTGAGCAAGCACACAAGCCTGAAAATATATGTATACCAACCAACCAACCAACCATTCCACACAAACACAACCATCTCTTCACATCAAAGATCCGTTCCTTTGAAATCCTGACTTCGTTCCAAAGTTCGAATAATCGATTCCTTTTGATCCCGAGCAACAGTTCCTGTGTTGAAGATGGTCTTATGCCTTCGTTTGTTCTTTTTCCGGTTCCAAATCCGCTTTGGAAAGTCTGTCTGTCTCTTTTTCCCGAAATAGAGAGTCGGAGGTCGTAATCCGGCTCCTTGGAGATTTCTCGGAGACTTTTGCAATGTTAAATATTGGGATTATCTTGGAAAAGGGAGAATAAGTTTCGCTGAGAGCTGGATTTGTAGTCTTAGTTTCCAGATTTTTAGAGATTTTTAAAAATTGTCGTTATTCGGAGTATAGCTCAAGGGTTATATAAATTTTTAACAGTTATTTTAGGATATTCACCGAGGGATTTATATTGAGACTGTTTTGATCATTTTTTTTTATTTTTTTTTTCATAAATGAGATAGATGTACAGAAATAAAAAGAATTTAGCTGAATAATAAATATTTTAAACAATTATGTCTTTGAAACTATTTATGATTCCTTTGTTAATTTCATAAGATAAAAATTAGTATTCAATTAACTTTTTATACTTATTTAGTTACTTTGTTTAATATATAAATTGTGCAGTTTCGATTATTCATTAAGGGTACAGTAACTTAGTTTTCTTTGAGGAAATTAAATAAAACAACAGTTTTTTTCGTTAACATCGTATGTAATTTCCAAAATTCAAACGATTTCGTTCATCTAATAGGGTCTAATTATCTCTATCATATAATAATTTAAACCTTTAACATGTTTTCTTTTTTATTATAAATTGTTCGACTTTAGTTAGTTTCTTAGAGTCTACTACTTTAGTTTTCTATGAGATAATTAAACGGAAAAGCAGCTTTATATATATACAATATCAAATTATGTAATTTCCGAAATTCAAACCACTAAGCTAATCATACGCGGTCTAATCATCAAAACTCTCGCGTATCATCTTCTTCTTATAAACAGTTTATAATCATTATATGAATAACGTCAATTCGACAAACAATGCAAACCATAAATAAATTATAATTAACTTAATTTTTTTACCATTTTCGTTCACAATAACAAAATTTATTACCGTAATCATTTCTGGAGAGATCTGTGCTTTTTTCCCTCTAAAAATTAACCTTATTTTACTTAATTCAATTGCTACAGGACAAATATTTCACGCAATTTCCTATGAAATAATAACACCAAAACATTATTTATGCCAACTTACTTTATCAAATTGAGTCATTTTCCAAGCACAAACCATCGAGGCTTTGCGTATTATCCAATTCTGAAAATGGTTTCTCCACCATTACATCAATACGTCGCCCCATCTTTCCTAATTAGCAATGTGTCCGTCTACCGGCCAATTTGTACTTCTCCTGTAATTGGCCGGCCCTTTTACCGCCGAGAGGGTTCCTTTGGAATCATTCAAGAAATTACAATGTGATATTCATGACCTGTTCTTCAGAAGTCGCGTTTACATGAGCCATCGAATAGATGGAATGAAGAGCAAACTCCGCAATTTTTCCCTCTTGGGGGTTTTCGCCTACACTCTTAAAACAAAAGAGTGAAATCCACTCCAGTTGGAGAAGTGCATTTGACTGGAACACTGGAAAGGAGTGAATTTTAACTCAGACTGAGTTAAAATCACTCTTTTGGAGTGATACTAACTCAGACTGAGTTAAAATCCCTCGTTTGGAGTGATCCTGTTGGAGGTTTAACACACAAAGGATCCACTTCTTTCGGAGAAGTGCATTTTCAGGACTGGAGGAGTGAAAATTACTCAGATTGAGTTAAATTCGCTCGTTTGTTTTAAGAGTGTAGGCAGAACCGGAATTGCAGGGTTCATTGGGGGGGGGGGTCGTAAACCCTCCAATGAAGGAGGGTTTGATGTTTCATTCCATGTATTTGGCCACAGACTATCATTTGGGTAGAAATCCTGCTCCAACACTTTTTTCCTTAATGGAGGGTTCGGCATTCCATGGATTCGATGGCTCATGTAAACGCGCCTAGAAAGGACATGGGGTAACAAAAATGGCAAATGTAAAAGAACAATTACAATCCTCTTTGAGAATGTTCCAAATTTGTCTGCAAAATTGTAAAAGCGCACGTTTTTTTAATGAGTTATTGCATACTATAGAAGCACCCTATTTAGGCAAAAAAAAAATAACACAAAAATCATGGGCGTCTGCTTACACTAAAACATACGTGCTCGTTCATTCTGCGTACTCTCAACTGGGACTGTGGCACAAAGTATTGTTGGATGCAACCCAAACATCAAACTCGTGATTTGACCGTAGTTATATTTATCCGCCTCGTAAGCACAAGATTGCGGGTTCAAGTCAAGTCTGGGTGGTCGAATTTTCTTGGATGGGAAAATCTTGGGCATTCATGTCATATGATTAAGTGGCATAAAAAAGATTCCTGGAGGGCCCATTTGGCTTTGGGTTCTCTCGGCAAAATTAAATCTCGCCATACTTTAACATCCACAGAGAGCTCAGATTTATTGAAATCTGGGCGTCAAAATTGGTAGCGGGAGTCGCCTATATGGTGCAACAAAGAAATTGCTCTCATGCTTGGGGAATATGCCGAGCTGCAAAAGGCTTGACCGCCAATATTGCAACCTCATTACAGAAAAAAATATTTGAACGAGATGGAATTGAATGCGTAAAGCACCTGACCGATACCAGAAAAAGATAGCTGGAAAAATGCAAACCTAACCTTATTGAAGTAAAAAGAAGCGTCTTTATGTTAGAGGCTAGAAATAGACAGTTGGAAGCATTTCAACATAACTTAATCTGTACAGAAAGTAACATGAACTAAAAACAACTGCTTACAACAAAAAAATTATATTCTAGAACCAATCTCTTTCCATTCCTTGTTCTCGCCAAAACGGACTTTGGCGCCTCCCGGGCATTTCCTTGCCCATTTACATCCATGGCACGTCCGGAATGCAAGTAATCGAGTTGGCGAAACAAGTTCCGAAATTTGGCTGCCCTTTTGTGACATAGTGAGGAATTTCTCGAACGGATTACTCGGGACAAATATAAGGGGTTCGAAGTAATGAGGTCAGTTTGTGGTATTGATGTAATTAAAGTTAAGGTAGTAAACTAGTTATTATCTGGGTTTTAGCTAGGTATAATTTAAATCCACCACGACATCTTAAGCTTCTAAGTTATGCTTAATTACATAAGTTAATCAATTGTAAATAAATTTTGGTGCGACTAAATGAAAAGTATAATTGGCATGTTCCACGTCTTGAGAGGCAATGTTTCCAGAAAATTAAAAATAAACAAAACAAACACCTTCCTAACACAAAACAACAGTACAAAAAAAAATTTTTCGTTACGAGAAGGTTAAAAAAAACGTATATGTGACGAAATAATCATAATTATAATTAATAAGACACATCATAAGTTGAAATAAAAATAAAATAAAAAAGGATCTAAAATAATATAAAGAATAATATAAAGTATCTCTGATTGGTTAATCGAAGATGTGGGCGGAGTTTCCCGTGCCATACAAAAATCACCGAAAACATTGATGAAAACTGAAATGACTACGTCACTTAAAACAAGACACTAGCATTTAATAGTTTAAGATATTTTAACTATGTGCACAGAAAATCAAAAAAAAAAGTAATGCATTCGGAAAATTTCTAATCAAACTATATAGTTCACCAAGAGCTATTTGAGTTTCGAAAATTTTATTTAAAAAAATTAATATAGAAAGCCGGATATATAAAAAATGGCTACCACTTTAAACTTTTCAAAAGTTTTTTTAAGGTCTCTACATTCCTTATATTTACAACATCTAACAATTTTTAAAGTTTTGTTATTATTTTTGATTTCATAAAATAATCATTAACCCTTAAAATAAACAATAACAATTTTAAAAAACATCAAAAGTTGTTCACTTAAATATATATTATCTATTTCCCCAATAAAATAATATTTTCCAAATAAATTACTATTAAGATAAACAGCACTCATATTTCTTCATGTAAACATTAAAGCAACGCGCCAAGTGCTGTTGATATTTGATTTCCTTCGACAACAAACACAAAGCAACAAATCCAAGATTGAGCACAGGAATCTAAAGATTCGTGAGGCGCCTTTCTGATTCAAAGAGTTTATCTTCATTTTTTAAGAACCTCACATTTCATTCTTTTTGTTCTTTTTTAAGTATAAAACTTTTGCATTAAACATGAGTCGCCATTTTTAAAAACGGGATTTCCGAAGATCTCTTGGTATTTTTTTCTTTTCCGTCATAACTCGTTGACTTTTTCGATCTTTTCTGGCAAAAGAGAACTTTTCCGATAAAGATGGGGAAGAAAGCAGGAAATGGTATTTGGCCAGTTCTTTAACATCAATTTTAGAAGCAATTTCTACTGTTTTTATTTCCATGCACTCTTCAAAATGATTGTTTTAATATTAATATTCTTCAATAATTACGCCAGTTTTCTACCTGATTATGTCCTTTAATTGACGCCATTTTTACTTCTCCATTTTTGAAGGAAAAATTTCCGTCAACTTAAAAAAAAACGATATGATAAAGTATTATTTGGCAGCTTGCCTGCAATATTTTTTATAATAACGTGCGAGTGCAAGAAATTTCTGTTCTTACTTTTGTCTTTTTTAATTCCATTTGATATTTTTTGTAATACTTGGAGTTTCCATGATATATTAGAAAATGCAAAAGTAATGAACCAATAGAAACAAATGAGATTCATGACCATTTAGTTTCCATGGAAATATTCATGACATCATTTTGTTTTTCTACCTATCAGATACTTTTATTTACTTTACCGCACAATAGCGCCGAAAGTCCCACTTTCGGCACTGTCTGTGACGTAAGCACGTAAAGTGTCATTTTCGCAACGATTTATGAATGAATATGACATAAAAAGTGAACTTTTTTGCACGTTGTTATAAGAATGTATTTTATTGGTAGTTTGAAATGAAAAAATTAAATATAATTTAACATGATTTTTACACAAATATATAATTTAAATTTATTATCATCAATGATTGGTTGGTAGACATATATTTTCAGGCTCATCATTAATGAATAATTTAAATTCGTTTTAGGAAGTGCAATCTTCAAAATGGTTCAAACTTAGCTTATCCTTATTCATAAAGGCTATTTTAAAAACATGTATTGCTATATCAGTAACTTCAGATCCACATATTAACTAAGTGAGATGTTATTTGGGCTGAAAATTCAAGTTTAATCTTAGAACACCTAAAACACAGTAAAATCAATACATAAAATCCGCAGAACACTACAGAAAAAAGCAGCTATTCTATATCGAAAACAACAGAATCAGCGTGTATCTACGATCTGTAAAGAACCTCTTTATTCTATACATATTTTCCGATAGATCGAGTTGAGGAGTTTATTTGCTGATGGAAGGCACGCACATTCGAAAAGAGAAATTAATCCGTGGCAATAACTCTCTTAAAAAGTTGGCCATCGAATTTTGAGAGTTTAGAGAACGATCTTTAAAATAAAAAAAGAAAGGCTTAAATGCGCGGTTTCGAAATTGGAATTGTCGAATTGATCGCTGCCAGATTTATGCCTGCTTTTTTCGATAATTCATAGGAAGAACTTCACAGCAAAGCTTTATTTTTGAATTATTATGTATTTAATATTTTTATTGGCTTTTAAGTCATTATCTAGACAAAAAAAAACGACATTCTTAAACTTACTAAGGAAACCAAGCAATAAGAAAATCGATTTGCTATATGAGTAAAGAAACAATAAGTATGCATTCAAAATAATCGTTTTTTTTAAGGAATTGAAATAAAAATTGCTGTATAAATTTTTGTTAAACAAACTGTTTTATTTAAAAGAGTATTTCCCAAAATTCCTTGGTTGTCAACATCGTTCACTAATTTATATTATTTATAACATTAGAAAATTAAAGACATTTAAAAATATAAAGATAAGTATGTAAAATTCCATTTTATACACAATAATTTTAATTGAAGAAAATACGAAATTAATAAAGCATCAATGATTCACAAAGCCTTAAGTTATTAAAGCAATCTATAAAATTGAACTAAACATTATTATTTATCAGCAAAAATAAATGAAAAACTTTTAAAAATTATATTACTATAGATTTTCCAGATTCAAATTATGTCTGTGAAATAATCAATCAAGTTTCTCTTGCTTCTCTTGTCAATGTTTCTCTTTTAGTAGTTTTTACGTAATTTTTCATTGTACCATACAATATTTAAAATCAACTATAAATTTCCACCAACATTCAAATTACCTATCATATTCTATAATGTCATAAATCACCTTTTACCCGTCGAATTTTCATCAAGAGTAACCGCTTGAAAGCCACCTCTTTTTTTTCCCAAACTTTTAAATTCACGAAAATGTACTCCAAAAAAGTACCAAAAGACCATGCATTAAATAAAATCCACCTTCAAATTAAGGAGAACATTAATCTTATCTCACTATTCATTTTTTTACTATATTCATTTCATGTTTCTGGCAACGAAAAAAGATGGAATACATACCCTGGAAGCTTAAACAGCAATGCGACCTAAGGATAAATGTGGTCGTATGCTGAAGGGTGCATCCACATAATTTATATTTTAAGATTTTATATCGATATTTTATGCACACTAAATTCTTTAGTGTCCAAAATCTTAATTTTTTTTATGTTGCGGATAGTTCTAATGTCGAATCCTTGTCTCTTCTTTTAGTGTCCGAAGAAAATTGAGTCTTTGCTTGATGCATTTAGCCTGTTAAATTTAAACAAAGCGTTAACAAATAATAAACATATTTATTATAACAATTAAGGAAATCTCTGTACATATATCACTTGAAAGCTGCCCGTCTAGGGCCGAGTGGTCCAGACTTCTCAGGAGTGCGGGGGTTCGAATCCTACCTTCCAGTCATCCTATAAATCGGATATCTGTACTGGGAAAGAGTAGAAAATCTAACTCGTGGCGGATGGGCCCGAGTACACTGGGACAGATGTGCTCGTTAAATCTGTGGAGTCCAAAGTCCCGACGGCGTCAGCGTACGATGTCGCTCGAAGTTCCGTTGGGTGCCCGCTCAGGTGTCGACCTCGTTACTTGACCAGGGTTCTAAATTAAGAGGCGTTATTGGCTGTGTTTAATCTCCTAAAGGAGGCTAAAAATAGGCAGCCTGAAATGATTACATTACCATTACCATTACACTTGAAAGTTTGCTGTTTTCGATATGAAAACAGGTGACGTAATTCCATCCAACCATCATTCCTGCTTTTATTTTGATTGGTGCTCAGCTCCCACTTGACATTATTTAACCAATTGACATTTGAAAAAGAATTTATTTTCATCCAGCATTTATGTTGCCACTCAAAACCTCAAACATGCTTAGTTCTTAAATCAAATTAAAAACACACATATATTTAAACACACATAAATTAAATTATATTATTGTGGCAAATTCTGATAAAATATCGCTTTTAGTCACTTTAAATAAAAAAAATTTCATTAGATCATATAGTGGGATCATTGTTAAGCGATCGAAGAGGGGAAAAAAAGGGATAGCTCATTCCACCCACCATTTATAAGGTAAATGACAGACATCAACCAATCATTAATCAGACATTCCAAAAGAGGCCACGCCCACTCCTAGATAAAGAAGTGAAATGACCCACATATCATATTTCTTCCCCGGAGATTGGTTAAGGAAGATCTTAGATTTTTTTTATCAAATTTATTCAGTGGTTTGATTCTTTTTTCGTATGTTCCTGTCATGAGGGGATTAAAATTGATTATTCAGATTTGAATTATTATTTTGATTAAAGTTTGCGAATTCGTGTCATTTTCAATTTACGATGTAATAAGAGAAATTTTTTCTGTTAAATTTCAATAATTTTAACTAACAAATCACTATGAATATTTTATTTCGTAGTCCACCTTAAACGTTTTTCTGAAACATTGCACTTTATTACTATAAGTTATCTAGACAGTTTTAGTAATCTTTTATATAGAGAGAAATAAAATATTTAACAAATCATATTTTATCGCTTTGTATGGGTTTAGAAATGTCTCAGTTGCTATTTTTGTAGCTTGAGTAATAAATTTTCAGCTATTTGATTTGTATTATTTTTGTTTAGTAATAAAAGTTACAGATAGTTTTTCTTTCGATAAAACTAGATATATTGCAATTTTCTATGTAACAGATTTTTTCTGTATATGGTTCAGCATACGAAATATACTGAGAATTGTGTAAGTAATATGTGTTTTTCTGTTTAGTCTCTACCTTCATTTACCCGTGTATTTAACAGATTTAAGCGTAATATACTATTTTGCAAATGTAAAAATGACTTGTTCAGGTGTATCTTGAAGTAAATTAAGAAAAATACTCAGTGTACTCACTGGCGTGAAAATAATTATTCATAAAAAATACGAAAATAACTATTTATTAAATTTAAAATTTAACTTTGAATTTGAAAATAATTTTCATATAAATATGGAGAAAACTATTCATTAAAATAAGAAGATAACTATTCATTAAAAATAAGAAGATAACTATTCATTAAAAAGAAGAAGTTAACTATTCATTAAAAATATGAAATAACTATTCATTAAAAATATTAAAATATTTATTCATTAAAAATATAAAAATATTTATTCATTAAAAATATGAAAAAAAATATGTATTCATTAAAAAAAAATTAAATTACGGACCTTACTAAATTGCATATGTTGTATGCAATAATGAAGCCAACTTTGTATTGGCTTCTGTAAAACCCGTTTTTCTACTAAAACACATTTGTAAAAGCGAAGAAAACTTGCAGGGGTACTTTCGAATCAAAAAGACCGAGGAGATATATTGCTAAATGATATCCAAGCTTTAAAAGATTAGTTTTAAAAAAATGCGATATAATAGAATGCAGGCATATTTTTTTCATTAATAATAATTAAATTTATATTTTAAGGTAACTCAAATTTATTTAGAAACGCTTGGCATTAGTAACTTCTTAACTACAACTTTGTGAATATCAATAACGCTTTCAATTCCGGATAAAAACGGTCCATTTAAGTATATGAAATGCTTCTTATTGTAACTAAATTTGCCCTAACTGAGTCAAGCTGAGCTAGAGTCTTTATCTATCTTATATTTGGTTTCTTGAGATAAACATAAACAGAAATCTCATTTTTTTTGGGTAGGCAGATTATCTTGCCAACCGTTGCTAATGAGTTAAATTTACAAAACAATGTGAAGCTACACTCTTAATACAAAAGAGTGAAATCCACTCAAATAGGAGAAGTGCATTTTCGAAACTGGAAAGGAGTGAAAATTAACTCAGACTGAGTTAAATTCACTCGTTTGTTTTATGAGTGTATGTTGTGATTACTTCATACCTGTAAATTCCCTTCATTTTGAAAAAAATAATGAAACCGTATTCATTTATAAGAACTAAGATGAAGTTAAATAATAACCAAATAATAATTTAATTGTAATTATTATCATTTTAGGAATACTAATGCTACACAATTTACAACTACTCACATAATTATTACTACTGCACAATTATTACTCCCCCAGCAAGAATAAGTTCATTTACTTGTAGGAACATAACCACTCGCATGAACCACAGAGCAGTTAACAGTTGGGACTGCCGATTCTGGCAAATCGCCAAAACCCCGCTGATAGAAACCGTGGCCGGCAAAAACAAAACTAATTACGTAAACAAACAGAACCGCCAACACTGCCTATTTCACCAACAATGTGATTCCGATTCTTTGTTATGTGGACTGCTTTGTTAACAAAAAACAAAAACATTCTTGTACCCGCATCGATAAATACCGAAGTTCTTTCATATGTATTGTATTGCATGCCATTTCCTTTGGGTTTTCTCGTTTGCTTTTTTTTTATATAAAAACATCGTTGTGATGTAGATGTAGTTTTGCGAATAAAATGAAGTATTTTTTTTTTTTTTGGGTGGAGGAGTCCCATCTTACCCCAAGTTCTTTCAGAGAAGTATTTAATTTTGCCACAATTATGGAACAACAATCAATTTTTTGAAATAATTTTAATTTAAATAAGTTGAAAAGTAACTTTACTACAAAACCATAAACTTAACCAATGAATTAGATTAAACTTATGTTATTTTATAGTAACCGTAATCTTTTTTGAAAATGTAAATATATTTTAGAAAAATATTAAATCTCTTACTAACTGCGTTATCGAAAGGTTCCAACTAAAACAAGAATATAGTATTGTATGTATAATTTCTTTCTAAAATAAAATACACTTAGATAAATTTTATTTAACTTTATTTATACTAAGATAATTTTTTCACAAAAACAATAAGAACTTATCATCTGAATCATACTGGAATCCTTATCTTAAATCTTGAATAAAAATCTGAAATAAAATTATTAAATCTTAAATTTTAAAAAAAAATTTTAAACTTTAAATAATAATCTTAGACCTTAAATAAAATTTAAAATAAAAACCTTCTTAATCTTAAATAAATGTGTGCAACACTATACCCTAGCATAACGTAACTCCAAATTTTTCTAAGTTCTCCTTGGCAAATCCTGACACAAAATGTTAAAACTTCACAACAAATTACTTGCTTAAACAGCATCATTAGTAAGAACATAAACATTCTTAAAAGCAACAAACTCCTTTCCAAACTGATACTTACACAAACTTTAACGCAAATTCTTGTTGCCACTCGCAGGAGCAAAATGAAACTAATCAATTCCGAAAACTTTGTACATAAGAATTAAAGTTTTAACCTAAACAATTAAAGTCACTTTCAGAGATAAAATCTGACTTTAAAGAGAAAATACGCCGAAATATCTTAAAATCAATTATTCAAAGCTTGGACTGGGAAAAGGTTCGCTTTGTGTATCTAAAAGGTTTTCTTCGCTAAAAACAGTTTTTTTTTTATTCTTTGAATGTATGTCTGGAAGGCATCAAAAGGTTTTTTCAATGGTAAATGTTCAAGAAGTTTTAAGAAGGTTTTTAATGAATACAAGGTTTGTTTTTGTTGTAAAAAATAGAGAAGGCAAAAAAGTAATCGTATTCAGATTGTTGACTTCGTTTGTCTCGCTTTTTAGAATTGTATTAAAAGTGTTTATCTGTTTCGATGTTGTTTGAAAACTTGAAAAAATACATCAAAGGAGTATATTTTGTAAGAAATGGAGATTAATGTTTTAGAAGTAAGTAAGCAGTTTAAATATCGTATTTTTTCAATCTTATTTAAATATGCAGAAATTCAAAATAATATAAATAACTTCAATTTTTCTGAAAATGTTAGACATTGTTAAAACATTGTTAGAATGCTTAAAAGACATTGTTAAAACAGGCGCAACTAAATTGTTCAAAATCTGACTTGTGTGTAACTGAGTGCTAACATAAAGCTTCCTGTTCTCCGTTACCCAAAACTTCCCATAAAAGGGTTGAATGACTGCAACTTAAATTTTTGCTTGAAAATGATGTATAAAACTGTGTATTTTATAATGCATATTCTAAACATAATTTAATTGATATTTTTCAATCAATTCATAATTAATTTTTCCATGGTGCAAACGATAAAAAGTTTTTCACAGTTGTAAAGACTATTAGTATTTTTGAGGCCCCCTGGCGCAGTGTTAGAACTTTATATTGCCGTACCACAGGTCCGGGGTTCGAATCCCGGACGAACTATTGGTCACGAAAGCTGGAATTGGTATGACAGGCCTTGGCAATCTAATGGGCTGTTGAACCGAGGAATTTATTAGTATCTTTATGATACCATACATGAATTTATTGTTTCAGATATTTACCTTTGATGATGACCGAAATGATGTCCTCAGGCTAACTAATTAATTAATCAGCCCAAATGTATTCCATCAACAACAAAAATCTGAAAAATGACGTCAAAGTTAAACTCGCTATTTAATCTACATAATTTCCATACAAATATTTCATACCAAACATACTCTGAACGTGACTTAAAGTGTTATATTTTGTATACAATGAAATAAAGGCATTCGCTTATACTTATTACTACCACGTCTTTGGAGTTCCTACTTGTAGTATCAGTTTAAGGATAGCACTCTTACGCACTTCCAGCAGGAAATTAAACGTGACCGTACACTAAGGTCTTAGTGGAATGCGAGCATTAGATAATGTTATCGTCCAAATAGCTTTCCGGTATCGCTATAATGACGTCCAAATTTCAAACTGCCCTAACATTTAGATTAAAGGGAATTTTTAAACATGTTATGCATGGTTTTGGTTTATTAAAAAAAAATATCGGGTTTTTGTCATAACTGAGTGAAAGAAATTGCTAAAGTTTGAAGCACTTTCGCAAACCCGGATTTAATTTAAATGATTTTTTTAAATATTATTTTTATTAAAAAAAAGCAGTATGTAAAGACAAGTGTAATTGACTAACGTCAGTATTCTTTTTTGTAAAACCCGTTTTTCTAGTAGAGCCCATTTCGGGCGCACAAGAGCGAAAAAAAATTGCAGGTTTACGAAGATATCGTTAACACTTAATATTTAAAAGACGAAGAAAATAAATTACGTTCAATATTTTAAAAAGTGATTTTTACAAAGACTGATGTGTATCTAGAATATGTGTTTCGACAGATATTAAAGCTCTTGCTTACATTAAAGCTCATAAAATAATATTTTCGCAAAATTTCAAAGAAAACAAAACTCCAAACCATCTTTTAAGTCCATTTCGGGCCATATTTATCCATGCAGAGGGATATCCAAAATCAAAAAACAAAACACTTAATAAATAAAAAAAATCTATATAATTGAGTTGCATAAAATATTTTAGTACGTGTAGGTATGTTACAAAATTAATCTAATGCTTTAAAACATTAAGGATCCTGCTTAAGTATGAAGCCCATCGAGCAATATTTTTGCAAACTTCTAAAGAAAACAAAATTCCAAATCACATTTTAAGTCTATTTCGATTCCATATTTCTACGTAAAGCTAAATAAAAAAACAAAACCAAAATCTTTTAATATTTTACAAAATCTAACTCATTGAGTTACGTTAAATATTTTAGTTAGTGTATGTTGCTTAAATTTAAGTCTGGAAAATAATATTTCCGCAAACTTCTAAAGAAAACAAAATTCCAAAACCACATTTTAAGTCTATTTCGTGGCCATATTTCTCTACACAGCGCTAAATCCGACATCAACACAGCTTAGTGAAAGGGGAGAATGAGATGTTATCAGCGGAATGGCTCCCTTGCGTGGCGTAATGGCATCTCAGATTCAAGCTACCCGTAAATCTCAAGTCTGGAATATATCCGGTTTTATTCGGATACCTAGCAATGGAGCAGATTACCTCAGATGGTTAAGTAATGCACCTGGTTTTGTTTAGTTTTCGAAAATTAAATTTTAACTAAATATACTCTTTGGGGGTTGTAGGGAATGATTGGAAGTTGTCATTATGTGTACAAATTAGGTTGTATTTTTTTTCAATGAATTTTTACATCTGGTTTTGCTAAGTTTTTTACGAATTAAATTTGAACTAAAGATACTCTTTTGCTGTATGGGGGATGATTTGAAGTCTTTTTTTTTGTGTATGTGATTGTGGAAGGTTATAGAGTTATGCATATGGTACTTAGGTTTTGTTTTGACATTATGTGTATAATTTAGGTTGTATTTTTTTTCGTTGAATGTTTACATCTGGCTTTGCTTAGTTTTTTTTTTTTTTTTTTCAAATTAAATTTGAACTAAGAACTCATTTTCTATTGGAAGTGATTTTAAGTCTATTTTGGTGACTGTAGAAAAAGATTAGAACGATTTGAATATTAAATTTGGTTTTGGATTTGTCATTATATGTATGAATGGGAAGTCTTTTTTCTGATAAAAAGTTTTTTTATTGGTATATTCTAAGGCGGTTATTTTATGAACGTTAACTTTAAGTTATTAACGAAGATGGGACAATATATGGGATGTTGTTTTTTAAGAAATTTCGTTACTGCAAAAGTATTCATGTTTAGTTAACTAAAAAGGTATTGTGTGTAAAACAATAACAGTGTTGCTCAAGTGATTTCAGCGTCTGGTGAAAAACCGAAAAAAAATGCATCTGAAGTAAATGAAAGGTTTTGAAATATGTCTAATTTTTTATTATTGTTTCGTCATTTTTTTTATTATTGCTTATATATTACTTAATACGTATTAAAAAAACGGACAATTTAAAATATAGAAAATAAAACTTTAATCCTTAATACTCTGCTACAGACCGTTTTACAACTATTCATCAAATAATATTTATGTCAATCTCAAATTAAAGAAAAAGGCATGTTGGACACCAAATTTCTGTAAAGTATAAAAAAATATGGGAATCACTTGTTCAAAAGTTAATGTAAAACTCCGCAACAGAAATCATACACTCCATTAAATTTAATTACACCTATTTAAGTAAATTCTTAATCATGTTTTTACTAAAACCCAACACGACATCTTTGAATGCGAATTTTAATGATAATTCTCTAAAATAACCGACAGAAAATCATTTTTCTAGAATTACCTTTCTCGCATTTTAATGCCACACACATCTTTATGCTGGAAAAAATTCGATTACGATTAATATCTCCCCCACCCATCATCATCGAAAGTTGGAATCAGAGCGGGAAAGGTTGCTATTCTTTTTAATGCGTGTTTGCGAACGTCTAAGGACATTAGTAGACGGCGAAGTCATTACTGGGAAAGGCGTCAATTATGGATATTTTCGAAAGGGCGAGTGTGGAAATGGCGTCTCTAGAAATGAAAGCTCAATATTTTTAAAATTCAAGACAAGTAAAATATAAGTAAGGAAAATATCAAAGTTTAATTGAATATAAATAAAATGTTTTTTTATAGTATTTGGAATTATAATTTCCACAGTTACATTGTCCCTTCTTGTTATTATAGTTGGTATTCTGGATGTTAATTAAAACATTATTATTAATTTGAATAGTTACACAATTATTCCTTTTTGACTTCAAGTAATTTTTACATAAATATAAAATATTCTGATAAATAAAGGATATCTACAACGAATGTAAATAAGTAAATAAAAAAATTGGTTTTAACTAAATGCTAAAGTTAATTTATACTTATTCATTCGTTTCATATAAGTTTACAACAGCACATTAATGACATAATAGACAATTATAGCCTTTAACAACACAAAATGGGGCCCTGATGGCCGAGTGGTTTGGACCATTCCGCTAGCAGTCTGTGCACTGTAACGTGTGCGGGTTCGATTCAAGCTTTCGCCCTGGGTGTGTATTCCTTTCTCTTTGACAGTAAAAATTCTTTCTGCGTCTGTCTTACTTGATGAAGGCTTCATAAGCGGGTTTTTGATCAAGCATACAAGCCGGATTATATGTGTACCTACCCCAAAACAAAACATTTTTTACTCCATTCCGTTTATAACGTACGATTTCATTTTTTTACCTGACCACTCTTTATTTGATTCAAACGATCCGAACTGGAGATTGGGTTATCACCACTTCGCGTGTTCCAATGAAATTTGCACCACCATGCATTGCAGCTTAACATGAACGCATTTGAGCTGCTAAAGGTAACAACTACTGAATGTATTTGTCCATTAAAATGTGTATCACAAATTTAATTGTAGTAAAATGTACACTCTTCTGAATTTCGTCAAATGCGTACAAATCCTCCAAATCGTAGGCGTTTTCAATGGCTTAGAAATTTATTAAAAAAATTAGTAACTTTCAATGTCTGCAATTCAACTCGCTAAAGCAAATTCTTTTACACCAAACATACAACAAAAAAAATTATACGAATCCAATTTCACATTTTCTAAAACACGTACTACTATTTCCTACCGCGCCTAAGTCAACAATTAATTGGTCACCAATGAAAGTGCTCTTCTCAAAATCAGTAAATATATTTTTTGACTTGCCTGTCAATATTATGATACATAAATGAAGCTAAAGTAGGAAAGAATGTTAATAAATAAAACAACGCCTTTCCGGCAAAAATTAAATTATTTTTCCAACATCGAAGTTTTTTACATTGTTTTCTTCGCACTTCATCAGGTACATAAAGTCCCCTTAAGACCATGCAAATATTACCAATAGTCACGAAATTCATCAAACCATGCTCACACTTCATCCCCATAAGATTGCATATACGCCATTTTTTACATTTTCCATACACGGCATTTCCTCCATTTTCCATACACGTCATTTCCTCACAATTCAGAAGATATTTTTTACGATTGCTCTGTTCCAATTACATCAAATAACTAAAATCTCCTCAACCATGCTCCTACAACTAACAATCAAGAAATTCATCAAACCGTGCTCACACTACAACCCCATACGATTGCATATACGTCATTCCCTCCATTTTTCATACGCGTCATTCCCTCACAATTCAGACGATATTTTTTACGATTATTTTGTTCCCACTTCATCCAAATAACTAAAATCTCCTCAAACCATGCTCCTAACAGTAATAGTCAAGAAATTGATCAAACCAAGCTCACACTTTTCAACCCCATAAGATTGCATATACGTCATTCCCTTCAATTTCCATACACGTCATTCCCTCACAATTCAGACGATATTTTTTACGATTATTTTGTTCCCACTTCATCAAATAACTAAAATCTCCTCAAACCATGCTCCTAACAGTAATAGTCAAGAAATTAATCAAACCATGCTCACACTTCAACCTCATGCGATTGCATATATGTCATTCCCTTCAATTTCCATAGACGTCATTCCCTCACAATTCAGACGATCCCA
Organism: Hylyphantes graminicola; assembly: GCA_023701765.1. Taxonomy (NCBI): domain Eukaryota; kingdom Metazoa; phylum Arthropoda; class Arachnida; order Araneae; family Linyphiidae; genus Hylyphantes; species Hylyphantes graminicola. The sequence continues at coordinate 65,179,615 of CM043113.1, read as the reverse complement.
GCGGGAGGATTGCATATCACCACCTCGCGTGTTCCAATGGAATTTGTCGCTTTCGAACGTTGTCACCCCTCACTGCACGCAAACGATTTCATTGGGAAGGGGGGGGGGGCGCTAATATCATCTCCCCCCCCCTCTTAATGACTCGTGGCGCCAATTCCAATCAATACTAAAAGCTACATCGAGCGGTCGCATTGTGGAGATTGGCTTAATTGAAGGAATTTTCTCGGCATCCTGATATAAGATTGTTATTATTTGATAAAGGTTTAACTATTATTATATCTAAACTGAATGCATACATAATTTCATACAATTAACCGACATTAAGACGCTAAAACTGCATTAAGATCTTTTACTCACAATCGGTTTGTGTACCTGTTATTGTATTTATTTTTAACAGACTTTAAAACTTATCTAGTAATTAATATAAATTAATTTATATCAATTAACCTAATAATTAGTTATTAAGATTAATTCTAATTAATCTAAATAACTGATTCAAAATAAAGAAAAAAATATTAAGAAGTCAGCATTTTCATACTTAAAAACGTTATTGCAAAAGACAATATATTCCTATATTGCTGAGTGGTCCCAAGGGAATGGTAAAATTTACATTACAAAAAGAAAAAATTACCATAAATAATTATATTTTTCAGTCATTAATTCTTAAGATAGAGCACCATATGCAAAATAGTGAGACTGATCATAAGGCATGCCATGTTTTACTTGAAGCATGCAGCACATTAGTATACCATTTATAACAATAACAGTAAATAAAGTGTGGACAACACAAAGGAAGATATAATGCCTTTCACTCCCTAACCCAATTTTAACCCAATTTTTTCAAAATTAAAATAATGCTGGATACAGCATCGTCAAACCCCAACATTCACAAGACAAAAGGGGGATTTTAATTTAAGATATCAGCAATCAAGTATCCAATGCTGTTGTGGACTATTGATTGAATCAATAAGTAAATCTGCTTAAGGCGATTACGGATATTAGATTATGTGCTTACGTTGTGGAAATTTTTATTGTTTTTCAATGTTAATTATTTGTAATTGTTGTGTTTGGTTGCATTTCTATTGATGTTTTTCGTGAAGCAAAATGACATTGATAACTTTATTATTGAAAGCTGAAACAGATACCTTCAATAAATTAGCAGCCGAGTGTAATAACGTGACCAGAAAAGGTTTTTTAATAACATGAAAGTAGGAGCATAGAAAAAATTATCTACTCCAAATTGAATTCCGATACATTTTTTACTTGATACAGATTCTCATAAAAACTCTTTGTGGCCGATTGTTTTTTTTTTTACTTTAGAAGATAAAATTCATTCACCCTTCAAAAGATACAACTTTCTCCACAGGCCATATTTCATTTTAAAAAAGCGAAAGAAAAACACGAAAGCCACAAGATACACTTTTCCTCAGTTGACAGCACACAAGGATTGTATGACACAATTTGATATCGGATTTCACCTAATGGCTCAAAAGGTCCATCGATATCAGCCGACCGTGGAAAGTACACACTGGCTTTCTGTCCTGATGTTACCAATAGCCAAAATGGCATAACTACACAAAACAGTACGCGATAGTAAACAATCCTTAAGATAACATTTTAGTTACCAAGGTTTGGGGGAATATCCCGCTTTTCGTCGGGAATGCACTAGTTTGAATAGAGAATTCCAATGAACTGATTTGTGATGGTAAAAGAATTAATTTACTCTTTATCTGGGATTATCGAGAGCACTGGAACATATTATAAGCTATTTGAAACGCTGTTTTTTACCATTGTTTCTTGAGCATAGATCACTATGTACCAAGTTCTGATAATAGTCATAAGGCATGCAATATTTTATGTTACGCTTGTAGCACATTCAGTGAAATTTGTAACTGAAGAAAAGCAGGTATCATTAAGCTAAGTGTGGATATGTGTTACAAGTCAAGACTGAGTTAGTGTATGATGTCGCTGGACATTCCGTTTGTTGCCGGAATAGATGTTATCATGTCACACCGTAACAAAAAGTGATTGGTTGTGTTAAAGAATTTTTAAAAAATTGAACCCAGACAAAGAGGTATAGTCAAACATCGCCCACAAATGCATGTTTTCGTAGTTTGTATAACTAGGCAGTTAAACACAATAACACACTAAATGTTCACTCTGAAATGCAGTATGTCTGGACACTTTAAGTATATCTTAAAAACATCAGAAATACAGGGCATATACCTGGTACACCACAACGTTTATAACCCAAACTAAAATGCCCAAATACACCCGAAAGTTTAAAATCTTCTGTTTCGTAGTTATGCCCCTATGGCCCTAAGAAACAACTTAGCAGACATCCATTAAGCCCCTTCTATCCACTCACGCACATAGAAGTCTCTTCATCCGAAAATATCGCCAAAAAATTGCGCCCACTAAAAAAAAAAGAACACTTTTAATGATTAAATTCTTAAGAAAAGCGTTCCTCCAGCCTCCATCTATCATCTGAAGACGATAACGTCTTTAATGGCAAGAAAAAGAACGAAAAATGACCTCCCCCAACCCAACATACCCCTTTTCAACCAACCGAGACTTTATAAAAGTGCGTTCATAAGAGATGGGAAAAAATAACTTCAATCGATATCATCGACGCAACAGTTTTCGATTTCGATACGATCTCGATGATAAAGTCATCTAATATCGATGGCGCCGTTAATGACCGGGTGGTACGGCCGGCGGTGGGGGGGAGGTAGCAGTATATTTATTATTGGATAAAAAATGGCGATCTTTTTGGCGCCGATAATGACAGGGATCAGATGTGATCTCGTTAGGGTGTGCGTTGGCACAGGTCTCTCTTTCTTTTATAACTTCGATTTCTTTAATAACTTTGTCGTTGATAAAATACTTTATACCGAAAACGTATGTGTATCGTATCATATTATTTTTAAAGCCTTGCCAAAGGGATAATATATTTATTCCGGTAATATAAAATATTCGATATTTTATATATTCTGGTAACATTTCTTCTGATAATATATTTCTTTACCTGGTTTTAATTTGTCTTGTTTGTGTAATACACTTAGGATAGTTATGAAAGAATGTGTTTTAATGTAACATAAGAAATTAATTATTTAATACCAATGACGCTGATAAAATACTTTGTACGAAAATTTTCGAAACAAAACTATATGTGTATCTTATCATAGTATCGTCATAGCGTTCCTTCGTAAATAGCAACTTTTATTATCATTACAAAATACCAAAAGTTAATGGGAAATACCTATACTTGGATCTTAGTGGTACTATATTTCTTTTCCTTGTTCTACTTCGTCTTTTTGGTTAAATATACTTTGTATACTAAATAGAATATGCATATTTTAATGAAACACAAGAAATTCATTAAAATTTTTCCCACAGGTATAGTATAGTATTTTATTTGTTTCCACGATAAAAAATAATAAAAAATTCTGAAAATGCGTTTTAAAGAAAAAATATTAAGATCGATTTTTAGTATTTTGACTATGAAAATGACTCCCTCAAACTGTGTGTTATTCTCATAATTTCTATTTTAAGGCGCATACATATGGCGTTTTATAAAAAAAAGTATGCCTTCGCCTCCACATCAAAATAATTTTTTGTTTTTTAAAGCATGTTACAAAATAGCTTTTATTAATGTAATTAAAACTGTAACGAAATTATTTCGTTATTTTGTGCGGAATTATTTCACGAGAGTATTTGTTTAATTTTCTCTCGACGACTTGTCTATCATCTCGCGCAGTTCTATCTTTTTGAAATTCAGTTTGTCGTTGGCTTTTAAAAAGTTAGTTATATTTTGGCTCTTAAGAATTTAATAAAAGTTTCTATCTCTGTCTTTTAACTGGATTCTGTCATTTATATCCACTGTATTGTAAAGTAACATTACTATAAAACAAATTAATGTAACAGGATTATAACATCTAAGTTTGTCACTAACGAAACAAAAACCATTTAGTTTGATAAAAAAAATTTGAAATATGAACACTTCTTAAATAAGGGTTCATAATATGAATTTATTCCATATATTATTCAAACTGACTTTCTGAATATGACCAAAGCATTTTCATACATACACTAATATTTAATTTATTTTCCTTCCATCAACCACAAGTTTCTATATGACTTTAAAACTAGTATGAATATTTTATCCAGTTCTTACATACCTCTTATATTTAATGTTGTATACTAAACATATGAAATGAATAAATATTACTTTAGCATATTTTCAGTAGAATTTGTTGACTATTTTAAACTCTGAGCTAAAAGACTTTAAAAGTACTTCTGTATACTTTGAATCCCTTACGAAAGCTTTATCTAGCCTCTCACATTCCACTTTTACTTAAACTTAAATGATAAATATACGAAATGAATAAATATTAGTTAAGAATATTTTCACTAGACTTGGTTGACTATTTTAAAACTACGAGGTAAAGACTTTAAAACGACTTCTGTACGAATTTTAAAACATTAAGAAACTTTTATCTCGATTCCACATTCCACATCTACCTAAACTAAGATGATAATTACACGAAAGTAGTAAATATTTCACTACGTGCCAACCAAACTTGGGTAATAACAAAGAGTAACGAAGCAGAGGAAAAAGCACGATTGGTCGGTCAGTTGGAAACTCTTGTAAGGTAATATTTACATACAAAATGATCTTAATACAATTTATACAAAATACACTTTTCATTCTGATAAAATTGCCAAAAATTCTCAAATAATATTCAAATCTGTTAGAACATAAATGAAATTAATGTTTTAAACATGTTTTCTGGATGGATTCACAAATAATTTATGGAACTCTTTACATACGCGAAAGGATCTTCTCGGTAGCATATTTCTATTTACCCTACTTAGGGAGGAAAGGAGTGTAGTATGAATGATTTATCCAGTTCTTACATACCTCTTCTATTTAATGTTGTATACTAAACATATAAAATGAATAAATATTACTTTAGAATACTCTCAGTAGAATTTGTTGACTATTTTAAATTCTACTGAGCTAAAATACTTTAAAAGTACTTTTGTACACTTTGATTCCATTACGAAAGCTTTATCTAGCTCTCGCATTCCACTCTCGTACGAAAGAGTAGAAAAAAGAAACTCGTTTACGATCGGCCCGAGTACACTGGACAGACGTGCTCGTAAAAAAAGTGGTAGTCCCTGGTCCCCAAACTTGGAACGAAGACCGATACGATGTCGTCGCTCGAAGTTCCGTTTTGTTCCGTTCAGTGCGCTCGAGTCACCATTTCATTTTGACTTTATCTTAAGGACGTTAGTTATTGGCTGTGTTAAAGTTCCTACTGGAGGTAAGAAATAGGCAGTCGGAAATGATTACATTGCACTACAATACTACTTCTACTTAAACTAAAATGATAAATATACGAAATGATTAAATTTTAGTTAAGAATATTCTCACTGGATTTGTTGACTATTTTAAAACTATGAGGCAAAAGATTTTAAAACTACTTCTTACGAATTTTAACCATTACAAAACTTTTATCTTGAACCCACATTCCACTTATACCTAAACTAAGATGATAAATACACGAAAGGAATAAATATTAGTTAAGAATAATCTCAGTAGACTTAGGTGACTATTTTAGAACTACGAGGTAAAAGACTTTAAAACTACTTCTTACGAATTTTAAATAATTACAAAACTTTTTATCTCGATCCCACATTCCACTTATACCTAAACTTAGATGATAAATACACGAAAGGAATAAATGTTAGTTAAGAATAATCTTAGCAGACTTAGTTGACTATTTTAAAGCTACGAGATAAAAGACATTAAAACTACTTATTACGAATTTTAAACCATTACAAAACTTTTATCTCGATCCCACATTCCACTTCTACCTAAACTAAGGTGATAAATACACGAATGGAATAAATATTAGTTAAGAATAATCTCAGTAGACTATTTGTTGACTAAACCTTCCTCCACGGTCATAAAATTCGTTCCTCCCGATTTACTGTACAATACGGAATTTCCACTACATTCCTGCTAAATGCATGGAAAACGGACTGTTAGTTACACACGGACGAATGAACGCTAAAACGCCTTAACAAAAGCTGGCTAAGTATTTATCCAAGATGCGGTAAAACAGGGGGAAATTTTATTATTCTCCCCTATAATTAGTCCCCATTTTCCCCTCTCGACGCCAAAAGTGATTTAGTTTTATTGCCACCGGGGCAATTCTCAGTTGCAAAACGGCCGGGGAAAAGATTCTAAGAGCTGCAGATTGCTAATAAGGTAGAATAATCTAGTTCGAGGCCCTTTGTTTAGGAAAGGTAGCGAAATTTTCAGTTGCGGATGTGTTGTTAAGTAAAATAAATTCGTTTATTTTTTCCATGTTATTTTAACTAAAAGAGAAAGCAATTCAATTTTTTTTTAAAGTCAGTTCATTAACATAAATACAAATAACTAGTTAATCTATGCAATGGTTTGTCTCTTCCAATGATTGTGTGTTATTCAAACTCAAATTTTGCTAAATTAAATTGCAACAAATTCGTACTTTCCCACTCCTGAGACCATTACGTTGCTTTCTTTACCGGTGTCAGAGGCTTTGAGCTTCTTAATTTTTCAAAGGAAACAGTTCCAAGCTTATCGGAAACATGCCATTGAAATCAGATCTCTAATTTTATCAGAAACATTTCTGATTTCTTTTTCAATGTTTATAAACTTTAGTAAAAAGAAGTCTAGTAAGAGAAAATAAACTTATGCACTTAGCTTCCTGCAAACTTCGTTTAAAACATTGGCAGGTAATGTACGTACAACGGTAAACGTAGGTACATTTTCTTATATTCTAGATAAAATATTCTGTTATTTTACGCTTTTTGTCGCACTACGCTCTTTATATACTATATAAAAACAATGCAACCCTTCGAGCGATAGACCCTGCTTTTTCCATATTTTGTACATCACTCTTTCTTACAATAACTTAAATTTTACAATATAATTCTGAATAATAAATAAATTTTTATTCAGAATTATTTTTTTCTCATTTTCGATGTTTTTAGGTCATCTCTTCAAAAATAAGCCAAAGTAAGAATTTTTAATTAATTATTTCAATTCAAGTAAGTTTCATTTAAAAATCAAGCAGTGAAAATAACCATACATTTTCACCCATTTCCAAGTGGTTAAAACAACTAAAGAGACAGAAATGTAATGAGCAATCTATAACAGATTACTTCTCTTCTTTGGAAATAACCTTATATTTCCTACCGAATTTTCCTATTTCGTAGAGAAAAGATACGATTTCCGTTTCTTGCGTGTGTATTTTTCTGGAAATTTGTCTCTGGTGGGGAATTTCGGTGGAAACCCAGCTATATGCTGAATATATTTGCGATTTGTAAGACTCAAAACGGAATAGTTTGGGGTTCGGTTTCTTATTGTAAAACTTGTTTGTGTTTCGGGTTAGTAAAGGATTTTGGGGTTTATAGTTTAGGAGCTTACACTGAGATGTTTTGGTTTTCGTTTTAGTTTAAATTTTGAATCCTTTTATTTAAATAAATTTAAATATATGAATAGCATAAACTAAGAACTAGCTTTTTTTTTTGAAGAGAAACATGCAAACTAACAATTAGAAACATGTATGGCTTTCAGCTCATATTTCTTTTTCAGTTAAATGTACAACGATATTTGTTTGGCAATATTTCACTTTTATAAGTCTTGTAAAAGGAATATTAAGTTTATGCCTAATATAAAACTAATTTAGAATAAAAAAATGTATTTTCTCTATACAAACGTTAATACCAATATAGTTGCCGTACCTTCAGTTAGGAGGAACTTCAAAATTTTGAACCATGAAATGTTCTATAAAATTTTTTAAATATATACTCAGTGTAATAGAATTTTAATTTTGGTTTAGTGTATGAGTTGCAAGATTACCAATGATTTCTACCTTACTTTCATCTTTTTTGCAAAATTAGCTACATGAAGTGAGTTTAAAATATAAATATATCTCGTATTCAAATATATGTTATTCTACATTTGCACATTACAATTAAAAAACCTGGTTCAGGTGACCATTGACTATTCCTGAGGTAATTATAAAGCACATACATTATACCGTCAAGAAAATCAAAACAAGAACGAAATTCTTCAAAACTCTCTTTCAACTAAGTACTACGATAATTTATCACTCAATGAAGTACAAACCTAGATTCTTTACATCAGTAAATAAGAAATTATTAATTTCAATGAAATGGAGATTATACAGATTATTCTAATAGAACATTAAGAATGTATAGAATGGCAAGTAATCTACATTTAAATTCCAGTATCACATAAATTACTTTTATAATTGAAATATCATGCTGACATTTAGCGTTTCAATCTACCAATCATGATACTCTTTTCAAAAATACTTACAATCTAATACCTTTCAATTAAAATGGGAATCGCCATTTATAAATTCAATTGAACTAGATTTACGAAATGCAGTCGCTAGCTCAAAGAGATGTTCTGTATTTATCCTGCTGCTCAGCTGGTTGTCATGGCAACCGCTTCCAGGGCATTCGGGCGACATGAAATTTACATGCTGTCGGAACTTTACTACCTTTGATCGAAATAGTTTATTATATCGAATTGTTTCTTTTTCATAAAAATTTCGCTCGCTTAAAAAATATCAATAACTGCATTTTCGTTTGTGATATGTATTTTTAAGTTCTGGATCTCCGACAAACAATATTTAAATCTATTGTATGTTGATTGCCTTAAAAAATATATAATTTTCAAATTCATTGGGTATCATCAGCTTTTATTTTATAAAAAAAGATTGACACAGTTTAAACTGTTCTTTTTAAAACGTACCAAGTAATTCTGGATGATTTTCCCCAAGCAACCACATTCGTTGACAAATGACAGCGAATGCGCCCTCTGGAAGGGAGTAGCATAGGCTTTATAGCCCGTTACCCTACTCGCAATAAGTTACACAGGAGACACACGAGAAAAGGACGACACAAACACATAGATAAAAAACAACATTTATTGACAAACCAAAACATCCATGCCTTACTGGGATTCGAGCCCGAACCCAGAAGCTCCAAAAGCTAGCTCCCTAATGGTTGCGCTGCTCGGTCGGCAACCACATTCATTGGGTGGTTGGTATACATATATTTTCAAGCTTGTGTGCTTGCTCAGAGAGCCGCTTATAAACCTTCGTCAAGTAAGACAGTCACAACCCACACACACTCGCACTCACATGCACACATATACGTGACAGATGCTGCCACCTCTTACGCGCCACCTCCACAATATAGACATGTCCCTGAAGGGGAGTCACATTCGTTAGAGTTAGTTTTTAATTCTTCAAAAAAAAAATCTAAATTTGAGGCCATTTGCGTGAGGGACAAGGCGAGGCATCGAATGCTAATGACAAAGCGCAACTTGGGCGTCTTCGAAATTAGTTTTACTCAAAAACGCCCAAATTGAATGTTGGAGAATTTTCTTAAATATACCACAAATATACACCCCTAGTAATCAGTGACGTCAAGCTATTGAAATGGATTTCGATTTGCTAAAGAGTATAAAAGGTTTTGTTGAATGCCAAAACTAATAAAGATGCTCAAGTGCTAGTGTTAAAATTCTGTACAAGTTGAAGACATCAAAAGGCTGTGTCTGACAGTTTTGGATCATTTTTTTTTTGAAAAATACCTTTCAGATGATGAATTGTATTTTTGCTGAAGTTTCCTCAAAAGAGTGATTTGGATTTATTCTGGTTTTCTACTTGTTGGCATAGCAACCCGTTTTCCGGGCCTGCAGACGACATGAATTCCAATGTTCTATCTTTTTGGTGATGAAATTTATTTGTGAGAATTTAGTGTTCATTGAAAACAAAAAATACAAAGTTTCTTAAATAAATTTAATGTAAGATAATGTTGCTTTTCTTTACATTTTCAAATGAATTTCATACAAATTCTATTTTATCAGAAAAATTCAACACTTATTGAAATAGTTACTAAACAAAACCTAAACTTGCGTGTTACATTGTTCCAACTATAAATCTACTTACTACCATCCGACAAAGTATGTATACATTTATACAATTCTAGACTAAAAAAGTACACATACCTACAATTAAACTTTTTTTATATTTTGCAACAAGCTAAAAGTATTTTGCTGAAATCAGATAACAAATCTTACACTCCGTGCCAACCTAACTTGTGTAAAAACAAAGAGTAAAAAAATGCAAAGGAAAAAGCGCGATTGGTCCGTTAGTTGGAAACTCTTGTAAGGTAATATTTACATACAAAATGATTTTAATACAATTTAACAAAAATACAATTTTAATTCTCATAAAATTGCCAAATTTTCTCAAATAATATTCAAATATGTTTGACCATAGACGAAATTAATGTCTTAAACATGTTTTCTAGATGGATTGACAAATAATTTAAGGAACTTTTTACATCTGCCGAAGGATCTTCTCCACAGCATATTTCTATGTACCCAACTTAGGTTGGCAAGGAGTGTAAAAAACTAAAAAAGTACAAGCATACCAACAATTAAAGTTATCATTTTTCAGATTTCGCAACAAGCTAAAAGTATTTTGCTAAACTCAGATAACAAATCTTAGAAACAACGAAAAGAAATGACATTCCAAAGAACAAAATCCTATCTCTGGCGCAACACGATTCCTCTGACACCTTTCAAAAATCGATTCCTTCCTCACCATTCACCCACCACCCAAAAAAAAAATCGAAAAAGCACTCTCTTCCACCAGAAATAAATAAACAATCACACTCACAAAAAGGAAAAAAATCTCTATACGTCAGAAGAAAATATAGGAATCGCGTGCATGGGAGGAATTTGTCGAAAGGTGTAGTAGTGCGGCACAACATATAAGAAGTGAGCACATTTGAGGCGTGAGAAACCGTGGATGTAACCGAGCTCTATGCAAATGAATCACAGGCGTCGACTCGAAAAAAGAGGGAAAAAATCCAACTTGGAAGTACCTAAAAATGCATATATTTGTGTCACATGCACGGATATGAATTTGAATAAAATAACACGTTACGTGTTTGTAGAACTCTATCTTGTAATAGTCTAGTATTAAAAAAGTGCACGAATTTTAGTTAAACGTTTAGGGAAGATTAAACTATAAGTTTAATATTTATTTATTCATTCATTCATTCATTCATTCATTCATTTAATTATTTATTTATTCTGGACACTACTAATTCAAATGTAATTTTCTCTTTATTGTACCGTTTTTTTTAATTAATTTATCTACTTTACTCCAATTTTTAACATCTGTTAAAAAAGATACATTTTTCTACATACATAAAAGTATTTGCATATAAAACTAAGTATAACCTATGCAAAACATACCTTGCTTCCGAATTGCAATTTTACTTCAAAGCAATCATTCCCGTCTACAACATTCTCAAACGCAGTACATTCTGACACAAACCACCAACTCAAAATTTATTTACATAGCAGTTAATTAACAGTTTAAGGTTCAGCTCTGCACATTAAACTAAGCTAACCCCCATCCGAAAGCAAACCTCCTCGCTGATCCCACGTTATCGCACCGTTTTCACACGTTAACGAAGCTCCTGAATTAACAACGTTGGTCAATGAATTAATGATGTTGGTCAACGCATTAACGGTATCTTAAAACTGTCAGACAGTTATTTGGTGGCTCTAAAACTGTGATCTTTATAATAAATGCCGTAAGGATACCAACGTGACCGTAATCCTGCATCGCCTACCTCTTTATGTGGTTTATGAATACCTGGTTTTAATATTATGGAGTTAAAAGATCTTTGGTTGGATTGAAGTCACATTAAATTGACGTTTAAAATTTCGGTGATATGAGAATGGATGTTTGAATAGTGTCTCTTAAATATTAGATATATTGAGCAAAATCTCGAAGTAAATAAGATAACGTTATAAGCATGCATAAGGTTGCTTTAAGGAATTAAATTTATAAGTTATATGATTTATTGCTCGATAAACGTTACAGGTTTCCCTTTTGCTCAACTTAATTTTTAACTCTGAAAAATTGAACTTTTAAAAATTGGTATGTTCTACTATAAATTCTTAAATCTGTTGGAATCCTTTTTCTTTATACTAACTTTCCTACTATAAACGAGTTATTTAGTCGTAAAATTAATAAAGACAACGATTTCATTGAATTTAAAAAAATAACAAACAATTTAAGTTCCAAAATTACTTAAAAATAAATAATAATCAATTTAATGTAATCATACGAGATATTTATTTCAAAATATATTAATAGTAATGGATTTACTACTACTTTTTCACCCGTTTTAATGCCCCGTTGTCCCTTATATTACTATACATTTTAATAAACTTCAGATTTTCAGAACAAAATAAAGAAAAAGACCAGCCAATAATAAGCACATTTTGCACCATGCCTGTGCATAGTATGAACGATTTAGTTCCACCATTTATTAAAATATTACTTTTTTGGGTTCTATGAAGTTTGATCATTTGAAAGTTAAGTCATCTTATCAGTTTTTGTATTTTTTATCTCTAGAAGAAAATCAAAAATCACCTCGTAGATAAAATACTTTATCTTTCACGTACCAATTTTACGAAAATAGAACACTATCTTCCTCATCTGTAATACCCTATCGTGCTATGGAGTCTCGTACATCATTTAAAATTGTTTTTGGAACATGAACAGAGTTAAGGATGAGGACAAAATGCCTATTTTTTATGAGTTTAATATAGCTTTTGGTAACGAGAGTTAGGTATTCTAACTATACTTGTTTTCGTTCAGTAACTTATTGAAGCAATTCATTCTGACCTTTGATACCATTTAATACTTTAGCATGACATTTAATTTTTAGGTTATATAGTAAGGTTGTTTTAAAAAACGGGATCCATTATCTCTCTTTCAGAGATAAATAATTTTAAAGTTTTCGTCATGACGTTTTTCAGGTTTTGAGGGCAACAAAAATGCTGAAACTGAAAATAAATTCTTTCTCAAGCCACGATTGGTGAATCAATGTCCCGTGGTAATAATAACAACAGTCGGAGTACCGATCAAAGGAAATTTAGAAATGAAAGGTGAAAAGGATTTCGTCCGTTGAAACAACCCAATTATATTTTTATTTTCAACATTTTAAATGACACAATCTAACTAAATAAATATTTTTAAAAAATCATGTATTTATGAATTAAATATATGTCTTGATGTATTTTTAAATATTAATTGAGATAAAAAAAAATTCTTAACTGCCTACAAAGCCGTCGCCCTCTAGTTGAAATAAAATAGCCTCTGCTATTCTGACTCACAGATATAAATAAATATATACTCTTTCAAAAATCAATTTTTAAAATGGGCTCCAGCTTTTCTATCGTACTCTGGGAAGCTCGGACACCATTTAAATAATAATCTAGCGAACGTGAAAGGAATTCCAGTGGATAGGAAGAATTCGCATTTTTCACGAATTTAATATTTCGTGTGACAGAACGTATTCAATATAAAATAAATTTTACTTGTTCCGTGCTTTATTCTTTTCAGTTTATAGGATATTTTGTACTACTATCTCGTTTTGCATATGCCTATAAAACATGGAGTTTGGACTTTAGAACTGGTACTTTTTAAAGTTTAATATTGTTTCATTATTTTATTTTGGTTAAATAAATGTGCTAGGAATGACCGTTTAATAGTTATTTATGCAACTAGTGCGAAAAGTAATGCTTTTTAAAACAAGTGGATTTTATTTCACGAGCGAGGTACGAGCGAGTGAAATAAAGACACGTGTTTTAAAAAGTTTACTTTTCGCACGTGTTTCATACACTATTTTTTATAATTGCGTGAAAAAAAATCAAATATCATTGGTTCAAAAATAATTCACGTGCTAATTAGACTAAAATAGACTAAGAGATGTCAAGGAAAACAACCAATGACTCGCAGTTCGGGGCGCGTGACGCTATAAAAAACCAATAAGCGTGTTTCAACATTTTGTCAAAGAAAGCAACCAATGAACTCGCAGTTCGAAGGGCGTGACTTAACAAATATTCCCATCGCGAGAAAAAAAATTCATTGATTCAAAAATAATTCACGCGCATAATATTTTTAAATACAGCAGATCGATAAATCTTTGGATTTTATGAGTATTATCAAATCGAAATTTTACTTGAAATGTTGGCATCTTATAAAAAGAGTGCGACAAAGTCTTTTTTTCACTGCTTTTGGGTGAAAAAAAGTACTTTTTTTCACAGTTTCAAAAAGTCTAGCTTTGTGCACGCGTCTGATATTGAAATTATAATGTAAAAGTCGGCTTTTTTTCACGCAATTATAAAAATATATTTGTGATATCCCATCGAAATTAAATAATTTCTTTTATGCTATTCTATATTGTAATTACTTTTAACTATCTAATTAATATGAAATATATGACAATGAAAGTTTTGCGATGAGGTAAAATGAATATAAAAGAAGAATTTTGTATTTTTTTACTTTTGTTTTGGAGGATGCTGATCTAAAATAAAGTTTAAAAAAAAACATTGATCAGTGTTTCAATGTGTTTGTTTGTCATTCCGTCTGTATAAAACCACTCAACAGCCCGAACAATAAACAGCGCGCAGCCACCGTATTGGTCCTAACCCCTCAGCCATCCGGACCCCGATTCCATAGAACTTTTGAGATTTTAAATTTATTAAAATTATTTTATCTGGTACATGATAAAGCCTTTAAATGTATTGATTTATCAATAAATAATTGAAAGTCGTGCAGTTACGCATCCCTAATTTTCTATTATCTTCAGTCAACATGAACTTTTACTAACCAAACAAAACATAAACCCCACAACTTTGCTTAACACAAACTCAGAACGAAAAATATGCCTTCCAATTTTCTAGCAAACAATTTGTTTTTCGAAGAACTTATTGGAAATTTACTACACCAAAAACACGTTCCAAACTTTCAACTGACTCTAACACAGAACACTCTAAAAGTGTCGAGTAAGCCTTAAGGGGTTCGAATCTAAGAAATTCAAGAATTGGTCCAATTGTGAATATAGAGGAAGCGTGGAAAATGGAAAGTATTGATTTGTATCTGCCATCGAAAAGAGGGAATTTCTAAGAAGCTCCAGGAGTGTACATAAAATATTTTGGGCAAAGGGAATTATTTATTTGCAATTCCACGCATACTTTTACAGTAGAACGTGAAATAATTTGTAAAGAATTTCAATTAAAATATCATTAGGTTTTGAAACTTCATTAAAGTAATATTAATTGCATTTGCTGTTTGTAAATGTGATTTGTGTTATTTTTTAATCTTATACTACAGGGTGTCCTAAAAGTTCCCGTACTCCAACTTTAAAAAATCATTATCCATGTTTAATTTTTCAAATATTTAATTTTATCGTCTGCTTATTATTTCATCAAATCTTTTGTTTCTATTGCTTGGTTTTTTTCGTGCTCAAGTAGTTCTGTAATAAAATTCCATGTCATTTTGTTCTTCATTGCAACATGATTTTTCACGCATTTAGGGAATTGGGCTGGTTGAGGCTCATTTTGGAAGTAAATCATAATGAAAGATGTAAAGAATTTTGGCCACATATAAGCATCCAGTTGATGATATATCGAATAAAGATACTCTATATAAACTCGTCCAGAGATTTCGCACGACATCAGGTTCGGTGGAAGATTGACACAGAAGACCGAAGACCGGCAGACCAAAAATTGTTGCACCAGATTTTGTGAAAGAAACTCAACAAAGGATATTGCAATCTGTTTTTCGAGTCAAGTGTTGATGGAACTGTATAGAGAACTTATCCAACAATTTGTTGCATTATTAGAAGTGAATGAATGAGATTCTTGGTTCCAACAAAGGTGGTGCAACATGCCATACAAGTAATGAAACCGTGAACATGCTTCATTTTTTAACGATCGACTCATCTCGGGAAATCTTAGGCCACCTCGTTCCCCTAATTTGAGTGTACCAGAATTTTTTTCTTTGGGGATATTTAAAGGACAAAGTTTATGAAGATATTCCACAATTAATAGAGGAAATGAAAAATGCCATCATGGATACAAGAAGTCACTCCCAGCATCTTAAAACGCGTTTCTAAAAATATGCGCAAAACGCCTTCAGCTTTGCTTCGATGAAAGATGCGGACAATTTGATCATTTAATATAAATGTAAGTTCCAAATTTTTTCCTACGTTTTATTAAAAGTGCTTTACAACATTAGCATAAAAACTATGTTTTAAAATTTAATTTTTTGCTTGTAAAAAAATCATGAATCGTCAGTACGGGAACTTTTAGGGCACCCTGTATAATACGAGGAATTGGACCCAAGTCGAAAATCGCCCCAGATTTAATAAACTCCGGTAAACTTAGGGGTCTGGGGTTTTTGGCCACGACGAATCGATTGGCACAGGTTTTGAAGCGCTACGGTCAAGCAGTTCGGAGTTACAGATGGGATATTTTCAAACTTCATTAGTTCGCCATAATGGCTACTTTCGTGATGCCATCTGCTAAAGCTATAAGCCTCTGCTTAAGCTATAAATGTTTAGTTAAGATTTTAATTTTTCAAATTTAAATAAATTCAACCTTGCTTTAAACTTTATTGAGTTTTACAGAAATGATAACATGAATATTTTTTTAGTTCCAATCAGCAGACGATTTCAGTTCTATTCTGTTCATTGGCGATTTTTGGCGATCTTGAAAATTTAACGTATGGTTGCTATACCTATCGAGTTGAATGAAGTATGAAATGGAATGTTTACCACATTTCGACATTTTTGTTGCTTTTCAACGAAACGCCAATTATCAATTACATTTCATTTCCTATGACTTTTAAAACTTTACCTTTGAATAGAATAGTTCCCTTTCCAAACTCTAACTTTGTTTACAATGGTGCACTTTAACTAATGTAACCAGACGTCCCGCTTTTGGGTGGACAGCCCCGCTTTTTTGTAAAAGTCCTGCAAAGTCCCGAAAAACGAGGAAATTGTAAATTAAGTAGACTTTTTTTATGAATAATCGTTGTAAAACGCTATGACGTCTTTAGAAATTGTTAAATGAAGCTAAAGTCATCAACAAATTGGTGGAGTATGGTTTCTGTTTGCCTGGAGCCACTGCTGCTGTTGAACGCGCCTTCCTTATCTTTCTTATACCAAGTGTGTCATTGTGTGAAGGGACTATTATGTGCTTAAAAAAATACTTAAAAAATACACTGAGGGGGGGGGGGGGATGGAGTGTCCCACTTTTTGATTTTGAAAATCTGGTCGCATTAACTTTAACCGGTTATCTTTTCACCAATGGTTTCACAAATTTTCTTATGGTATGATTGTTTTGATAAATCACAATTGAAAATTTAAATCTTCGAGTTAGCTTCGATACCTATTTTCTCCGAGCAGAGCTCGGTCACCCGCTGGTTATTTTAATAGAAATTATTTGCCTAACATTTTCTTATTTGTATTCGCAAGTTACTTGAACTTCAGAAGCAAATAATAAACTTTATTTGAATGGTATTAAAAAGCTAACATTGACTTCATAGATACTACCTATTTTTTACCTTCACGTAGTTATTACTACGTAGCACTTTTTTAAATCACGTAGTTATAGAAATTAGAGATAAACCGTACCACTTCGATTAATAATCTCTCCATACATTTTTTCAACTAAAGAAAATAATACATTAATATTCTTATCAAAAGCACTTAATTGATGAAGTGTAGATTGATTAAATCCGGATAAGAGTGTTAAAAAATTCGTTGCATCTGCCACGTGTGTGTGTGTGTGTTGTGTCTTTCTTACTTGACGAAGGATTATAAGCGGGTCTTTGACCAAGCACACAAGTCTGAAAATATATGTCTACAAACCAACCAATTAATTCGTAAATAAATATGTTTCGACTTATCTGGGACTATTTTCTGCTCTAATGTAAGATTTCTCAAATGTAAAAGGGGCTGTAGGGAGCCTAGTGGTCAAGGATCTCGGAACTCGAGATCGGAAGGTTGAGAGTTCGAGACCCGGTCGCCACTGAAGAACTACCGAGTATATGCGGAGTACGTGCTCGTAAAATCAGTTGGGTCCGAAAGTCCTGTGGTCGGTCATTGCGCAGTTCACCATGGGTACAGGTTCCTGGAGAAAATTTCCCTCCAATTCAGGGACATGTCTAAATTGTGGAGGTGGCGACAGACGGCAGCATCTGTCATTAGTGTATGTGTGCGTCTTGTGTTGTCCTACTTGACGATGGTTTATAAGCGGGTCCTTGCGACCAAGCACACAAGCCTGAAAATATATGTCAAACCAACCAACCAACCATCAAATGTAAAATTCTAATCTCGTTATTTAACTAAAACAGTTCATACAATATTTCTTTAAAAAAATCTTTTGATAACACCAAGAGACAAGGAAAATAACTAATTGAAGAGCTTAGTAAAAGAACATGCTAAGCGACACATTTGAAAATATTGAGAATTTTGTGTCAATGAATATATTATTCTATTCTTTAAAGAAATAAAAAGTTTCCTCTTTATCATAAACTTAAAGTTAAGTATTTTTTACAGTTTCCATATAGTTTTTTTTTAATGGATCTGAGTGCAAACTTCAAACTTGAAAGCTCATTTTCACGTTTGCACCTTTTTGTCACTTAGGACATTTTCTCACTAAGCTCTTCAATTCAGAACTGGACAAAAGAAGGTGGTTCTATTGTGACCAACGGTGAAGTAAATATCGACTCGTTGTTCTTTTTCGGAAAGAATGATAGGGGGAGGGTGGGAAGATTTGTTCTATATTAGAACAAACCATCACTCTTCATCCATCGAACACAACTGATCCCTAGGGGGTGCTAGAATCAATTCAATCAAACAAAAAGTCGTCTGATTGATGACGGATGATATTGAACTGCATTCACTGCTCCCCTTCCAATATGCCCAATGAAAGAAGGGAGGGTGGAAGAATTAAGTGGGTGGAAGCTTTTGGACATTTACACTCTTAAAACAAACGAGCGAAATCCACTCCAGTAGGAGAAGTGCATTTTCGACACTGGAAAGGAGTGAATATTATATCAGACTGAGTTAAAATCACTCGTTTGGAGTGATCCCTTCAGAGGCTTAACACACAAAGGATCCACTCCAAGAGGAGAAGTGCATTTTCCAGACTGGAGGAGTGAAAATTACTCAGTCTGAGTTAAATTCGCTCGTTTGTTTTAAGAGTGTAGATGAACTTGACAGTAGTTGTGCAAAATTTTCCTCTTAATTTGATAGTAATAAAATATTTATTTTAATCCATCATATTAAGTACAGTAGTTTTAGCAAAGGTGGCCCAGTGGCCTAGAGGTAGTGCTTCACATTGCCACGCCACAGGCTCGGGCATCGATTAACGGACTGAGCGAGGTTGACTCAGCCTTTCATCTCTTAAGTGGGTCGATAAAATGCGCACCAAGCATGCTTGGGAAATAAACACTGTGGGTTCCGCGTGAGTCTGAACACCAAACCGGGACATATGCCGAGCACCCCAGAGCCCTCGGTCACGTAAGGTGGAATGGGCACGGCAGGCCGTGGCCCTCTAACGGGGTGCTGCGCCGATAAGTTTTTAGTTTGTAACAAGCATTCCAAATGAAAAAATATATAAAAAATACATTAACGATGAGTTTTAATTGACAATTGATACAGGGTGGACCGAGGTTTATGATATGAAGACAATGCTTGACGTATTCCTAATCATTCTAGCTTTGACCAATTAGCTGTCAGGTTGCTTGCTTGTGCGTTTGCAGGCAACAGTTGACGTAACCTTGACGTCACTGTAGGAATGGTCGTTCCCGTTATCCATTATTTATTTATTTATTTGATACAAAACAGACCTTTCGGTCCCATTACATTGCCCGATATAAACAAGAATATACAACACCACCAGCAAAAGAACACAGTAAACAATGCATACAATAAAAACTAAAAAATTAAGGACATGCAAACTCTCTTAAAGACTGGAAAAGACATAAAAAAATATCCAAATGATCTGTATACAAATCATAAAATGAGCAAAATTTATTTAAATAACAATTTTCATCAGTAACAGTTCTTATATTAGTTCCACAAAATTTTAAAGCTTTATTTCTTGCAGACTGTCTAGGAACCCTTACAAAAATACCCTTGGTTAAAGTATTACTGTCTATGCCCTTATTTAAAAGTTTATGAAAAAATAGCATTAACAAAAATTTACGCCTTGATTGCAGCTTTTGAATTTTAAAATTTTCTCTCAAAATATTTGTTGACATGTAAGTGTTACAATAACCATTTTCCGTGATAAACAGGTGTCTTATTATAAGAACATTTGAACTGAAAGACAAGTTATAAGATTATGTTAAGCTTTACAATTTCTTACCTCAAAGAAAGTTAAAGTTGCTGTTGGTAAAATATTTCACATAGATTATTTTAAAAATCTAATTTTTTTGTTGCATTAAGTGTGAAACTTTTTATTTATTTGTTTCTAACTATACTTTAATATTGGTTTATACAATTTAAGTTTAACCTAATCCAATAAATAAAAAAACTCGTATAAAAAGTTTCTGCGTCAATTACATTAGGTTAATTATGTCCATTACATTAGATTGTTACGTAGATTCCATTAACCGTTAGCTAATCAGCAAAACAGTTGGATCTAAAAAATATATAATTTCGCCACAACAGCAGAATAAATTACAAAAGCATTTTCAGCAATGCTTTATTTCATAAGTAAGAACTTTTCTTCTAGGAAAAAAAACTTGAACGATACGAATAGAAAAGTAATTATTTCGCCAAAGTAATTCCAAAAAGAAGTAATTTTCTTTTACCAGGCAATCCTAATAAAGCATCCTTGGCGGTATCTTTGGCGTCGTGAACGAGAGATTAATATCGGATACAACCTTCTATTGTATTTACGTTTTTGCACATAACAAGTTCTCACAGTTACTGTCTTTTCCTACAAAAAAAAAACAATATTGTTTTGAATGGACCTCGAGTAGTTCTAGTTCGACCCGCTTATAAGCCTTCGTCAAGTAAGCCGGACACAGAAAGAATTTTTACTGTCACAGAGAAACTAAGTACACCCAGGGCGAAGGTGGGAATCGAGCCTGCACCCGTTACAGCGCGCAGTCTGGTGGCGTAATGGTCCGAACCACTCGGCGATCCGGGCCCTGCATGAAAGGAGGAGTGAACCTAGATTAAAGGACAATTCGAAAGAAACGGAGTTTGGTTTATTTGGTGAGAAAGAAGACAATGCTAGGCGTATCTGTGACACCACTGTAGGCGTTACCAAACTAGTTTAGACGAATCATATGTCGAATTGTTTGCTTTTTGGGTTTAATAAGCCGACAGACGTTACTGTATCGTCACTGTTTAAGTGACCGCACCACTTCTTCCATGATTAGTAAATCAAACCTGTGGCATAGTTCAACAAAAAGGTACTACTGATTGCCACTGAAACCGGTCCGGCAGCACAACAGTTAGAAAGCTAGCCTTTTGAGCTTCTGGGTTCAGGTTTGAATCCCAGTAAGGCATGGATGCTTGTGTTTGCCAATAAATGTTGTTATTTGTCGATGTGTTTGAGTCGTCCACTCTTTGTGTGTCTCCTGTGACTGTTGTCAGTTCTGGCGAGTAGGGTAAAGGGCTATACACTGTATAGCCCTTTACCCTACTCGCCTATACAGCCTATGCTCCTCCCTCCTAGAGGGATCATTTATATAGTCACTTGTCATTTTTTTCAATCGCCCCTGAAACTGTAAAAATATAACATTACACTAAAAGCAGGGAGCACAGCTAGTTTATAGTTATTCTACTTCTTATCATACCAACTACTTCCCCACCGAAACTAATAAGCGGCCTCCGTTCGGAAGTGTTAGGAAATGAACTAATTAAGTTCCACGACGAAAGCGGTATTTATTAATTCCTTTCACCCCCACCCCCCTCTTCTAGCTGTTTACCTTTGCACAAGAGCCAGGAGCATGTGTTCTACCCAGGTGTTTTGGAGGCGAATATTAGTTTCGCAAGTTTTGTCGCTTTTGCTGATTGGGATTCTCGGATTTTCGGGTTTAGGGAAGTCATTTGGGAAATTAAATTTATTAAAGTGTAAAGAAAATGAATTTTAGAGATAAGATAGCGTAAATTTTGCGTCTTGATTTGATTTAAGTAAAGTGTTGAAAAGGAATAAGACTTTTCGAAATAAAATTAGATTTAATCATGATAAATTTTGAGTCTTTGTAAAATACGCAAAATGTGAGTTTCTATCGAAGTAACTCCATAAGTCATCACCGACAAAGACGAAGAAATGACAAGCCATTAATAAAAATATTTATTCATTTACGCCTCAGAATTTCAAATAGAAAATGATATTTAAAAGTAAGAAGGCTAGATGGTTGTAGCTAACTTTACTTGCATAAGTATAAAGTGAACAAAAATAATAATTTCGAAGGTTGTCATTTTTCAAGAGATTTTAGAACATTAGTTGAAAGTTGGTTTGGAATTAATAAAACGTTACTTCAATTGAGCACTTCAATTGAGTTACTTCATGCAGCAATCTAAATTAAAACCTACAATTTGTAAAATTTGGAATGAATTAATATTACCAGTATGCTTTGAAAGTGTTAGGTTCATGCAATTGAAAAAGTACCAAAGTTTTGGTTAGTATTATTATCCAATGACATTTTTGGATATTCAAAACCAAAATTATTACACAATCAGCTCAACAAACACTTTTAGCTGAAATATAATTAAAGAACCAAACCGAATAATTGCCAATTTCGAATAACAAACATTACCGCATCAACTTTGCAGCAACATTCCACAAAATTCAAATCAGAAATCGAAAACTGTTATCGAAATCCCCCCAAAATCATCCCCCAATCGACGCCATTCTTTCACTCATTTCAAAATTGCTTCTCTTCGATCCTCCCCCTAAAATTTCATTCGATTCCTGGTTCTCTCATTCTAATTAAGGAAATGGCAGACGGTTCTGGGGGGGAGGGAGGATGTGGCAGAAGAAGGGCTTATTTAACGGCCCGCATTCTTCAATCGGACGATTATCGTTATTGCGATTGCTTGGTCGAGTCGATTTCGGTGAGTGAGTCGAGAGTGTGGACTCGACATTTAAGTTGGCTTTAGGAACAGCTGGTCTCTGAAATTGATATTTTAACCACTTGATAGTTTTTAAGCATATTATTTGGTTTGCATGGAATTTTTCATGCATTGAAGCAACGCAGAGACTATTGACGATACGCCATTCGTGTCAAGTGCCATGGCCTACACCTGAGGAAAAGCATCAACTTTTTCTTCAACTTTCAAATTGCATCAACTTGTCCTCAACGCATCAACTTTTTCCCAGGACATTGGGATCCTCATATTCAATAGCACGAATGCCCTTGTAGTCAGCTTTTCCAGCATTACCAGCGCTCACTAACCAAGGTCACGGTTTGGTCCTTGGACCTTGATACACACTGAAAAATGTATTAAATTAGCATAAGTAGAACCCAAGTATTGTGTAAAAATAGCAGCATCACAATATTGATTTGATTCAATATCAGAATTATATTGATAACATACAAACTTTTTTTAATCGAACCAACTGTAACGATACGGAGTCGAATATTATTATCCATGTTTATGAAAAGATTGGCTTCGCCTGAAAACAGAGATTAAAAAATAGTATAAATGATCATTTGCATATCGTTGGTCAGCTGACGAAATCATGAATGTGCAAATTCTAGGTTTATATACCTAGAATTTGCACATTCATATCGTTGAAATAGAGCTACACGAGGGCTATAGGCGATGGGCGTCTTATTTTAGAACCACAATGGTGCAAATTCAAGATATTGCCGATTTTTGAAAACTATGGTCGTAAGAGTATCCAGTTTTCCATTAATGTATATCTGCACATTCGTGGTTTTTTTATTTGACAAATATTATCAAATCTGCTGCTTTTTTTATCACATCTTAAAAGAGTTCTTTTTAAAACAAGATAATGATAAAACCAAAAAGATTTTGAACGAGCAAACCTTTCTGCAAATTAAAACACCAATATCTTCAATTAAGTGTAAAGATCAAGTAAAATTAACGAAGGCTACTTTCCTTCTTATCCAATGTCGAAAGTTCCATCGCAAGAGAAATTGCGGTTTGAAGGGTTCGCCGTAAGGTTTTGTTGTTTGGGGAATGGGGAATTATTCGACGCGTTCTCAATGGAAATTGGTTGTGGTTGGCTGGCTGGAATTAATGTCTGAACCAAAGCTACTTAATGAGTTTGTCGGCTGGTTGAGATTGCTGCCAAAAGTTAAACTACGAATGAAATGCACACGGGGAACTTCTAAAAAGGTTTATTTGAGCCGTAGTATACTGATGGCATTTATATAAACTTAGAGGAGTAAGAATGAAATGTATAATGCAGTCGTTTCCGGTTGCCTATTTCTATACTCTTTTAGAAGCGTCAACACAACCAATTCCTCCTCATAATTTGTGACCATGGTCAAGTGAGAGACCATAGGCTTGCCCCTTCTACTTTAAAATAAATCAGCTGTCACGTTAATTTTTTGTTGGGTTTAAGACAGTGTTTCATGTAGCTGCAATGTCACAATGAGTGGCCGATGCTGCAGTTAGCTAACTTATACAAACGAACTAACTTAAACTTACAAAGTTGATGTTCAAATATAGTTTTGATTACGCGTATGATTGTAATTAAATTCTAAATCTCCATTCGAATACCTAAAAGATATTATCTAACATATTTCGAGTTCAGCGTATAAATGAAATATTTTTATGCTAATTCTAGAAAATAGGCGATACAATTCTAAATTAAAGAGCTACTTATATCGAAAACACTGTCATCTACATTAAAAAAAGGATATTAACGCATATTTTTATAATACAATATATCTCAAAGGATTCGTAATCTTTTTTAAAAGTAGAAAAAATTTCGAAAGTTTTTTTCTTCAAACCAAATCGATAGTATTTCTCTACCAAGCTCAATTAACTTACTTCTAAGTCCCAAACTTTGGCCGGATCTGAAGCCGGAATTTCCTGACGAGCTAACAGAACAGAGGGCACCGACAAAGGGCATGAATTGAAGGGGAGGGGAAGTTACAACTAAGCTTGATCCCTTCCCCCCTTGTTAGTAGCCAACCCTTTTAAGGTGTCTGACGGGAACTTTTGGTACTGGGTCTTGTAAGTTTGGACAAGACTTTGTAATTGTTGATTAAGCGGAATTGTAATTAGAAACACTACTCAAGTACTTAAATTATAAGGCCAAAGAAGCTCTTCATGATGCTTTGCTATTCGTTCGTTCATTGTGTTGGCTGCTCCGAAGAAGCTGAAACCTGCTCTCAAAACCTGCTTGTAACTTAAAAAGCAGAGGCTGTGGATAGTCTAGTGGTTCAGGTCTCGTTCTTTTATTCGGAAGGTCCCGCGATCGAGCCCCGATACCACTGAAGAACCACCGGAAACATGCGGAGTACGTGCTATTTAAATATGTGGGTCCTAAAGTCCTGTGGGAGGTCATGGCACAGTTTCCCACGGATACAGGTCCCTGGAGACCATTTCCCTCCCCTTCAGGACCATATCTAAATTGCGGAGGCAGAGGAAGATGGCAGCATCTGCCACTTATATCTGCGTTGTGTCCATCTTACTTGACGATTGTTTATAAGCAGGTCTATGACCAAGCACACAAACCTGAATATATATGTTTACCCAGGGCCTGCTCTTCCATAAGGCCTGTTAGGCCCGGGCCTAGGGCCCCCAAATTTTAGGGGCCCCTAAATTTCAGTTTCTATTATGCTAAATGCTGTAAATTCCCAAAATATTAGTAAACAAAAAAAATTCAGATACTCCACTTTGTTTTTTGCTCAATTTTAAGTGAGTAATTGACCTAACGTTATTGTTTTGATCAATGTTTGTAAGGAAGCCTAAAAAATTGTAGCAAAAATTTTATACATGGGTCATATAGTACCATTATTATTGGAAATCATGTAATCATGCATAATATTTTCCGTAAAGGGGCCCCCAAAATAGGTTGTGCCTATAGTCTTAGATTTCCTAGAGCAGGCCCTGTGTTTACCTACACAGTAAAAAAAAATCTGTAGTATTACTAGAAAATCTCTAGGAAACTCAGGTGCCATGAACTTTTCTAGTAACCTTACTGCATTAAACTTAGTAAGTAACACATACATTTCCTTAGTAACCATACTAAGAAAACTGTAGTAGATTTACAGATGTTCTGCTTGTACGTTTGCTAAGAAACTTGTAGTAGCTTTACATAGGATTTTCATGTAAGTTTACTAAGAAACTATAAACAGTTTCAAAAATTTCAAACCAGAGGGCACCACTAATTTTTCTTGTAAGCAGTTATTTCGAATTTGCGGAGGCTCGAACCCACGTATCTCCGGATCCGAGCGCTCGCTTGCAACGAGGAACTGCGCGGAACCTCGCTGCCATCGGGACTTGCTATTCATTTGCTTGTAAATAAAGAGGTTACAATCTTGATCGTTAAAGAAGTTTTATGTTATTGATAGAATTTTTACTATTGATTTTTTTTTTGGTTTCTTATCATTGCGATTATCAATTCGTCATAATTTTCCGATGAAACGTACATTAATTGAATTTTTACCTTTGACCGATATCGATTCAATGACTTTTATTAATAGAATTTCGTTCACCGATTGCTGATTTTGACTCGCGCACTTTCAAATTACAGATACGATCACCTGTGAGTTTTCGCTAAATTCGATGACCAATCGAACAAATTTCGAGAAACAATGCTGCTGGGAAAACGACGCATCTCTAGAAAAGATAAGCAGGGGGCGCTGTAGGCGTTACATCAATTTACTTAGTATTACTACAGCAGTTTGTTTAGTAAACCTACTATAAGAGATTGGTTACAGGTGATTTTCTAGTAAAAGGTGTGA
The DNA here is from genome assembly GCA_023701765.1 of Hylyphantes graminicola. NCBI lineage: Eukaryota > Metazoa > Arthropoda > Arachnida > Araneae > Linyphiidae > Hylyphantes > Hylyphantes graminicola. The sequence goes on along the minus strand of CM043113.1, from coordinate 65,152,724 downwards.
TACCTGTAAAGTTACTTAGTAATTGCAAGTAAATTCAGGCCAAATTTTTTACAGTGTACCAACTAACTTAAAAAGTAATTGCAGCCAAAGGGAACGTTAATTGGTCGCGTTCTTAAAAACAGGTAAAACCCCGAACCATACGGATAGCGTGGCGTTACGTGGAGCTTTTGTTGAATTATAAGTTGAATGGGTCATGCTAAAATAGTGATTAATTCTAACCATCATATATAAATCTCAAATTTCTTAGTTTTAAAGAAATCGCCTTTTAGAGAAAAAATTTCGTGTTTTCTAAAAGGTCTGTTATATTTTATAGGTTTAAATCAATTAACTAAAAGCATTTATGATACTACTGTTTGCAGTTTTTAAGTGAGATTAATGTCTCTTCAAAATGATGTCATTACCAATTCAATTTCAATATGGACCTAACCTTACTCAATGGTATTTTTTAAGTGTTGTAAGACTTTTTTTTCTCTTTCCCAGGTTCTTTATGAAAGGTTTCGACTAAAAAGATATCCACTCTTCAACTTTCACCGAGTAAGTAAAATTATAAAATCTTTATGCAAATTCGAATTCATTCTCACCTTCCTTTTAAAAAAAAACTTCTTTCGAAGAGAAGTCTTGTTTTATATACTGCTTATAATTACGAAATTTAAAATAAAATGCAGCACTTAAAATGTCATCTAGTAGTATAAAAAATATTCTACCTTCAAAGTCTTTTTGAGTGTGTTCTTATGCATATTTTTATTAATTCTTTATATTATTGAAAGACAATTTAATTTTTTTTATTTAACTGCTAGTTAAATATTTCTCATCTCTCACTTTTCCCTCTTTTTATCATAGCTTTCGTGCATGTAAATAGTTTTTTCTTTATTTAATAATGATACAGCTAACTCTTTAGCCCATTACGTATTTAATTTCATGTTAATTACTTTTAAAAAATGTTAATATATTAAATAACTAATTTAATCTTTCCATTTATATTCTTTATTATGGGACGGGTTCATCTTAAAGTAATTTTAATAATATTAATTGATACGACCTATTTTTACCTTCATTTACGATAACCACAAGATTGAAATTTTTGATCTTCTTATAAAATTGAATCAGATTATGCAGTTCGTAAAAACTAATATTAATTATTGATAACTTCGTATACGCAGGGGTTAAAATTGCTCGGCATGCAAAGTTCAGGTGCTTATTCTAGTCAATTTGGTGCCAGTTTTTAGTTATTAAAGTAGAAAAGATAAATCAAATAATACTTCAATATCAACCTCATCACTCACTTGACAATAGTTTCAAATTATGACATGTATTTTGCTGAGAAAGATAGAATTATACAACTAGAAAATCTCAATCCCAATGCAAATTAAATTATATGTTCCTTAACAAGCCTACCGATTCAGAATAATATTCTTAGCAACAAATGCTAATTGAAGTCATAAAGCACTTTTAACCTTTAAGTGGGCGCCTCTTAAGTCGATCTTAGATGAAGATTAAGAAAATGGCGAGGGCATTAAGAGGGACGGTTGGTAAAAGGAAAGGCATGTCGACAACACCGCCAACCGATCGATGCAAGAAAAATTCTCACTCTTACCTTGTATTATCATCTTTCATGAGATAAGATCACTGTGAGGTCGAAGATATATTTGTATCGGGATGAGTGTCATTCCTAGTTGCAATTGGAGTAGTTTATTTTGGAGATATTTAATTGTGGTATTTGTATTGGGATGTTCAGAATAAATTGGGGCATTTTAAAATGTTTTTGGATTGATTGTTTGTTTGAATAGGCTTTAGGGAATAATGCTTCTTAATTTTTAACCGCAATCGCATGATTAAGCCGGTCACCTTCCTTGAGTAATAAGGACCTGGAGTATAAGGCAAGTTGACATATTAATCATTGCAAACTCAACTTATAAAGCCAGAGAAGCTATCTCTGATGTCACATTATCCGTTTGGTGCGGGTTGTCCGCAGTCCGCTGTTCTGAAAGAAAGGAAGGAAACCTCTTCGGAACCTGAAAAGTATAGTCGACCGTGCGAAAGAAGGTCTGTACTTTTCCTTTGGTAATTCCAACAATCCCTTCGTTGACCATGACCAACAGGCCGTCGTTAAATAGACCATGCTTTTATCCATTGAGCGCAAAACCTCAACTGCTTAGTCTAAATGTTAGTGACGCAACATAACTAATTAAAATATACATGGCACTTTGATTTGTTAACTTTTTGTTGATATTTCATTTCTCTCAGTTTGCTTGATGAGTTATTTTTGTATACAGAGCAAGAAAACAAAAATATTATTTAAAAAATTTAGTGTTAAGTATTGGTGGGTCTTAAAACTGTTTACTACATAAACGAATTCTTGAAAAAACATGATGAATTGGAATAAATGAATACTAAATTTAAATTCATGCAGTGAAAATTGCTTTGATATGCTACCAAATTGCCAAAATAAACTAAAATGCATCAGTAGGTTTCACAGCTTCTTTTTCAAAATAAATTTCTTTTTACGCTTTTTAGTTGTGGTATCACTTTGAAAAATATGAAACAAATCCCGCTTCAATCATAACTTTTACTGCTATCCATTTTTCTTTACTATATACTATTAGCTTTAGAAATAAAATAAGCACCCATAAACTATTTTTTGATCGCAAAAAAGCTCATATGACAGTTATAGATTTTCCAGTTGCTACTTGTTTGCCGTAAAGAAAATCAATGTGAACAAAATGATAGCCATCAGCGTTAGAAGGACCAGGTTTAGATCGTTATAGAGTGCTACTTATCCATCTGCGTTTATATTTTCCATTCTTCTGAAAGCTTATCAGTGTTTTTCCATAAAACATTTTGAAGTAAAACGCAAACTGCGCTTCAAACTGATTGATGTTTCCAAATGCAAGGTAAAACACTATAATTTAAGGGTCGAATGTAAAATTGTTGTTGTTTTTAAGTTAAAGTACGGTTTTTAGCTGGCCTGTGTTCGTATTATTAAGTTCCTATGCACCATTGAAGGTTTATCGGAACTTCTATTATCCGAAGTAATTGGGACCGAACCATATTCGGATAATTAAAATATCGAATCGAGTTTAAATCGTTATAGAGTGCTACTTATTCATCTACGTTTATATTTTCCATTCTTCTGAAAGCTTATCAGCGTTTTCAGAAGACTGCGCTTCAAACTCATTGATGTTTCCAAATGCAAAACACTATCATTTAAGGATAGAATGCAGAGTTGTTGTTTTTAAGTTAAAGTGCGTTTTTTAGTTGGCCTTTGTTCGTATTATTAAGTTCTTGTGCACAATTTAAGGGTTATTAGAACTTAAATTATCCGAAGTAATTGAGACCTAAAAACATTCGGATACTTAAAAAAACAGATAATCGGATAATTACAAAAATTTTTACCCGGCCTATCCTACCCGGGATGTCAGACAACGCTTCGGATAATTGGAGTTCTCCTGGCGTAGCAAAATTCATGTTCTCCCAAGTATAACTAAGATGTAAAGGGTCCAGTCCAGTCTATTCCTAAGTTAATTTTGATTTTGGTAAAATCAATTATATGAAGTTTAAAATGAACGGATTAGACCCTACATGTTAGTTATGATTTTAGAAGGTAAGTTTTGTAACCAAACCCTTCATATTGATTACTTTGTTTTACACTTTGCTACCGAATCTTACTTGGGAACTAAATGCGGACTCATTTATTTTACGGCACAAAGCTCATAATTTTACAATAGTGGAAATTATTCATTTGATTTTTTTGCTTTAAAAATATGCATGTATTAAGTGAAACGTAATAAAACGTATCCCATCAACAGTTTCTGAAGACACATATAAGAATTTCCAGAAACATAATAAAGATCTGGTTTGTTTGTCACCAAGACCTGAGGGATTTAAGTATCACGAAAACTGATTTTTTTTAACTAAGGTAACTGAAGTGAAAAGTTCTCTTCCGTTAATTTTAATTAAGAGCTTTTAATTAAGGTTAGAAAACAACCTAAAAAGTGCTTGGTTTTTCTTAAGATCCAATTACAACTTTGCATCGATATCTACAAAGAATTACCAATGAAATGCGTTGAAAAACAAAATAAAACTCTAGAAGCAGAAATACAATTAAAACCTCTGGAAAAGAGAGTAACAAAAATAAATCATTTAAAAAGAAAGAGTGTCACGCTTGACAATTTGCACCTGCTTGCGAAGTAAAAATACAACTCTTTAAAATAAATAAGGACAGTGCACGAATTCCTTTATTTGGTTTGTTTTATTATTATAAAAAATTAAATTAGGATTTACTTTGAAATATAAAGTCATAGTATAGGGAAAAAGAAGATTTCAATAATAAGTCAATTACTGAAAATTCTATTGCAAGTGATTTAAAATCACTTGACATTTCAGCAAAACACCTGGGAATTTTTTTGGACCCAAAGAGTTGGAGGTTACTGCCCCTCTACTGAAATACGTTCACAAATAAATGTTTAAAAAACCGTTTTTACTTTCGATTGCTTACTAATGTGAAAGATAAGACAATGAAAGTTTTGCGATTGTGTCGAAAATCCGATATGGCGTTTTTGTATTTTGGACACGCTTTGGAGGTTGCTCATTTTTAAAAAGTGTATTTTGAACATTGGTCTATCTGAAACCACTCTAGAGCTTGAACTAAAATAGGTACGAATTTCAAATTCGGTTTAAAATTTTTTAGTGCTAGTCGGACGTGATTATAAAATTTTTAAAAATTTGCGCATGCGCAAGGGTTATCTGCCATACTTTTTGTGTTTTTAAATTATTGAAATTGTACTTTAAGAAATATAATTACCTTTAAATATGCGTAGTGATTTATAGAATAATAATTGCAAGTCATCTAGTTTCACACACCCACAAGTTATTTCTATTATTATTTTCGGGTACTGTGGTCCCTTGTTCTACCATTGTCTCCATCTATATCATTGTCTCCAAAACCACCCCTTATATTTCAGCTCCAATCATAAACCACTACGATCACCAATCCATTTATGACGCCTCCTTGTCATATATACGTTCCTAGCACAAAACTATTATATTTATTACATCATGCATTTTTTGGACCTATTGAGGACAGACAGATAGAGTCTGACAAATGGACCAATAAACAAAAAACTATTCCCGACTCCCTCCAAAACGATTAAACAAAACAGAATCCCCATTTCGTATTTTTCGACCCCATAGTAATTCTTTTTACTACCTTATATATCATACTAGCTGTTATACCCGACGTTGCACGGGTAGAGGTGAAAAAGTAATTTTATAGTCAATTTTACTATTTTTTCTTTCATTTGAGTTACATAAGATATGAAGATTACCCAGTAATTTTTTCCATTTAATTACCCATCATGGATATAGTAATAATTAATATTAATTTCAAAAATACCTTTGATAAGAAGCTCAAATTAAAGAGAATACATATTTAAGTAAAAAAATAATCAGTAAGAATTAAAAATAAGCTACTCCAGCAAACAGCAAACGATTTGCATTTTTTATCAGTTTCTTTGCTTTTTAATAAGCTTATGTTGCTGATACCGTTCGTTATTAAAGTACAAAATCCCGTTACTTATATTACATTAAAAAATTCAAAATTTAAAAAATGCTATAAAATTAACAGATAATGTCGTAGTAATTTTCCGAATAAAAATATTTTAGCTCATTTGGCGTGTTTGAAAAATTTGGCGGGGAAAATATATAGCTACCATTACACCCATTCAGCTCTAGCGCAAAGACCATCGCACAACCAACCAGCTATTTAAAAAAAATGCTCTTTTGCACGTTCTTTGTAATAGTTTGGCGAGTTTGGCAAAGTAATTAGCGAAAGAAGGAAGACATGAAACCCTAATATGCATCTGTAGTGCAACGGTCTTCAAAAAACAACATAATTCAGTAAAAGCTTAACTATGCTTTTAAAAAATTCATAATTAAAATCATATATACACAATAAAATAATAGAATGGAGACTGGTTGGATTACGTAACTTGAAACATATCCAACTATTTTTTCAAATTATTAATTTTGTTTCTGAAGGCAATGAACAAATATTAAATAAAGTAAACATTTTCAATTTCAATTCTTTTCTAAAAAGTTTTATTTAAATATTTCTGCCTGATGGCATCACGAAAGAGAAAAAATGATCGGATTTGAGCGAAAAATGTGTATTTTTCCCTTAAAACGTTCGAAAACGATAGAAGGAATGGTCCGATTCGAAAAATTCTTAGCCTATGTTTGTTCTGGAGATGAGATAAATTTTTGTGCCAAATTTCGTGACAATCTGTTGCGTGGTTCTTAAGTTTTTGCGTCCTATACAGATAAACACACAAACAGAAGTCGCCTTTTATGTATATAGATTAGGTGTGTTAGGTTAGGTTAGGTTAGGTTTTGAATTATCGTCGCTCTATCTACGATGGCTATTGGCGACGGACGTTGCCTTTTAGAACCACAGTCAAGTAACGAGCCGGCACCTGAATAGGCAACCGTTAAGGGCGACATCGTACCAGCGTTAGGACTTTGAAGGATATTTTACGTGCACTCCTTACACGGGGGACAATTTGGCTGCACGGGCCGTTTATAGGTCAGCAGTTATTTTGGCGATGCCTGGACCCGAACCTGGGTTGTTTCGCGTGCTAGGCGAGTGCCAAACCCACTGGGCTCCCCAGCCCCTCATATTAGGTAATTGAATGTAAAAAGCTAACATAAAAAAGAACTATTTTAACATATCCTAAATTTTCAAAAAAAAAATATTCTATGGCTCTAAAAAAATTGCCTCAAATAATCACAACTATCCATTTTCTCCAGATCATCCCTTATCACCCCCTTCCCACGTCCTAATCATAACCAAACACTTGCACCAATGCATTTATGACGCATCCTTGTCACATATGCGTCCCTGGCACAAAACTATTCCATTGATGTCATCAGGCATTCCCATGGGTATGGTTGCGCAAACTCTCGTCCGTCGACTGGCCCATCAACTGTGCTCATGGGGACTGTCGCCAATTGCCCATGAGAAATTGGACTGACAGTCGCCCCGTTACGACAAAGGGCGCCTGCACTCACAATGAAAGTGTTTGATGTCCCCCTTTAATAAATGGGATATGCTTTGGTAACGGTATGCCGGCGTGTCTGAAGTGTAATGACAGTTTGATGTAAGGGGATTAGTAATGAGGCTTATGTATGTGTCTGGCATATATGGAAGACATATGTTGTTTGATGGTAGTGTTATAATGATAGGTATGTGATCTACACTCTTAAACCAAAAGAGTGAAATCCACTCCAGTTGGAGAAGTGCATTTTCGACACTAGAAATGAGTGAATATTAACTCAGGCTGAGTTTAAATCACTCTTTTGGAGTGATCCTGTCGGTGGTTTAACTCGCAAAGGACCCACTCCTATGGGAGAAGTGCATTTTCTAGACTGGAGGAGTGAAATAAACTCAGACTGAGTTAAAATCACTCGTTCGTTTTAAGAGTGTATGTAAATAAAGGGATGAGATATTTGGTAATTTAATTTCAAATAATTTTATTATTATACAGGGTTTATTAGTATACAGGGTGCAGAAATTGGACTGACAGTCGCCCCGTTACGACAAAGGGCGCCCGCACTCACAATGAAAGTGTTTGATGTCCTCTTTAATAAATGGATATGCTTTGGTAACGGTATGCCGGAGTGTCTGAAGTGTAATGGCAGTTTGATGTAAGGGGATTAGTAATGAGGCCGATGTGTGTATGTGTCTGGCATATATGGAAGACATATGTTGTTTGATGGAAGTGTTATAATGATAGGTATGTGATCAATGTAAATAAAGGGATGAGATATTTGGTAATTTAATTTCAAATGGTATGGTCTGGTACATATATATTCCAGCTTGTGTGCTTGTTCAGAGAACCGCTTATAAGCTTTCGTAAAGCGGGACAGACACAGAAAGAATATTAACAGTCACAAAGAAAGGAATAACACATAGACAAATAACAACATTTATTGACGGTCACAAACATCCATGCCTGACCGGGATTCGAACCCGACCCAAGCAGCTTCGAAGGAGCGTTCTAACGAATTTCAAATATTTTAGTTTATTGTGCAGGGTGTCCTTCAGAGAATGTCCGAGTTTTAATGATATATTACGGGAGTTTATTTTATACCAAATATAACAAATCTTACATGAAAGTGAAGAAAAACTAACCTAGTTTTTTTTCCAATAAGTGTTCAATGTGTGAGCCTTTAGTGATACGGCACACATCCAAACGAAAATGCAATTCTTCCCATACAGCAAGTCCGGAGTAGCGGAAGAAAGTAATGAACAGATTACACTGCAACTGTGAAAACGTTGTAGCTGTACTTGTACAAGCTCATACGCTTATCGGAAACTGTTAGAGTTTTTTTTTCGCCACCTTGAACCACAACAGTCCAATGATTACAGTTGATACTATTACAATTTGAAACTCTGACATTCTTTTGCAGATACCCTGTATTATTTTTCATATAAATTGATGCAAGTGAATGCATAGTGTCTTTCATATTTAGAATATATGTGTTGTGAAATGAAAAATTTATAATGATAGGTATGTAAGATAACTAAATAAAGAGATTGGGTATTTGTTCCTTCCTATTCCGGAAATCTCTTGTGAATCTAAGCGAGTACAGTGTCCTTCATGAATGAAAGACTTATTGCACTGTACGCGGAAAAGAAACCTATCGCATAAATACCAGTTTTTCAGAAAAATCGTTTGAAGTTTATTTTTTCAATTGCACAGCATGATAAAAAAAAATAATGATTCGCTTGCTGCATTTCAACTATTCTATCAATTGATTTAATTTTTGCTTTAATCACTAGATATTTAAATTTTGATATTTATAGCATTTGCAACTCGAAAAGTCATAATTGTTGGATTGGTCACTTTTCTGCGTACAGTGCGATTTGTAGTGAAATAAAAGTTTTCTAATGTTAGGTATATGAGATGTGTGGATGGTAACGGTGTGGTGGAGATGGTAATTTGATTTCGCAAATATTATTTAAAAGGATGCTAGTACATTGTCGAGCATATATCGAAGACATACGTTGTGAAATAAACGATTTATGTCGATAGTTGTATGAAATACATAAATAAAGGAATGAAAAGTATTTTTTTTTAATTCAATTTCGAAAATCTTTTGCAAATGAATGCGAGTACAGTGTATGGTGCTTATATGGAAGACTGTGGTGTGGAATAGAAATTTGAAAATGATAGGTATGTGGGACGTATAAATAAACAGAGGAGATATTTGTGCAACTTTTGAATAATTAATTTTTTTTTTTGTTTCCCTATTTTTTGTCGCTATTTTAAGGTTTAACTCAAAGAGCTTTAAAGTAATGAAATTTTATACAAATTATGGGAAAAGGGTAAAAAAAAACTTAAATTAGTTGTAAAATGTGAAACTTGATACTCCATTTCTGAGAATGCAAAACTAATTTTTGTAACTTTTATTACTTTTATGGAAATGCATTCACTTGCACTTGGGACATTGATATGGCTTGGCTACAGACGGCAAAACCTGCTTATTAAAATCATAAAAAATGTTGGAACATACGAAAAACCATAAACACTGTTCATTGATTTCTGAAATAAAATAAATTAAACAATATTTTCCAATATTTACATATCTCGAAGCACGAATTTCGGAAAATTCAATTTATAAAAGTAGCCAAAAGTTTATATTTCCGATCTGCATAAATGATTAAAATATTCCATCCATTTAACAATTTTAATATCAAGAACCGACATCGACCATATTCTGAAACCAACTTTATTTTGACTACAAATATTTTCGAATATAAGAAAAAAAAATTTGTTGTGTAACACCCGCAACATCTGATCCAACTTCGAATAGCTAGTTTTTCATTTGCATCTTTTGAAATGTGAGAATAAAACTTCGTAGAAAGTAAAAATATCTCGTTTTTTATTAAATACTAGGGCAACTTTTTATCTTTAGGCTTTCGAAACATATTTTCAAATGCCTTTTTTTTCTTCTTTTCCCAGTTATGTAAATGTTACTGAATTTCAATTTCTTACCAGTTTCGAATAGTTAAAACTATTTTCCCGAACCTTAAACTTTTTTATTTCCCTAACAAATTCGTTTTTACGTAGCAAATCCTTGGCTTACTTTTACTTTTCTTATTTTATATATTTTTCTGGTTAAAAAAAACTTTCTTTTAACTTAAAAAATCACAAGAGTTCTTAAATTTAGAGGGCATTTTTTAACTACGCCGCATCTTTTTTTTTTGTGGACTTTGATGCAATAACACGATTTTTTTCAAAAATTTCAGACTTGTTTCATTCGTATTATAAGAAAATTAGAATCAGTTTTAAATACTTAGCTTAGCTATTCTGGCTTAGTTAGCTTATTCTGTTTTATAATTTTCATAATACAGAATGTATAACTGAATCCTTAATACATTCCCTTTTAACTCCAAAGGTACATAAACGTGAACCTTTGTAAATTTCACTCACAACTTCATCTTACATTTTTTAATACTAATTTTCCCATTTCAAACTATAATATTCAGGATTTTAAAAAATACGGATATCTCAGCAGTTGATTTATTAATTGCATACAAAAATGATGTAGCAAGAAGATTTCGGAATTCTTGATAAAAAAAAACGTTACCAAAGAAGCTGACAGGTATCAGTCAGTTATTTCTATGAAAATAATATAACACCAGTTTCGGAGGTCCTGAAAAAATTGAGCTTTTTATGTGGTAAATTTATAAAATATTTTGTGGTAAAACAAGTGTTGGAATTTACTATTAATTACAAAAGGCGGACATAGCTTGTTTGATTATTCATAGAAAAATTTGTATTTTTAATCCTCAAGGCGTCGAAAAAATTCAGTTACTTGAAAAATATACTTTTTTTAATAATTAAAAAATGTGTGTTCAAAAAAATATACGCGTAGGATTTTTTTCGCGAATAAAGAGTAAAAAAAACACTCAATCGAAGTGTTTTAAAGCGAGCAACGACCCTTGCTTTTTATTTTTTGAATTTGTATTAAGAAATTTAATTACTTTATGCTAATTATTTATCTATTCTTTTGCCACCAACAATTGCATAAAAAACTTCACATTAAATTAATTAAATTTAAAATTTGCAAGCATGGTTTTATATTCATTAGTTTCACAAAAAAATAAATCTCATTACTTAAATTCCTATTTATTTATCTTCAATTTTTCAAACAGCAAAGAACAAAATAAAGACTCTTAGGAGTATTTTCAAAGGAAACAATTATTTAAAGATCCCCAACAGTTTCTATGTAAAGAATCGATACAAAAGAACACCTTTTTAGAATGCAGAGTATCTTATCATGAACGAGTTTTTTTATTCTTAAATTCTTTGTTGGATAAAAAGAATACAAAAAATATTCTTAAGGTAAGGATAACAGTCTGCTAGAACCACTTATGCAAATCGGATATTTCTAAAATACTCCTTCCGATACTTTCTTTTCTTCGAATCGAATATTTTTGCTCATCGATAAAAAAAAAACTCGATTCTTTGTACATTGGAATCGAGTTTTTTTTTTTATCGAACAAAAAACTTCATTCAAGGAACACTTTTGGAATTAACTAAAAAAAAAAGATTGGTAGATAGTTTTTCCCGCCTTAAAGAAATGCCGAACTATTGTCAGTCAGAACTGGTTAGCTATTTTAGATGTTAACTCATTTTTTTCTTAGTTTAAATCTGCATACTATCTTCTACACGTTACATTTCAAAGGAATTCATTAAATAGCTGCATTAGACGAATAGAATGTTAGTTTTCGACTTTTTTTTTTTAACACATACATAGTTACTTGGAAAAAGACATATATTCTGCCCTACAACCTTATCTCAAATAACATTAAAAAAAATTTTACATTCTTACATGCATTTCTTTACATAATTAATGATTATCAGTATGTTCTTCTTTTTTGTTACGTGTTTCTTAATACTACAAATGTAAGTGTTTTTACTGTTTAGTGGTATTTTAATATAGTTTTTTATAATATATCTACATAAAATGGTAAATGATTTCGGTTTTTGGTTTTTTAAAAATTGTAAATAATAGTTAGGTAAAAGTGCGCAAAAATGTGTGAAACTAGTTTGTTTTTAGATTGTTAAAAAAACAATAAATAGCTATTCTAACCTGGATAATTTTAAATATCCTATAATGTTGGAAATATTGGGCAATAAGTCTGAAGTGAAATAACTATTTATAAAATAAAATAATAATAAATTTTTTTAAAAAAAATTCACAAATTTACTAAGGTTATTTCTATTTTTTTGTTTTTTTTTTGAAAAAAATAGGGTAATATGGAAACACCATGAAAAAACGTTAAATCGACGTGTTAATGCATAATAGGGTAGACTAACCAGTGAATGAACGCTTAAGACGTCACGTTTGCCAGTGAATGAACACCAGGATATAATGACCAGGACAACCAACCTTTGCCAGATAGCTTCCAACTACAATGGAGGAAGTCAGTGTTGCCAATACATATAGTGGAATGATTTTCAATCTTTATTTTTTAATTTTATTTACTAAATGTTCATTCACTGGGGCCTGTTCACTCACTGGTCAGTCTACCCTATTTTGGGAATTTTGAAATGCAAGCATTGTATGTTGTATCTTGTATACCCCTTGCCGTATTATACAACTCTTTTATAATTTTAGATTCGCTGCATACCTCGAAAAACTGCCGGTCCTCCCGTCCTCCAAAGTCAAAAATTCCTCGCGGACAATTTTTTTTTAATTGACGTCCTCGTGGACGGTCATTTCCCCATTAATGTTTGTGAAACATCAATTTTTGCTCATGCATTTGGACTTGTAACTATGGAATTAATAATTATGTACAAAACAGATTAAGCATAAAACAAGAAGCGTAAATGCAATTATGAACATCTACCTAAATGCAATTATGAACATCTACCTAAATGGAAAAGCAGTTTCAGATTTCTGAGCAGGAACCTCTAAATCATTGGCATAATTGTGGTTCTGACTAATGTTATACTATTTTATTCATTAAAAAAACGTAGTACCCTCGGTCAAATTGACCTTCCACATAACTTGAAACCTTGTCTTGTCTTTACATAATTTTATATTAACGGATTAGTTTCAAAGGAGGACAGTTACATTGTTGGACAAGCCGTCCTCCGGTATGGGTAAAATTTCTGAGTGCTTTCGAGGCCTGATTCACTGTAAAAATTTATAGTTATATCCAGCACTTTTTTATTAAAAAAACCAATAGGTTCTGCCGATGTGTGTTTCTGAGGCATCCCGTACATAAACACGCAGGGTTAGTATTACACGGGTTAGTATTAGCTTTTACACGTATGTAACATGAATGCATTGACGAGGACAATGTATACGTTTCCCTTCATTTGTATGTTTCCAAATTATTCACCCTGTTAACCAAACTAGATCTGACTAGTTAAACAAACAAAAATTTAACTTAAGAACGATTGAAATTCAACAATAATTTCCTTTTTCATTTTCTAATCATATCATACAAATTCTTGTGCCTCTATGATGATGTATCCTAAATATAACACAAAATTACTTCCAACAAAAATGTCTTAATATAAAATATTCTCACAAGTTTTAACTCCACCTCTTAGCAGAATCCTTGTATTATAGCATGACGAATATGGAATAGTGTGTTTGTTTAAGGCAGTACCACCATTAGAGGAAAGCTCTTCTTCAGTCGAACTATCTTAGGTTTCCACATTACCCGCATGTTTCAACATTTGCTCAACCTCCTCTATTTAAATCAAAGTGACGTATGTGCGTCCTTTTCTTTAGTTTGTTTAAGAGCTGTGGAAAATGCCCTTTTGTTTAGTTTGCTGGCATATAAATTTCTCCATGCTTAATTTTTCCTAGTAATATCTCAAAAGTACACATACAGGTTAAGCGGACCTGTTACTTTGCATAATAAATAAAACTTAATCACTTAAGAAAACAATAAGTTATATTTCTAATTTAATTTGTTTGATGAAGAAACAAATTATTAAAAATTGAATTCAATTTGGTTGAGGAATTCAAGCAAATAGAAAATATTTAGTATATACGATGTAATTTTCACAAATATAAACAGGAAAATTAATATACGTTTAGACTATTTAGGCAACACTATTAAAATCATACATTATGGGCGAAGCAGTTTAATCATTAAAAATAATTTGATGGTAACGTTGCCTTGGTGGTCAATTTTTGAACATTGAAGAATAAAACGTATTCAAATATAGTTTCGGAAAAAATATATACTTTAGTGATAAAGTAGGTGTATATAGATAAACAAAATATTTCTCACATAAAATTCCTAACATTAAGGATATAAAGAACAACATTACAGAAAATGCTACTAATCAAGATAAAAGGTTAAACCATTGACAGATAATCGAACCGAAAACTACTTAAGTGAAACCAAAACAATAAAAGCCTTACAAAAAACCAAAACGAGAGAACCAAAATACACAGCAAATACTTTTCTACCAGTATTTTATTCCTCTTATTTTTTCTGTTGATAAGAAACTTGGATATAAATCGCAGAAATTGCAGGCGTTTGCAGCAACAAGCAATGAAATAAGAAAAATGGCGACCCATATTCGCAGTTCGTTTCTTTATCTTCTTTTATAGTTTCTAAACAATAAATGTGTTCCACCGCCGTGTTCTACAAGAGAATCGAACAAAGAGAAGCCGTAAAATGACGGGAAATGGCGTTCTATTTCGCTCCTTGCGTTCTATTTGTGGAGAAATGGGTTCGAAAATCGTTGTTCGACGCTGTTGTTTGCTTGGAAGTTCTGGGTTGCTAACAATGGTTGGTTTGCATATAAAGTAAAAATTTAGTTCGCATACAAAATTAAATTCGTTTTGAATCACTCGTAGTAGATATTATCGTACAGTGGGGGGAAAGTTGCGTTTCTGACTTTTGGAGTTATTTTTTTAAATATGCAAAACTTAGAGATCCTTCATTTGATATTGAAGAACTCGCAAAAATGGTTGAGTTACATTATGATAACTGTGATTCTTCCTTTTGTGAAATGCATTAAAAGCTAAAACTTTTGACAAGAAGAGATATTGGTGTGACTAAAAAATACAGGGTTAAAAAAATAATAAATAGGATTTTAGGACTAACTTCCGTTGTATTTGTTTCGCTGATGTAACTAAATATGTGTGCAATCCGTTTTTCTATAACAACATTACTTTTGAGATATTTATATTTTTGTGCCAAAGAGGTGCTCAAAATTCTAAAAAAATAGTTTTGAATGTTTTTTTATAAGGTATGTTTTCCTGCAATATTTTTGATGATAAACTTGAATCTGGTTTATTTTTTCTCTACCTCCAGCGGTTTTGTAACAACATTAATTGTTCTACAAGCAAGTAGTACATTGCATACTTTTTCTCAGATTAAAAATCATTTTGTAAAAACAGTTGGTACTTTTTTTTACAAGTTAGTTCATAAAGGGTTAATGTATTTGGTGTATGCAATTACTTTTCTATTTAAAAAAATTCTTGTATTGTCACACTAGTTTTCCATAAATATTAACGCTGTATTACTGTGAAAACGATGATTTGTGCTGTGTATATAATCATTTTCATTAAATAGGTATGCTTTGATACTACACTCTCAGAAATAACACTTTCATTTTTGACGATTCATTAATCCTCAAGCCTCATTTCGTTGATTTTGAGGATTATTTCGTCAAACTATCACGTGACTTTTGAGTAAACGCGAATCCTCACTTTAACGATCTTGATTTTACGATTCTGTATCTTGATTTTGAGGATACTGAATCTCATTACTGTACTCAAATGCTCAAAAATGACGAAATATTTCGTTAGATTAGACGAAATTTTAATCCTCATAAAAATGACGAATCAAATTTCCTCACTTTGAGGAAAGAAAAACTCGGAGCATTTGCCAGTAAACGGCATCGTCAAAATTAAGGAAAATTTACATTTTGTTGTAATTAGAAAATTTTTTTTTCTTGAATATGAATAGCATAGTAATAAATACACGATGTTCGTATGACACCTCCGATCGAACAATATTATCTCTTCTTACACAGAATCGATGGGTTACGAACTAATGAGAAGCGCTGCAAATCGATTGACGCTGCACCGTATAATTCAGTAACCGGTTTCGTAAGATAACAGTTTTTCGTTGCATCTGCTAGTTTTTAGGAAAAAATTATTCATGTATCACAAGTTTTTTAATTTTAAAGACAAAATGTTTAATTCCACCAATTAAAATAAGAGTAGAAGAAAGTGCTAGCGTGCTGTCAATCTCCATAAAATATTTATGTTATTCTTTAAAATTATACTTTTAAATAAACTTTTTTTTTCATAAATGGTTATAAAATAATATTTGGAGACATGGCAATTTAATCAATCTCCACTTTTAATGTGTGACTGTAAATACTTTTGTTTGAAATCTATCTTCGTCTAAACCGCCTTCTATCTAAATCGTCTAAACTACAAAACGTAGAGATATGGGGAAAATCAAACTCTGCAGAATATAATGAGAAATTAAATTTAATAGTTTGGATTTTTTTCTTTCCCTCAAGTTTTGAGGGTTTTTTAAGTTGATTTTACAAACTTAACATAAAACCAAACATTTTTTAAGCATCATGTCATGTCCTTAAATTAAGTTTACTCAACTCAATTTTATTTTGTTGGATGCTCATAAAAGAAAATATATGTATGAATATTTATGCATTAATTGGCGGGAAATTAAATGCTATTTCACTAATGTTTTACTAGGGGGCAAAGCCCCCTGCTTGCTACCGTTCGCCAACCCCCGGAAATTGCTACGAAATTCCTATTTGCTTGCTCCGCAAACAATCATGCAAGACTAATATGAGGATACTGCCAATGCAGGAATGCTCATCTTTACAATCTGGCTAGTTTCCGTGGGACTGTTCCAGGGCATCACGTAGCTCTAGCGCTAAGCAACGATCTCTACCAAAGCCACGGGACGCAACCAGAAGCAGCCCCGGTACAAAACAATTGCACACCGCCACACTTACTTTCAGCGTTTCTGACGTTTCTGATTGGCTGAAGCGCGCGTAAGTCACGTGACTTGCATTCGACAATTACAATTTTATATTATATAGGGATTTAGTTGGAAGTTAGGGTCATTTTTTAACTGATTACGTTCCGGGAAACGCATTCTGCAGGTGTATGTTTAGGCACGACATTTTTTTCCCCTTCAGTTGCATAGAATATGAAGCTAACCACATTTGGGTTTTTTGGTTGCTTCATAAAGTAATGCAAATTGCCAAATTGAGACCGGCTTTTGCATCATAGTTGTTGTTTTAAACGATTCAAATTAACAAGGGCATATATATAATAAAATATCTTATTTAAAAACCTAAACTTTGATAAATTTTCTTTGTTTTACCTAGCTACTATATTGCGTTGCAGTGGTTAACACACACTATATTATACCTTACGAATTTTGAATTTTTTTGCGACTATTTTAGGAATAGGAGAAAAGAATTACATGCTACTTTCTTTTATTTTACCAACACACCGTTCAAAAGACTCGCAAAGAGTGAAAAAAATTACTTTTACGTAACAGGTCATTTATTTCCGAGCTCCGCGGTCGGAATTTATTGCTTTTATTTCACAGACATCGGTTTTAATCTTCCGTAAAAATGACGGGAGAAATTGTTAAATGGCCCTGTCTTCTTTACTCTTCGCTGTCAACTACAACAAGAGTAATATAAAATTTTTAAAAGGAGGGCGATTTTTTAAATTAGTTCTGGAGAGAGAATATTTCCGTTGTTGTTTGTTGGTTGCTTTGCCTTGGTGGAGAGTTGGAGAAATGGCTACACGAGTCCTAAAAATGGCCTAAGCATATTGGAGCGACTCCGCTTGAAAGTCCAACTAGGTTAGCATAATTTAGCAATCAAAAATGTTAACTTTAAAAAGTTATTTAAGTGGCAGTTAATGATGTGTGATAGTTTATTAATTCAAATTTTCCAAGTGTTGAAATAATTTTTTTTTCATAAAGAATGAAAGTCATGGAGCCTCCAGGTTTTAACTTATGTGGCACCATCAAAAGATTCTTTAAGTTGAGTAAAAGTATAAAAAATTCAATTTGAGTAGTTTAACTAGAAATGTCTAATGGACCACGATTTTAAATATTTTAAATAGCATCAAACATGCGGCATTTTTGAGTTATAACATTCATCACATCATTATTACCGATCATCACATCACTATTACTGAAACATAAGTTTATTTTTTCAGATACTGTTTGAAACTGTTACATTTTAAAAGATACAATTTAGTAAGATTTTAAAAACAATTCAAATTTCTGGCACTTCTCTTATGACGAAGTCTTGAAAACATTTTTTTTTAAAATCATATCATCATTATGACCAAAAGAGAATTAAAACAGTAATAACTACCTCCGAAGAAGGACGTAAAGTTTGTGGTAAAATTTAAGATCCTTAAATTTCTTTTTAGATAAAATTTAAAAGCTGTTTCAGAAGGACGTAAAGTTTGTGTTAAAATTTAAGATCCTTAAATTTCTTTTTAGATAAAATTTAAAAGCTGTTTCATTAAAAACTGTTCACCGCAAAATTCAAAAAACAACCCACATTTCATTTATCTAATGACGAAGATCCTGAAAACATTTTTTCAAATCATTCCGTTATTACAGAAACTTATGGAGTTTTTCTTCGATAGTATTTATATGCTGTTGCAATAAAAAAATATGCATTTCAGTGATATTTTAAAAACATTATACATTTTCGTCATTTCTCCTATGATGAAGCCTTGCAATCATTTAAAAAACCATCTTTATTACCGGAAACACATCAAAGTAATAACGGCCATCTCCAAAAGAAGGATGCAAAGTTTGCGAGTCTAGTAAACTTTCGTAATCCTTAGAACTCTTTTTCAGATAAAATTCAAAAGCTGCGTCATTAAAAAACGATAAATTCAATAATATTTTTAAAACAATCCTTTCAAATATTATTTGGAGTTGTTACTTTAAAAAAAAAATGATACAATTCACTAAAATTTCAAAAAAACAATCCAAATTTCACTCATTTCTCCTATGACGAAATATAAGATCTCGTAAGCATTTTTAAAAAACATACCAGCATTATTACCGAAACACACATCAAAAGAATAACCACAAGCAAAGAATAACCACCATCAACAAAAGAAGGAAGCAAAGTTTGTGAGGCTAGTTAACTTTTTCAAACCCTACGCTTCTTTCTCAGATAATAATCGAAGCTGTTACATGAAAAAAAAATGTAGAATTTAATAATATTTTTAAAACAATCCAAATTTTAGTCATCTCCCATGACGAAGATATCGAAAACATATTTTAAATCATACACTCATTATTACCGAAACTTATACTTCTTTTTCAGATAATATTTAAAGCTGTTACATTACAAAAGATACAATTCAAAAATACTCAATAATATAAAACACTATACATTTTAGTCGCTTCTTCTCTGACGAAATTCTCGAAAACATTTTTTCAGAATCCATACCATCATTATTACCGAAACACACATCAAAAGAATAACCACCATCTCCAAAAGAAGGAGGCAAAGTTTGTGAGTCTTTGTTTCCGAAACTCTCTTGAAGACGACTCGCGAAAAATATACTGGGACATAATAGATAAGACGGGAAAAAATCTTCCCTAATGAACTTCTAATTAGCGCAGTCCCTTAATGAGAGCCCGTTCCTTTCAATCCCTAATTGAAGATATTTGGAGGGGAGGCGAATATTCGTTATCTTGACCTCATAAAACTCCTTTTGTTCCATGTTCCAAACGGGCTTCTTATCTCCCGACGGAAGACAATAAAAGTCCTACGTAATTAGGGTGCGTGTTCTATCCGCTCATTGCGTGGAAAAGTGATACATGTGTGAGTAGAATGGTTGCGGTCACACTAAGAACAAAATTGAAATCGATGTTCGTTCTTAGAACAATCTCTTAAACATCGGTCGTTCTAAGAACAATATATACAACACTGTGCATTCTAAAAACCAATGTGCCAAACACTATTTACATTCCAAAAATAAATATTTTAAAAAATT
Source organism: Hylyphantes graminicola (assembly GCA_023701765.1). Classification (NCBI taxonomy): domain Eukaryota; kingdom Metazoa; phylum Arthropoda; class Arachnida; order Araneae; family Linyphiidae; genus Hylyphantes; species Hylyphantes graminicola. The sequence goes on along the minus strand of CM043113.1, from coordinate 65,132,642 downwards.
GTTCTAAGTACGACCAATGATTTCAATATTGTTCTAAGAACGACCAATGATTTCAATATTGTTCTAAGAACGACCAATGATTTCAATATTGCCCTAAGTAATATTGCTACCAATGATTTCATTTTTTTTCTTAGTGTGACCGAAAACTTAGTACTTGTGTGGAAATTCGGAAGCCAATACTCTCGTTGATAACTCATTTTTCTTTTTAATTCAAACAACACAAGTATTGTGTAAAAGTGGCAGCAATATAATATTGCGTTGTTTCTTTACAAGAAATTGTGTTGATGACATATGAACACAAAACTTTATAACGGGCCTTCTTTTATAGATTTTGTTATGGTATGGTATGGTACATATATATTCCAGCTTGTGCGCTTGTTCAGAGAACCACTTATAAGCTTTCGTCAAGTGGGACAGACAAATAAGAATGTTTACAGTCACAAAGAAAGGAATAACACATAGACAAATAACAATATTTATTGACGGTCACGAACATCCATGCCTGACCGGGATTCGATCCCCACCCCAGCAGCTCCAAAGGCCAGTATCCTGACGATTGAGCCACCGGGGCGGCAAGTGATACATGTGCGGCCATGTATGATGGTTAGGGTGGGCCGAAAAAAACCTTTTATTTTATTTCAGATCGCTATAGTGCGGAAAAGTTGCCATTTGTTAAGGTATGAAAAATGCACTAATTATTATTTTTTTATTACTATATCTTCCGTTCGCGCAATGCCTTCAAAAATGGCAAAAATTTCGAAAAACCGTAATTTTTCATAATTTTTTTTAACACGATACATGTTTTTAATTGCTTTCCTATATCATGTTGTACGATTAAAATTTACAAATAGTTAAAACTTTGAAATTTAGCGAAAAATACGAAATTTCCTAATTTTGTACTACGTTGAGTGGCCGGAAGATGTGACACAAATGTATAATAACTTATTATACTATATACTATAGCATTTATTATTAATAAGTGCTATAATATATGGATTTTACATGCATTTTGTAGTCTATTCATGATATAGGAACGTAGTTAAAAACATCTACCGTGTTTACAAAAAATATAAAAAATTTCGGTTTTTAACAATTTTTGCCAACTTTGATGGCATTGCGCGAACGGAAGATATGGCGATAAAAAAATAATAAGTAGTGCATTTTTCAGGTCTTTCCCAATGGCAACTTTTCCGCACTATAGCAACTTGAAATAAAATAAAAAGTTTTTTTCGGCCCACCCTAATGATGGTATGTTATGTACTTACATATTCCAGCTTGTGTGTTTTTTCAGAGAACTTTTTATAAGCTTTCGTCAAGTGGAACAGACACCGAAAGAGTTTTTACAAGCACTAGAGACACACAAAGAAATGACAACACAAACACATAGACAAATAACAACATTTATTGACGGTCACAAGCATCCATGCCTGACCGGGATTCAAACCCGACCCCAGCAGCCCCAAAGCCTAGCATCCTAACGATTGCGCCACTGGGGTGTTAGTGGCAAAGTGGATGGCAATACAACAGGGTGTCCGTAAAAGAATGTCCTAGTTTTAAGGGTATATTACAGTAGTTTATATTATACTAAATACAACAAATCCTACATAAAATTGAAGGAAAACTAACCTAGTTTTTTCTATAAGTGCTCAATGTGTGAGCCTTTAGTGGTACGGCACGCATCCAAACGAAAATGCAATTCTTCCCATACTGTCTGCAGCATGGCTGGAGTAATGGAATAGATGACTGCTTTCTCTGAAAACGATGTAGCGGTACCAACTCATGCGCTCATCTGAAACTGTTGGAGTTATTCTTTATTTGTCACCTTCAACCACAACTGTCGAGCGATTACAGCTGATAGTATTACAATTTGAAATTTGGACATTAGACACCCTGTATACTGTTGTTGATACACTCAGATTTTTTTTTAATTCAAACAGCACAAGTATTGTGTTAGGTTAGGTTTGAATTATCGTGGCACTAGAGCTACACGAGGGTGGTGACCACACCTTCGTATTTCAGATCCACAGTCAGGTGACGAGCCAACACCTGAGTAGGCACCCAACGCAACCGTTAAAGGCGACATCGTACGCAGCGTTAGAACTTTGAAGGATATTTAACGTGCACTCCCTTACACGGGGTATTATTCGTCGGACTTTTTGGCTGCACGGGCCGTTTATAGGTCGGCAGCTATTTTGGCGATGCCCGGACCCGAACTTGGGACCTTCTGCATGCTAAGCGAGTGCTTAACCGTCTGGACTCCCAAGCCCCGCCACAAGTATTGTGTAAAAGTGGCAGCAATATATTATTGCATTGTTGCAATACAAAAATTGTATTGATGGCAAATGAGCATGATTTAGAGTTGTTTTCAACACAATTGGGGCCTTACGAGAAGAGACTATTATTTCAAATCAAACTTCCCAAAAATTAATAATTAGAAAAGCATTGATATTTTACTTCAAATTTGTTTTATTTGTTATTTTCACTATACCCATACCTGATGAAAATATAAATGCAATAAGAAAATACTTGTATTCAAACAGAACAAGTGAACACAAGCATTGTGTAAAAATGACATCATTACAAAATTAGATTGTTACATGAGTTGTATTGCGATGACAAGCACAATTTGTGTTGATTCAAAACAATTTATGATCGTTCGAGAAAACGATAATTCTATCCATGCGCATTGACAAAATCTGTAAGATATATATTTTTTTCTAAAATATGTATAAAAGCATTAAAGCATTAATTTTAAAGTAACGAAAACTATATTTTTTAACGTTTAGTTTAATTCTTTATCAGAAACATTAAAAATCAGATGCTAGTATGCATTTCGAAAGAATTCAATCACTCATTAAAGCTTTGAATTGAAAGAAAGCTTTTAAGAACTAAGTCTGCCTAAATTACTGTTTTGTCGTTACTCTTTAATAAAAGCACAAGATTAAATTGAGGTACTCTATCACATTTCTTCCACTTATCTTCGATATTCAATTAAAAGATTAATATTTACGATTAATTAGTTGTGGCACTAACCAATATACGAGTCAGTTTGGAATCCCAAGCAAATTAAGTTATCTTAAATATGCGTAATAATTACTAATTTTTTAATAACATTTTTTGGTTAACACATCAAACAAAAGTTAAAATAGATCATCCTCTGCCTCGAGCAGAACTACAAAACCTTATAACGAACCTTCTTTTATAGATTTTGGTATGATAATTCTTTAATTTCCTGAATTAAATTGCGGCATACGAACCGTTTTAATCATCTCTTCTCAAATTGTTGAATAAATCCCTAAATTATTATTATATATTATTTTTTATCATTTTATATATTATTATTTTATATTTTATTTTATTATTTTATATATTATTTTACTAATAAGAAGAGTTCGTTGACATATGATACAAGTTACCTCACTTTTCTACAAACTAAATCATTTCAGTTTGTTGTCATTCCCTTTTATCTTTTTTTTTTTAATTATTTTTTTACTTGCGAACTAATTCAAGTTCGCGTCATATTATGAATATAGAAAATGCTGATATATTATAAGTATTAGTATTATAATTAGGTTACGATTATTTTTAAAAATATGTATACGAAGTAAACATCATTAATGTTTAAGAAGTATTGTTTTGTTTCCGAAAAAGAATTTTTTTAATAAAATAATTTTTATTCATTTTATGAAAATCAAGCATAACTTGTGATATTTTTATACAAAGATTTAATTAAGTTATTGTTTCTGACACATTTACATCTTTATTTCTGTCTTACAATTAATTCAAAAGTCATTGTCTGCAATTAAATTAGTTCTGTATTTTATGGAAAACAAATAACTTCTTTTAAGAGTTTTATTTATCAAAAGAGGTGTTCAACTTTGTGTCAGTAATAAGTAAGTGCGTACCTTAAAAATAAAATAAATTCTCACTCTTAAGCTGGGCATAAACAAAGGGAACCTGTCCACGATGACAAACATTTCTCCTACTTGATTGGTTCCCTGCTCCCACGTGACATGTAAGCACCAATCAAGGAGTATAATGAAGGTAAGTACCGTGGACCAAGTACCTCCGTGTATGTCGTCCTTTAGTTTCTAACAACAATAAACAACACTATAACAAAAACACTAAAATAATACGAATACTTCTCAATACATATGCCAGTAAAAAGCAGCATATCAAGACATTGGGGCCCGGATGGCCGAGCGGTTTGGACCGTAAAACTAGCAGTCTGTGCGCTGTAACGGGTGTGATTCAATTCCCGCCTTCGCCCTGGGTGTTCTTTCCTTTCTTTCGTAAATATTCTTTATGTGTCTGTCTTACTTGACGAAGGCTTATATAAGCGGGTCTCTGTTTACGCACACAAGCCGGAATGTATATGTAACTACCCGTTACCCCTGTAAGACAAAAGAAAAGTTGAGAATTTAAATTAGTTTGAAGTACATTTCATAGAAATTCAGTACTTGGCACGGGTCTTATACTACTGCTTTAAAAAACAATACAGATAAAATCTCTCAATAGAACTCTATTTCGAAAATTCCAAAACAAGTCAAACGAAATTTATCTGGAAACAGATTAACGGTATAGCTGTTCCACACACACTATAATCCTTTATATCAAACAATATCTACACGCTCTGCAAAAGGAAACAGCAAAATACCTTCTTCTATATCTCATAAACACAATATCACGATTTCTTTTTCTGCTACATCCTATTCTGAGATATACCTACTGAACGTGTTCCCCTAACGCATTTCAGAAACGTTTCTCGAAAGCTTAAACGCATTTCTAGCGAGATAATACCAGAAACGCCGACTTTTTTTAGTAGATTTGCCTCAGAAAAGAGAAAAAGGAGATTATGGGATGAAAAAAGAGTGTTGTAACTATGTTTCTAGAACATTTTTTGGTTGTTAATGTTACTTTGTAACACAGTTTTTGTAGAGCGAGAGCCCAAGGCCCCCAGACTTAAGTCATTTTTTAAAGAATGAAATGTGTCGGATTAGGTTCGGTTTTCATTTACTTTTGGTGTATGCATACAAGTTAGAGTGAACCGACGGCCAATTTACAGGTATTGGGTGCAAAAAGTAGGTATAAGTATGGTCTGCCTACTTATTAAAATACACTCAAAATCAAAACAAAATTAAATTAGTATTGGCGCATACGCACTTAAAAAGCAAACACCAATAGAGAATGGCGTCAAGCCCCCTTTTCGGCCCGGTCCATGTATTTTCAAGCCCAGTTAGGGTCCCGCACTCCCACGTGGATGACGTTTTTTGAAACTAATTATATTAATTAAAAACCACAATCAAATATGAAAAAAAATAAGCCTCAGGTGCACACGTTGGTATCAAAAGGAATCACAATATTAAAAATTTCGAAATTTTTAGAGCAGTCTAAGTAGGTCTTTTGCGATCCACAGACATACACACAGACTCTTTCTTTTATTATTATAGATTGATTTATCCTCTTCTAATTTTTCTGTTTTTAAAATGCTAAAAACACAGAAAAATATAATTTTTATTTGTTTCTAACACACTATTATCCCTATTTGAAATTACTAATTAATCGGGAAAAAATTTAATATATCTTAAAATATGTGTCATGTTTCGTTGAAACTTTTTATCAATTAGTTTTTACTCGGTTAGTTGTTTATAGTAAACCATAGTATATAAAACAAATTTCATACCATATTTAGCAGCATAAAATATTTAAATAAGTTTAGAAATACTTTCAAATATTCTAATAGAACTTATACCGAAAAAAGTTATTCTTCTTTAACATCTTCAGCTTAGGAATTGATGTTGGCGGCATAGCCTGATTTCCTTTGAGATGTGTATGCGAACAGAAAACAGGCGTAATATCTTGTTTAAGGTTTATAAATACATAGGCCCAGGGGGCTTCCAGAAATGAAATTGTACAAGAAGAGTGGTGGTGGAAAATAGAAAAAAAATGGTGTTATGTGTATTTCATTTGCGAATGGTACTTTTCAACTTTACAATGTAGCTGTATTGTAAGTATTTTGCGTATTGAAAAATTTTGTGTTTAAAATAAAAACAAAATAGTGTTCTGATAATATTGCTGCTTTGCCGACTTTGTGATTTACAACTATATATTATTCGTATAATACTTTGTTCAAAATGGGATTTCAAAACTGAAAGTCACTGTGTTTTATTGTTTTATTTATTATTTTTTTGTTAATGTCTCAAGACATTTTACGGAGTTACTGAGAAAGCGAGATAGTACTATCAGTGCATCAAGATTTTTTCCTTCAAACAGTTTTACAGTAGGGGGGGGAGTACTTAATATGCAAAAGCGATTTTTTTCTACATAAAACCAAAAAAAAGTATATCACTTTCCCACACAGGTTTTATATATCTTAAACTTCTCAGAAATACAAACGTGTTAGCACATCAGTTGACTATCAGGTTTTTCAGCAACATGCATCTTTTTTAAAATTGTAAAATTATATAATTTTACTAAACTTTAAATTTAAATATGAAACAGTTATTTATAAGAATCTCAAATCGAAAATATAGTTTTTAAGAACTTAAATTTTCAATTAAAAATTAAACTTTAATTTTATGTTAGATTATGTTTGAATTATCGTCGCACTAGAGCTACACGAGGGATATTGGCGACGGGCGTCGTATTTTAGAACCACAGTCAGGTGACGAGCCCACATCTGAATAGGCACCCAACGCAACCGTTACGGGCAACATCGTAAGCAGTTTAATCTTATGCTTGCAAAACAAATTTACGCTTCAGCAAATTTTTTCATACCTCAGAGACAAGAAAAATATATATATAACTGCATTGAGTTGTATAAGTTCTACTTTATATTTAAAACTCTTTAAAACAACCATAAATTGACTTGTAATGGTTCCAAATATATATTTAAAGAACATTGGAGTAAAATGACCGTCACATCGTGCTTCACAAATTCGAAAAGAAAAACACAATTTTGAAATTTTATGCTAGAAAGTTGCATAATATGCTTCTGCTCCAGCCCCGGTATCGGCGATCGTAAAAACAGACTCGATCTCGTAAACCGGAAAACGCACCTGAGAACCAAAGAGTTGTATTTGGAGATGGGAAAGTAAAGAACAGCCAGTTGTTTTTCACCTTTTTTCTTGGGATAGAAGTTGCCCAGTTGGTATGGTATGGTACATATATATTCCAGCGTGTGTGCTTTTCAGAGAACCGCTTATAAGCTCTCGTCAAGTGGGACAGACACAGAAAGAGATTTTACAAGCACAAGAGACATACAAAGAAAAGACAACACAAACACATCGACAAATAACAACATTTATTGACGCTCACAAACATCCCTGCTATACCGGGATTCGAACCCGACCCCAGCAGCACCAAAGGCTAGCATCCTAACGATTACGCTACCGGGGCGGCCAGTTGGTATAGCATTGAACACAATTCTGCCGTGGGCAGGTAAACTGCTGTAACTTCCATAATGACTTAGACCATTGCTGCAGGCTTTCAATTAGTCAAACAATTAAGAAAACATACTAGACATTTTTTTATTTCAGATCAAAAATGGTTCAGTTCATTGTTGCGATTACTGCAGTTTACCTGCCAAAGTCAGAATGGTATCAGCCATGTTAGGATCTATACTTGGTTGCCCACACTGATTTCCTATACACAGAAAATGCAACTAAATAAAAGAAAAATTCTCCGCGTACCCCGGGACACATCACGGCCAACTTCAATAACAAGGACAGAGAAGCTTTCCCAACCATGACCGTAGATTGAATTTTCGACGTCATTGTTCCGAGTGCCGAAGATCGAGAAACTAGTTCGGACGCATTCGTAACAGTAAAAATGTGGTCAGCCGTGAACGAGTGGTTACGATCAGGTTTCGAGATAAGTTTTCTTCATCTTCGGAATAACGTCACTAAGAACTATGACGTCAAAATTTCCGTCCGCGTGCATGTTTGGAAGACCTTATTTGGTCTTAGTAGTTGAGTAGGCCGTGGACACATGTGTTTGTTAAATATGTGGAGATCAAACACTTAACGCGGCGTACGATGTCGCTGTTTCGTTGGGTGCCAGTTCGGGTGTCCGCTTCATATAAAATGATCGTGCCGGTTAGAAAAATTCAATCACCATTAAATAACGTAATTTTCTGGGAATTGTGCATGATAAATCTTATGTGGTTCAAGTACTGATCCTCTATGCCTTTTTAAATTTGCATTATATGTCTTCGCAGACTTTATCATTTAATCATAGATTAAAACTATAACTCCGTCGGCAATAACCATAGTTTAACCTCTAGTGCGTCTAGTTTATCTAGCCATAACGCGAATTGACAATTTGGATCTGCCCTTATTTTGAAATAATTGTTTGTTTTGAAAAAATATCAGAAAGATTTAGATAAGAATAACATTAATTTATCACCTGCATGTTAAGAACATTTTTCTTTAAAAAGCACATAAAAAAGATGTAGGAATTTGTGTAAAAACTGCTCTTACAAAACAACCAACTTAATATCCCCAGTTCTATTATGCCAGATCAGATACCCCTTCTTCTCCCCCCTCGAGAATTTCCTTCTAAATTATATTCATCCTTCCTTTTTCTTCGAAGAAATCAGATTCAGACGATTCTAAAGGTGGACCCTTCCTCCATTCTCGTTTGGAATTCACCTGGGCCCTTTCCATAACAGCCCCCGAAAAGAAAATGAGTTCTAACTCTCTCCTACGGGAGGGAGTTAGAAAGGCCCCTATTTATTAGGAGTTCTTTTTTTTTCTGTTCTTTTGTTCCCAGTTCTATTGGAATCCATATATGCCTGCATTCTTTTTCGCTTTCCGAAGATATTTTTCTTTTATTATTTATTCAAAGATTGCTTGGGGGACTATGTAAGGAGGATGAGATCCGTAAAAAGTGGACCCTGACATTTGTCTACGGGACTAAATTCTTATGAGTATAACAGCTGCTAAATATGCTGAATAAATAAGACAAAGGGACTTATAAATCGAATCCAACAATTATTTTGCTGAAATTGAAAAGGGGTAATAACCATCTGGCTCATACTATTTCCATTTGGGCATGACAAATGACAGTGATTGCGCCCTCTAGAAGGGAAGGGCGTAGGCTATATAGCCCATTACCCCACTCGCCACAAGAGACACACAAAGAAGGACGCCACAAACACATAGACAAATAACGACATTTACTGACAAACACAAACATCCATGCCTTTACCGGGATTCGAACCCTATCCCAGCAGCTCCAAAGGCTAGTACACTAACCATTGCGCCAGTGGACCGACTTCCATTTGGGCATACACGCATCTAAACCACTTTATGACTATTAAAATTATTCATGTTCTGTAACTTGAACAATTTGTAGCCAAGTAGAATCTTTATTGACATTTTAGATTAAAAGAAGAGGTTCACTATTCAATGAAGAAAATTAGTTTATGTTGTGTACAATTAAATGGATGCTATCTCCCTAAATTTCATTTATCGGCCTTCATGCTGTGTTCCCAATGTTTTAAAAATTTGAATGATTGAGTTCTATTGTAAATGATTTTTAAAAAATATTCTTCGAAATATTTTTTAAAGAATGAAAAACATTCATTATAGAGTTTTTAAATATATGCACACATGGCTTGTTTGATGTTCGAAAATAGATGATTTCATTATATTTTTCGCTGTCAATGAAATCTAATATTTATGCCAATTAAAGTACACTCTTAAAACAAACACTCCTAATTTAACTCAGTCTGAGTGGATTTCACTCCTCCAGACTGGAAAATGCACTTCTCCTTTTGGAGTGGATCCTTTGTGTGTTAAACCTCCGACAGGATCACTCCAAACGAGTGATTTTAACTCAGTCTGAGTAAACATGCATGCCTTTAGGGTGTTGAAAATGCACTTCTCCAACTGGAGTGGATTTCACTCTTTTGTTTTAAGAGTGTAGTACGGTAATATGATTACTTTTTCGAAACCCTCTAAACATCGAGTTAACTGCGTCAAAATTCAGTAACGAAAAGATAGCCCGATGGTGAAGATATTTTAAGGATAAATTTAAAATATTGGAATTTATGTGAAAAAATATAGCTTACACCTCCACCACAGTTTAAGTATGCAGTATAGAAATGCTCTACGGGATAAAGGGTAAATAGTTTTAATTTCCGAGTGCGAGAATCGATTTAAAAAAAAGGTTTTTTACATTCAATAAAATACTTAATTCGTTATTTCAAGAAATTTTTATAATTTTTATTTGTTTTTCTTCAGTTAGAGTTATTTTTCCTTCGATTTTGACGTAACAGGGCGAACGATTATCAGGGCGGACGCATCGCGTTGGAGCGACCAATCAGAGATGCAAAATTCCGTTTGTTTACGCGCATTTCCTCCGCGTAGAACATTTAAATGCTACAAACTTATGGTGTGTTTTGGTGTAATTTAAGTTAATTAATAATAAATAATCGCTATTTTACTTCCGAACAACATCCAAATGCCTATTAACCAGCATGTGTGCCTTTTAAAATAGTTTTTTGAACAAACTACATCAAATAACTTTCTTTCTGTCAAGAATGTTTTATCTCTGATATAAATATTCAGATTTCAACACAATGCATAACTCCATAGGTGAGAAACGTCAAAACCAATATTAAAATAAAAATAAACGAATGTTAAGGAATCACGTTATTTCCTTAGCTTTCCCTGAATCAAATACTTACTTGCTAAAATCTATGAATGCATTCTTTCAGAAGCATTACGTTAATGCTCTTAAAAGGAAGCCGCAAAACACATGTGTTTATAAATGAATTTGTGACTTTTAAGTAAATCAATGGTGAATTTTGTTTGCTGCTTTTAAGAAAACTGTATATTTTCCAGAATTAAAACATAAAACAATTGTACTTGCTGAATTTGTTATTAGATTGTAATTGTAAAACTGTATATGCAAAATTAAATTACTTTTATCCATGAAGGACAAAAAGAAGTTGTTTTTTTTATCTGGGAAGAAAATTGTGCCTAACATACAAATGAAAATAAAACCTTATGCAAATAAATAATAGCGTTGGCAAACTAAAAAACCTACAAAATTAATTTATTTAAGCATTTTGCATATTAAGAAATAGACAATGCTAGTTTTATAATTTAATATTTAAAATACATATTGCGCATCACATTACTGTATTTTAAATATGTAGTATTCATGTTTTTTAATTCAAGCCATCGAAAATAATAACACTTAAAATTGCATGTTCACTTATTAATATACTGAACAGAGAATAAATATAATTTATTTCTTTTCAGATTACAATTCTAGTCACAGTTATGTAAGAGGATCATTCTAACAACACTACGTGAAAAAATATTGTGAGTATAAATTTAATGTTTTTTGTTAAATTTTAAATTAAATTTTCAGAATAATTTTATAGAGTCATGTTAAAATCATAGGGTAGGGGCTGTGAGGCGCCCTGTGGTCAGTGTCTCGATCTACGGATCGGAAGGTCCCACGATCGAGTCCTGGTCGCTGAAAACTCACCGAGTATATGTGGAGTACGTTCTCGTTAAATCTGTTGTGTCCGAAAGTCCTGTGGTCAGTCATTGCGCAGTTTCCCACGGGTACAGGTTCCTGGAGACTATTTCCCTCCCCTTCAGAGACATGTCTAAAATTGTGGAGGTGGCGCGTGATAGATGGCTGCATCTGTCAAGTTTATGTGTGCCTGTGAGTGTGTGTGTGTTGTGACTGTCTTACTTGACGAAGGTTTATAAGCGGCTCTCTGATCAAGAACAAAAGCCTGAAAATATATGTATACCAACCAACATACCATAGGGTCAGGTGGGGTAAAATAAGTCACGGGGTAAAATAGGTCAGTTTTAAAAGAAATATCCTTAAAAACAAAAGTGATATTTTTTTCTTCTCCTGATGCTTGTTTCATATTTTATTGATAATGTTTATCATTTTTTATGCAAAATTAACTGTTAATTCTACTGTGTATTTACAGTCTTGTGTAATTATATGTTTTCAATTTGAAACTTTAAATTCTGGCTGTAGAAAACTTTTATTTTTAGAAAAGATAAAAGAACATGTATATTTATTATTCATCTTATTGTATACACATGCTGTTCAATAAAAAAATTAAGATGGTTTCAAAGTAAAAACCTAAAAAAACAAGAAGTTCTAAAAGAACTAAAATAGCCTACTTTCCTGTTACTTAAATACTTACTAAAATTCTTATCTTGAAAAAACAAGGTTCGTTACAGTAAGTGAAATCCACAACCGTTTCTACATTAAATTTATATACATTAGAATAAATTTCACTAAACACAGCATCCAGCTATAATTTCAACTTCTCAATCAATTATTTTCATTAACTTTTTATCGCCAATAAAATAAATATTACTTATCGTCCGCATGATTATTTGCAGTTATAAATAAATATTAAATTTTTCGCAAAACAAAAACCAAAAAACTACTTCAAAATTTACTTAAAATAGGAAATGTAAATTAACAAGTAGGTTTGTAACATAATCTGTCACTTAACCCGCTTCCACAGGTAAAAAGGCGCCAAACCCAGCATTAATTCTATATTAAACATTTACCTGCTATAAATTCGGCTAATTTCATTTATTTTATTTCGAAAATTAAATAATTATTACTTAAATCGTTTGCAAAAATTTATATTTCAAAGAATAAATATGTAACAGTTCTTGCTTTTAAATAGAATGAAAACATTTCGTACCAACATACGGAATCTCGAAGTGAAATATATATTTGACGTCATTTCAAACTGATCGATGTCGCAAAAATAAATTTATTTTAATTCATTGTCTAAAAGAATTAAAGTTTCTCAAGCGATTGTTGCCATGGCAATGGTAATTTATTTCTAATAAAATGGCTTCCTATGCTTTTTAAATGAGCATTAAATGTTGAAGTTTTTTAAATAATTGAAGTACTTAGAATTCGAATTCTTTTCTGAAATTTTCGATATATTCTCATTTGGATACGCTGAATTTTTTGGCGTATATCACTTGTCCGTAGCATTTGTAGTTAAATTCAGCTATTTAAATGACTCGAAATTGAATTTCAATGCTAATTCAATGGGAAATTCGTCGACAAATAGTAGATTTATGTCCGTCCGATCGTACAGACAGACGGACAAAAAGTATGAAAGTTGGGTGTCTGAGGTTATACCTTTCTAATAAAAAAAGAATTTTTAAGATCGGATTGCTAGAACTGATTTTGGAAGGGGGGTACGGACGGACGGACAGACGGACGGACAGACGGACGGACAGACGGACGGACAGACGGACGGACGGACGGACGGACGGACATCGACCGCATGTCAATACCTACTTTTTCATTTTTTTTAATTCTTCGAATTAAAAAAAAAGAAAAGTAGGCTAAAAATTAGCAATAAAAGCTAATGTTGTAAAATAGGTGTGGTTTTTACCTATAAGCTGCCCGTGCAAACTCCTACCAATTGAACAATCATCGCTACATTATAAATGCAGAAAGAATTACTAGAACCGCTGAGTGCAAAACGTACTTTTAGACTTAAATTATAAGCCCAACCTCAAATCGAAACTTTTAAAGAAAAGATCGTTCTGGTAACCTTAATCCAACTAACTATATAACACTATTACTTATTGAAAATGTGTAACCTAATGACAAGTTAACTCAATCAACCACTTAGCATTTAACTATTTTACTTCTTTACAAAGTGCCTATTTTCTCCAAATACCCAACCAGAAAAAAAGGAAAGTTACGATTGACGTTATGCAGATGAACCAATTTGCGATTTAATGGCTGACGTCGAAGATAAGAAGATCTGAGTCTACATTCGGTTGCTAGGCAACGAGACGAGCAGGAGACAATAAAAAGAAGATAAATAAGACGCAAACTATGTTTGGTAACGATAAGAATTTGTTAGAGGGGTTTTATGTAGTTATTTAGTTTTAGCGAGTACATGCAGAGTACTTCAATACAGACTTGTACTGATACGTAAATTTCGTTGTTTATAACACTACACAACTTTCAATTACCCCTTAATAAATCAATGCGCTTCATTAGACGATTCTATATGGTTGTATTAATTATATTCGCGAAAGTAGTGATAATAGGCGCGTTTACATGAGCCATCGAATCCATGGAATGCCAAAATCCCCATTGGGAGAATAAGAGGTCGAGCAGGATTTTTAACCCAAATGATAGTATTTGGAAGAATCAATTTTATGAAACATCAAACCCTCCTTTATTGGAGGGTTTGCGAAACCCCCCAATGAACCCTGCAATTCCGGTTCTGTCTGGGAGAAAATCCCCAAGAGGGAAAAATTCCTGAGTTTGTTCTTAAATCCATAGATTCAATGGCTCACGTAAACGCGCCTAATGATAGGTACACTTAGCTTTTACGTCACATGCTTAGTAAATTTGTAATTATGTGGGAAAGTTGGCCGCATATATACTGGCACTTCTTAAGCGAATATTTTTGTCATAACAACAAGCACAATGCTTTTCTGCCGTACATGTGGAATCCTCTAATTGAATTTGCATTTTCATTGTGATCATGATGCATCATAATTGAAGCGAAATTATTGGAAACGCTGTGCGTGAGAAAATAGTGGAAGTTGTAGACCGTATAAGATCTTATGGTAAAACGTGAAACTTGTTGGAGTCCAGTTTTCAAAATTTACACGTGTAGAGTTGGATTAAGAAAATTATCATTGTAAACACGTTTTTTAATGTATTACCCACTTATATATTGTCGTTAATCTACGGTTTATATATTTTCTTAAGGAAATTTTAGATAATAAGATTATACATATGGTAAAACTGCATTAACTTTTGAAAATAGTTTCTTCTCTCAAGCATTGTCACTTGTCAGATAATCAAAATTTGTAATATAATCATCAGTTGACTTATCTTCACCTACATTTGACCTGAGTAGACGTGCATGCACATAGATAATTTTTATAACTTTAAAAAGTTTTATGGAAGCTAAGAATGGCACATGCGAGAGAGCATTCTAAAAAATCAACAAAAAACAAAAGAAATAAGGAATTAGCGTGCGTGAATCATTTGGGGAAAAAACAAGTATTACAGAGCATTTTATGAAGACATTTTTATTGAATGTTTTTTTTTTTTTTTGTACGATTTGAAGCAAAAACGCCGAACCTCACGCTGCAAAGCCTGCCTAAACAAAGGAGATTCTGCCTATGTTTTGTTTTATTGGGTTGTGTCAATCATTAAACTCAAATTTTTACAAGTGTACTACATGCATTTGTATTTCATAAAATTATCATGATTAAAATATAAAAAATTGCTTAAATTTTTTCTATAGTTTCAATATTCTTTCAAAACAATCATGATCTGTTTTAAAAACTCGTCTAAAAATTAATAATTTTGGTTGAACTTAACTCTAAACTACATATATTTGCAATCTGTAATTAATAAATCTGCATTTTTAACCCTATTTTGAGCAAACAATGACAAAACAAGGGGTCTATCGTGTCATCTAATCAATTACCATGTTCAGAGGCTTTATGTGATGATTCTCCACGCCCAATCTATTTTTAGAAAAACTTTCTAAAAAGCAGTGTTAGCCGAGAGATAAGAAAGGAACTACTACCCTGAGGACGACAAAAAAGCCGAATATTTTCATTTTATGCGTCAAAGCGACATTTGCATCGTAATTTTTTGCCACCAAAAAACTTAAATTTCTATTTTTATATTTTATATCACACGCATGACGCCATATATGGAACAGTATAAAGCAGTTGCGTCGTAAAAGAAAAAACGAAGTATTTTTCTTCACTTAGTTTAATTCAGTTTAATGTCGGAAGAACGAGATGTTCATGAACGTTTAAAGATCGTTCTTTACAAAGGCATTCTTAACAAAAACATAAGAATGTTAAACCTAAATGTATTATTAAAAAAATTCGTTGCACAATTTTTTGTAATATTTGTTTTATATTATGTAAAATATATTTTTTTCATTATTAGAAAATAAAAATATTAAAAAATAATAAAAAAATAATATTATTAAATAATTATTTAAAAATCTTTTTTTCTGCAATTTTAAATCTTTCTTTCTACTTAACTGAGGGCGTAAAATACAGGGGAAAACACTTTTCACGGGTTTTGTACTCGTCTTAACAATTCAATGATATAATCGTACTGGAAAAAAAAGCCGTAAATTGAAAACATTGTTTAAATAAGAAGGTGCTGCCTAAAGCTATCGTTGCCCATAGTCCTAACGAAGTGTACAATGTCGCTCTAAGATTGGATTGGATTGGATTGGTTGACATATATTTTCAAGCTTGTGTGCTTGGTCGCAAGGACCCGCTTATAAACCATCGTCAAGTATGACAACACAAGACACACACAAACACATATGACAGATGTTGCCATCTGTCGCCACCTCCACAATTTAGACATGTCCCTGAAGGGGAGCTCTAAGATTACTTTGAGTATCAGCAAAAGGTGTCGTTCTCGTCACTTGTCGTTAAAAATGTCGAAGCACATCGCTAAAAGCCCAACAGTAGGCTCTAGGGTGAACTGAATTAAACCAAACCTTCCTCAACCCTCCAGTCGTTTAGGCATTCGCCTAGCATGCGGAAAGTCCCAGGTTCGAGTCCGGGCATCGCCAAAATTGTTGCCGACCTACAAAACGTCCTGCGCAGCCAAAAATGATCGACGAATAATACCCCGTGTAGAGGGCGTGAACGTTAAAAATCCTTCAAAGTCCTTGCGCTGAGTTCGATGCCTCCCTTACCGGTTACGTTGCTTGCCTACTCAAATGTTGGCCCGTGACTTGACTGTGGCTCTAAAATACGACGCCCGTCGCCAATAGCCCTCTTGTAGCTCCAGCGAGATGATAATTCAAAACTTAACAAAAGCATAACGAAACCGCTCTTTTAAAAATAACCAAGAACATTTATTCACGACACTCTTTCCTCTCTCAACCCCCGTATAAAAACGACCATTTTTAACTATTTTCTTCTATCCCATTGACTTTATCACACAACCGTATTTATTTACGGGTCATCAGTAGTTTTTTTTACGGTGAAAGACTGCTTCTTCTGTTGGATATTCTGGCCGAGAAGACATTTTCGCTGTCACGGTGATAGACTTCTGCAAACAGGAAAAAAATGAGTGGAGGGGAAATAGTGGAGGTTATGGCCTCTTTGTAAACGTGAAGTCCATGCACATGCCCTATTTTATGGTTAAATGGGGTTCTTCAAAAGGAACCATATTGCAAGAATGACCTTCGTCCTCGAAATTAAAATGTACTGGTGATAAAGACTTTTAGTTATTAATTGGGTTTTTGTGCATTATATTTATAGAGTATGCTTTAAACAGTATGTACACTTCTGAGCAGCAATCATGTTACAGATTCATACTGCATATGTCCAAAAGTTACTCGAAGAATCTCTTCTTAAGACTCTCTCTTCTTACCCTTAGAAAAAAAACATAATAAAGTTAGGCTGGCAAGATTTGTTTCAGTTATTAATATTCCAAAAATAAGTTCATCATTAAATTTTCACAAAATTTATTTCATTTAAGTTGTTTTTCTTTGAAAAACTATGAAAATATGTGCAAACTTAAGTGTATTGTGTAACGCAGTGCGCCTATTCATAGTAATTAATTTAACTTTAACTTAACTGACAATTAATTTAACTGGGATTTGTATAAATCACACGTTAACATTGCATTTTATGAAGAAAAAAGATACTTCTTCGAATCCGGATTTAAAAAATTCTCCTGAATATTGCTGAAAATTAAACATTCTACAAATAACGCTTTAAAAACCAATATTCAACTTAATATAGTTTAAAAAATCATGTATTCTTATTGAGCTCCACAAAAAATATTTATGAATATTGTTCAATAGCTTAATATGTTTATCTAGAATTAACATAAAAACCATGGGAAGAGATTAGATGTTAAGGATTAGTTTTTTTTATTACTGACTCATACAACCGTAAACGGCATCGGAATAAGAAAAACAAATAAAACAAGGCTAAAAATATTTATGGCACCAATGCTTTTCCTTTTGGGGTTTACGACAGGAAATATTGGTGGTGCCGTCTTTTATGAGTAGTTCTGAATTTTGGGAGAAAAAACTTGCGAAGATACATAAAAAATATTAGAAGAAAAACAAATCAAGTTTACTAGTTGAATCAATGTAAATATAAAAATCTCGGCGAAGGGATAGCCTGGTCGGTAAGGTCTTGGACTGGCTTCCCTAAGGTTGCGAGTTCGAGCTCATACACATAACTATAAATCATCAGTAAATATCAAATTATACTGATACGTATAGAAGAGAAACTAAAAGAAGTTTGATAACTCTTTGTAAGAAGTTGGATAATACAACCTTTAGCGGTAAAAACAATTGAGATCCGATTGTTTCTATACTAATGCATTGTAGTTACCATGATTTTTTTTAAATATTTTTTTTAAGTTATGAAGAAAAAACAACCATACATTTTTTCTCATTTCCAACTCGTTCGGAAAGCTAAGCAAAACTAATGGCTAACCCTGGTTGCAATTTTCCAAGGTTTTTCAAACTTACTAGACTAATAGAGCCAAATCTGGTGATTCTAGAACTATATCTAACGTAAAATGGCTGTTTGAAAATTTAAAATTTAAACAGATTTCTAGCTTCGGCTTCAAAACTTTTCTCTGGGCTGCTCGAAAGCTTTGAGCTGAATTTCCGGAATCTTCTGAACAGATTATTTCCTAATCTTCTGAGAAAAATTAGAATATAACATATCAAACCCCAACCTTGAACGAGTAAGAAGAAGATAAATTTAAACGGAGATATAAATAATTAAAATATTCTTGTTTGAAATATTCTGGCATGAGAACCAATAAGAGTAATATATATTTTCTTTTTAATTTGCAAGATCTCAGATTCAGGCATTGGGAAATGGATTCATGAGAGGAAACTTGTTCTAAAATGTGACACCGTGGAAGTAATTGATTTTTTAATTAATTTTAAATCGTAAAAGTGAACTGCGTAACTAAATATGTTACATTTTTGCAAAGAAAGTCTTTCTCCATAGGTAGAACATAGCTAATGACAAAATATTTTTCATACACTGTTTAAAACAAATAGCAAAGCAATTGCTTTAATTGTATTTCTATATTTCGAAGAGTAAATTTATACCATTGAAAATCCAAAGGCTTGAATAGTGAATTTATAGTATTTTACTTTTAAGATTTAAATCCGATCACAAAGCCATATAATTACTTCATTTCTATATATTTGAAGAGCAAATTTACACCTCTTTAAAAATTTCGGCACGATGTATATACAATTTAAAAATTTATATGCAATTTCCTAAGGCTTGAATGATGCACAACTACATGAGAAGAAGCACGTAAAAATCAGGATAATAAAAATATATTTACGACACCAATATTTTCTTAAACCTTTACTACCAGATGTATTGGTACCTTTATCCATAAGTGCATATCGAGTTTCTTTCAAACTAAAAAAAATATCAAGATAAAAAAATCTGCGGGGGAAATAGAAGCGTCCAGAAATTGCAGATTCCTGCTGACCGTATCAGAATGACCATAAAAAGGGTTAATCGATAAAGAGAAGGTGATTTTTATGGTTTTGGACATGAAACATCTGGCCAGCTTATTCCAAAAATTGGCTCCTGGAAACAATTTTTTTAAGTGGGATAACATCTTTAGTTTATTTTCTGCCGGGAACTTTACACTCTACCCCTCGCATCGCTGGGTTTTTGTTTCACAATTTTTGTTATTGAGTTGTCGTAAAATATTGTGTTTCATACTTATATTTCGTAGGATTTTTATATTTTAGAGTGTGGAGATAAGGGGAATGGGTTCGTTTTGCAAATGGGATTATGGAGGTCGTTTGTTTTTGCATATGTAGTTATGATATGGAGCTGTATTTTTGTTTGCATCTGCTGAGGGTCTTTCTGTAGAATGCCTACATTTGTCATTTAACAAAATTTTATTAGAGACTAAACTTGATATGATACCATCAGTTGATAATTTCTATTGCATTATTGGAAGAAACTTCATCCCTATTTCTTTCAATTTAGTTATCATTATTTTTTCCATTTAGGTGTTTAATTATTTTTTGCAACTACCAAGTCACCTTTTAATTCTGTAGCATGCATCCAGTTGATGTGCTTTCAGTATTCATATGTCACCAATATTACTAGCCTTATACAACCTATATTGTATCAAAAGTATTTCGAAGTAAACATGGATTACTTTGACTTTTATACTACTGTATTATTTATTGGTTGGTTGGTGGGAAGACGTATATTTTAGGCTTTTGTGCTAGGTCAGAGACCCGCCTATGAACATCCGTCAAGTAAGACACACACAACACATACGCACATAAGCGACAGATGCTGCCATCTATCACGCGCCATCTGTACAATTCAAACATGTCCCTGAAGGAGGTTGTAGATTTGTTAACTAGAATGCAATGGAGAACTTACAGCACCATCATCTGCGGGTCTTTTTGTATGTTTCCTACAGAAAAACAACCTGCCAGAATAAATTGCAGTTTTTTACCTGCATAAATTGTGAATACAGTGCAATGTTGTAGGAACAGATTGTAAGAAGTTAATGTACCAACCTGACTGTTCGTGTGTTTGCAGTCATCTATTGAACAATTAAATGTGTTTTCATTTCTTCAATATTTAAAAAAAAACCAACATGCATAACTATTTCAGAAAAGAACAACAAAGTTTCGGTATCATTTGCTAAATTATTTCATTTTTGACCCAAATAAAACATACGTAGGAAATACCCCTTACAATATAGTTTCTGTAGAAGTCGTTTTACTGTTAGCTTACTCTGTATGTAAGAAAAACATGTTTCAGTATAGTTAAAAAAAAATTAGACAATACTAAAGGTTGGTTGGTGGGTAGACATATATTTCAGGTTCGTGTGCTTGGTCAGAGACCCGCTTATAAGCCTTTGTCAAGTAAGACAGACATACCACACACACATACTCGACAGATGCTGCCATCTATCGCGAGCCACCTCCACAATTTAGACATGTCTCTGAAGGGGAGTAGGTTAAAGGAAAATTTCAATTGTAAAAAAATCAAAATGTTTGTATAATAAAAACTCAATGATAAATTTTAATCAGTTGCATTTTTGTGCGTAGTAGTAGAAAAATTACTATTTCTTTAAAATTTTAGTAGTATATTAGAAGTAGGGTGGCTTGTCACCCAGCGTCTATCCACACTTCTAGAACTAGAGTTAGGTGCCTACTCAGATGTCGACACGTCACTTGACAGTGGTTCTAAACTATACCATCCGTCAATAGCTCCCATGTAGCTCGAGGTGTCGGTAGGGTAGAGTTGATGCATATTTATTCCGGCTTGTGTGCTTCATCAGAGAGCCCTGTTATAGACTTTAGTCAAGTAAGACCACTAAACTGAACTAAAACTCTGGAAGGAGCATCCCATGAATAGCAGGTGAAGCCCATTTCTTTGTCACTTGGCGACAGCTTTAGGGAGTATATGTGGCGAGCGATTAGGCTTGCGCCGACAACATCCAATGCAAACTGTTGAGTCAAGTGTCAATTGTGATAGGCGAATTCATGACAAATGTGGCACATAGTATTCCTAAAGCTGTCGCCAAGTGACCCAAAAATAGGCCAGCTGGGATGCTCTTTTCTTTTGATGCTCCTTCCAGATTTTTAGTTCAGTTCAGTGAGTAAGACAGGCACAGAAAGAATTTTTACTGTGCAGAGAGAGAAATTACACCCAGGGCAAAGGCGGGAATCGAACCCGCACCCGGTACAGTGCGCAGATTCTATTAGAAAAGGCAGCTATCTTAACCACTAGGCCATCCGGGCCTCCCAGGTGACGATAATTCAACCCAACCCTAACCAAAACATAACATTCATCTCAAACCTTCAACGCCAAAAAATCCAATATCCTTGAACGTGACACTACAAAAGGCCGCGAGCGAAGTTTTCGCTTTGAGAAATTTCAATTTTCCGCATACGCAGACGAGCGAGAAGAGCCTAGCGTTAAACGTCAGCTGCTACGGCGAAGGGGACAGACAGACAGTTAAGAAAAGCATCTGTAAAAGTTGTCGTCTTCCTAAACACCTGTCACCCGTTCGAAAGTGAAGGAGCAATTGTTCTTTCCCCCACCCCCGCTTTCCCTTGTCACTCCTAATAGAATCTGCTCCGAGGTGCTCTTTCAAAGGAAATGAGTAAGACGGGAAGATTGGGTATTTTTAACTTGTTATTGTAGTTGGGGAGAAAAGGATCTTAATTTTCGTTAGCAATTTCATTGTTTTATAGTTCCCGCCATCCTTATTTGTTACACTTTAAGGATGGAAAACCGAAACCGGCTTTCTGCCTTCGGTTTTGATAGAAAAACCAGTTTTTGTTTTGTTTTTTCATTAAAAGGTCTAAGCCAGAAACCGGTTTCCGGCGTTGTAAAAAAAAGATTTCTTAAAAACCATTTTTTTTTTGTGAAAAACCGCCCTCCCTGACAAGTTCTAATTTGGTTAGTAGTATAGTATAGCTAAGTTTTAATTGGAAATATTTTTTTAATAAAAAGTTGGTTTATACTAGCAGGAGATGTCCGTCCATATTCCTCCTCCAGATTCTGTTCTATCTTTTGTTCATTTTCTTATGGATCTAATTTTTCATTGTTAAAAAAACCTGATATCAGAGATGCCGCAGTGCTAATATCTTTATTTTGCCAGTGTACGCTTTTCCTCCCGTTTGTCTATCTGACGTTTGATGATATGTTTCAACTTCTGTTCCAACCTTCCGATTAACAAAATCTTCTTTTGTTATAAATGTATGAAATAGACACTTATATTTTATATTTTTCTCTTTATATCTGTCCGTATAATAAGTATTTCTGTTAATAACAAAGTAACATTAAAACAGTATTCTATTTCTTTCAAAACTACTTGGTAAAACCTTTAACCTGTGTCTCTTAATGGAATACCGACACATTAGCTCATCAACTGACAGTCAGCTTTTCCACCAAAACATATTACAAAAAAGTCTTTTTTATGATTTGATTCATTTTAAACTTGAAGATGGTGTAGTCTTTTAAAACTTTTTTTTTTGGAAAAAAGTAACTTAAAATTATTTCTAAAAAAGAATTTATGAATCAAATAATTATTAAATTTCATTCAGTGAAAAGTCACAATTTAGCAATTAAATTGTCCCACAAATTACAGAAATGACATGGTTTTTTAGTAAAGTTCGTTACACTCAAATAGTGATATCATTGGTGTAATAATACTTGGCTAACCGAGTAACGTAAAAAAAATATCATTCACTTTTTAAAGTTAGCAATTAGTCAGAATGAACTATTCTCACCAGTTACATCTAAAATAATAATCCATGTGAAACCATTGGTGAAAGTTGGGTCGGTAAGAATTAAGTTATCTGTATAAGTTGTTTTGCCGCTCGCTTACCCCTCGTGTATGAAAGCTAGCTGTAGGTTCTTACTCATCTTAACTTATTATGGTTTTAATATTTGTTTCGAAATGAAGAAAATTTTTAAGAAAACTCAAGTACACGTGGATTATTTCAATAATTAAGAGAGGAATTATATCAGATTACGAATATTTTAAAAGAGTTATTTTCTATCTTAAAATCCCATCTGAAAAAGTAATTAATCAAACGTCAACGTTAAATTCATATCTCTGGGTCAAAATTAGACCATTTCCATGATGTGTGTGACCCTGAGAAAGTCCAAAAAGAAATGTGGGTCGTCGTTGACATCCTTCCACGTCAAACCGAGGCAATGGAGTATGTGCTCGGTACTGCCGGTCCACTGGCGCAATGGTTAGTGTACTAGCCTTTGGAGCTGCTGGGCTCGGGTTCAAATCCCGGTTAAGGCATGGATGTTTGTATTTTTCAATAAATGTTGTTATTTGTCTATGTGTTTGTGGCGTCCTTCTCAGTGTGTCTCTTGTGACTGTCTCTTCTGGTGAGCGGGGTAATGGGCTATATGGCCTACGCCCTTCCCTTCTAGAGGGCGCAATCACTGTCATTTGTCATGTGCTCGGTACTGGCTTGAGCACCTCCATGACAGTTGGGGCAGTCAGGGAACAGCTTGGTTCCAGCCTCAAACTTTTTGTGTGTCCCGTCCTGAATCTGGAGAGAGCAGTTAGGTCTTGAATGCATAGTTGCAATTTAGAAATCTCACCTGGTTTCTTAGCCCCGTACCAAGATTGCTGAGGGGGACTCCAGTCTATAGCTGTCTTTTTGTAAATGGAGCCAATTTCAACATTCAATTCTAAATAATAAAAATATGGACATTTAAAAAAACAGATTAAACAAACAAAAGAACTGGAGCATAGGTTTACAGTTCTTTAAAAAGAGTTCGACATCACTTTTTACAGTCTCTCTCGCTTTCTCATTTCATTCCAGATGGCGCCACAAGAGTGCAGACAGGCGTCCAATTAAAGACGAGGATTTTCGATCTAAGCATTCCCCAATAAAAAAAGGGTTTCTTTTCTAACACTTATTTTCAGTCGCCTTTTTATTTTTCCAGTCGCCTTTTAAAGTTTTTTAAGCTTTCCCGGATTGGGAAAGTGATATCTTGAATACAACTTCTTGGGGGGTTTTTTTACCTCCTTTTTTTCTCTTTGTATTCGGGTTGTCTATGACTGTTTGAAAAAGTAAGACTGAAATAGAAATAGAATACTTTAGTTTTCTATGAAAAAAGGCTGTTCAAAACCTTTTGGGTGAGAAACATTTAGGAACGGGTAGTAGTTGTTTTAAAAAGGGGTTTAAATTTTATCTGGCTTCAATATTTCAACCCGTGATCAAAGGAGCCGTATATATTAAGGTATATCGATATTTTTTATGACATTTCAAACAGTTTAAAAATGTTAAATTTTGTTTGTTTGTAAAATTGTTTTGTTATGGTCAATATCAAACTTCTGCATGTCATACTTATATCTCACTCATATCTTACTCATATTAACAAAAGCTTGCAGAAATTCTTACATAATATAAAAGAACATTTTCAGCCCAATTGGAAGTAAGGATTTTAATTTTAATAGGGTTTTAAATGTACACTTCAAAAGTAATAAAATTAACTAATTTTGCACAATAAACATACCAATTACAATGTAGGGAAACTGTCTCGCACTGTTGGAATTTAAAAAAAAAATGATGCATCCTATCATATCTTCTTATTCTTTATTGGCTCGACAACCCTTTGTGGGCCAAGGCCTTCTTCGGAATATTCTTCCATTCTGATCTTATTTTAGAAATCGACCTCCAGTATTGTGGTTTTAACGTTCTAGAATCCTCGTCGAAACAGTCAATCCATCGAAGTTTGAGCCTCCTTCTTGCCCTATCATATGCAAACCGAATATAGAATCCGCTGTCTTTACACATGTGGAAAAAAATCCCAACAAAATTAAAAACTTTCATCTTTTTTCTCTTCAAAATAGAACAGAGCATTTTGTTCTAGAAGCTGATATCTATTTGTATAGATCGCTTTGTGTTTTGTAAAAAAAAGTATATTTTCCTTATAAAATAACATGAGTCAATATTAATTTTCCATTCGGGAAAATATATAGCATAAACCTAACAAGCGAATGTTTTTTTCTTTCTATAACAATTTTTGCATAACGTAGATATTTAGTAAATCTCCACTGCCTTACAGAATAATATTATTCTGATTACGAAAGCTAAAAGTAAGACTCCACAAGATTTTCACTTACGAATTACTTACGATTGTAAAATCCAAAATATTCATAAAAACCTGAATTTCTTTATTTCATTGTTCTATATTTATATGAAATTTTTTTAATATTTTTATGAAATATTTTTTTATTCTCCACGCTAATATCTTAATAGTAGCGTTTAATTAAACTTGGGTACTTTTTTTAAAGAAAATTCAGAGTTAATCTCTATTGAGTAATGCTTCTAGAAACGTTATCAAACAACTACGTTATTCTTTTGGTTAACATGCATGAAAATTTTAATTACATGAAACTTTGAAGAAAAAATTACTTAAGCCAGAAAGCTCACTTGAATTTCACGCATCAGCGACATTTTCTTTTTCTTTTCTCTTCTTTTTTGAAATTTTTGTTGCTTTCGATAACTTTAAATCAATACTTGCTGCATATTAAAAACCATTTTTATATGCCAATTAATTAACTCCAAGTACATAATCTCTCAATAAATTAATTTATGAAAGCAACAAATTTAAGATATCGCTGAATTATTTCCAAGCGCAAAAAAAAATATTATTTGCTTTTCACGTTTATATGATAAATGTACCTGTATGGATTACTAAGAACTTATTCAAGGTTATTTTATTCAGAAAAAATGCTTTTACTTGAACTTAAATGTACAAACTACTGCTTGAATAAATCGAATTTATAATCTTTTCTTGGAATGTTATGTTGTTTTTATTTATGTTGTATACATTTTTAAGAAACCAAATATAATCGATCAATAATTATTTAATCATTTATTAATTTTTGCACTTCCTTTAACTTTTCAATTATATTCAGATTAAAACATCGTCTATATTTTAACTCTAAACTGAAAATCTTAAAATATTATCATTTGTAATTTTAGAGATAAAACTTCGTTAAATTCACATAGTTTTACATTTTTCATTCTAGAATTATAAATCGTTTGAAAATTTAAAAAAAAAAATGAATATTCTAAATTATAATATCTGTATATATGCAGTAGTGAATAATTCTTCATTTTTATTTTTTTCGTAAAGAAAAATAAAGTTTTAAAACATATTTTTTATTTAAAATGTCAGACTTCTGATAGCTAAAAATCGTCTGCACACAAAGTTGCAAGTTAACTATTCAACAATAAGTTAAGCAACATTATAAATATATTATTTCCACAGATAAAACAACTCAGATAAAAATCCTTAAAAAATTATTCTACAATATTCGCCCACAAAACAGAACATTACTTACAAAAATCATTTACTATCCTGAGTGGCACAATCAAAGCCAACGAATAAAAAATATTAACAGACAAATCGATTTATATCCATCTTTGCGCAATAAAAGAACTCCCTAAAGAAAAGACTTTGAAAGAACGTTAAAATCATTTATAAGACGAATTCATTCCGTTCTCTTAAAGTCATTTTTTGTTCCTAAAGTGGCAACATAACAGGCATAGCAAATTTTCAAGAGGATAAAAATAAAAATTCTAACTTGACGATTGCTCCTTTTTTGTGTGATAACATTGAAGTAAGGAAGTTTTATTAAGAATTGCTGTTAGCTGTTAATGTTGTATTTAAAGGTCGTAAAATTGTAAATTTTGAAGTAGTGTATTTTTAGTTATAATATATAAATTATTTAATTATTTATTTTTCTGCTAGACTGACTTGATTATAGATATCCATGAATAAAAAGCATTGCTTATTCAGAACAGAAGTTTGGAAATAATGTAGCTTTATAAGGAATATTGTCAATGTTATATTCGAAAATCCGAAAACTTTTAATGTTCTAAAATAAATATTATTTCATATGCTAGACTGACTTTGTTATTGATAACCAAGATCACAAAGAATTGTTTCGGGCTTAAGCTATTTGCAATGAAATTGATTTATTTTTTTTAAATGATATTTTTTGCTGTTTTTTAAACTTTTTTACAGTATAATGTTGTACCCCTCTATAATATTGCGCAACCCCAAGAAAACAACATTTAAAAAATATACAGGTGAAAAATTTAGGAAATTTGGTGCACTTCTGTTTTTGTTTTCATATGGTCTTTGCAAGGTGAAGACTCCGTAGTTGGTGCATAAGTAACGAATTTAAGTAACGAATTCAATGTTATGAACATAACTTCCCGTTCACCTACATTAGGTGTAATAAGTAACATAACCTACTTCTCTTTTACATCTTCCGCTTTACATAACAATTAGGGATCTCATTCCTGCTATTAGAACGAATGCTTAACAAAATCGTCTGTTAGGGGAGCGTTCCTTCCATTAATCAAGCTCGAGTTTCATCTCAAGGGGTGGCAGCAGCACATTTCTGTCATCACATCCCACCCTCACTCACGCAGACGACTTTTTACTCGCTGACAAATAGTCCCTCGCTTTGTGACGTCACAACGATCACGTGATGAGATAAATGGTAGGAATATTGACGAAAAGAGCCCCATTGTGAAGTTTAGGATATTTTGATAGGAATTTATTCGGATTTTTTAATCTGAGTTATGGGTAATGTGTGGTTGCGCAAAGAAAAAGTATTTGCCAAATGTAATTAATGCACGAATCTGTTAACTTTTTTCTTTGGTATAAAATAGTACGTTTAGTAAAAAAAATCAAAGTTCCCACGTAGCATACTTCAACACGGTTGGTTGGTTGGTTTGTTGGTTAGTAGACATACATAGTCAGGTTTGTGTGCTTGGTCAGAGACCCACTTATAAACCTTCGTTAAGTAAGACAGACATAAACATAAACACACAAAATCTAATTTTTAGAGACAGAGACCCACTAGAGGATCCCCAAAATTACCTTATCAGCAGTAGAGGTATTGATTTGTTATGAGAACTTTTAGGAATTTGTGACCACGTCGGAATTTAGCGTGCCCTAGTCACCATTAGCGTACACGGGGGTTTTCGGATTGCAGCGGGGCTTGAACTCCCAACTTTAGTGATGCCAGTTCAAGACCTTACCAACCAGGCTCTCCTGGCCCCTCGACATGATTGATATATTAATTAGAGAACAGCCTACATGTTATTCAGAAGGAAACGATAATCTTTATTTCTGGCCAAATTACACGGGTCCATGCTGGCTAACCTAAATATACAATTACAATGATGCCTTACTTACAATTATCTTTAATTAAATAATTAAAAGCAAGGAAAAAGTGACATTTTCTGTGTCAGAGAAATATCAAATTAATGATACCCAAATATTCTCATATGAATGCCACATTAGTGTGCTGACTCTGATGTTTTGTAAGGAGATAAATAATTTGAAATCTCACAAAAGTACCCCACTGTTTCAGGCTTTATATTTTGAGTAATTGTCCATTGGAATTTTTATTACTACAAAACAGTAACAAAAGTTGCAAAATATAGATGAAAGTAAGGAAAATGCAAGTACCCATCATCCAACATCTGGATCAATTTTGTACATAATTCGCATTCCACTTAAAAACTCAGGTGTAAAATTCGCATGGTAGTTGAAAAATTTTCAGTTTAAGTTTTCCTCGAAGCATTTAAGTCGTAATAACCTTTTTGTATGATTCATATTATAATTCATTATATTTATCTTAAATTCTCCTCACTCAAAATGATTTGAATGAATTGAATTTTAATATGAGCTTAAAAACTACCATCCTCTAAACTGTAAAAACAACAACCCTCTAAACTGTATTGAGTTGTCTACTAATTGAGTGTCTACTAATATATGATAAGATTTATAATATTTCCAATCAGGTTGCCTTACACCAAAATGTATATTACTTACTTAAGCTTTTCGGCATCCAGCCTACTCCTCCAAGCCCACGATTTTTGGCGTGGGCTCTAGTATCCTCCAAACCAGATAATCTCAAATTTTTTAGGAATTTTTGGAATTGCTTCTGTCATGTCATTATAGGTCTTCCTCTTTTTTGTTGTCCATCAGGAGTCCAGGAGAGCGAGATATTTGGTAGCTTCCCCCTGGGCATCATGGTATGGTATGATACATATATATTCCAGCTTGTGTGCCCGTTCAGAGAACCGCTTATAAGCTTTCGTCAAGTAGGACAGACACAGAAAGAAATGTTTACAGTCACAAAGAAATGAATAACACATAGACAAATAACAACATTTATTGACTGTCACAAACATCCATGCCTGACCGGGATTCGAACCCGACCCCAGCAGCTCCAAAGGCTAGTACACTAACCATTCAGCCACCGAGTCGGCTGGGCATCATGAGTACATGGCCAGTCCGTCTTAATCTTCCCTTGAAAACTTTTTTCTCAATTGCGCGTATGCTGGTTGTTTTATTTTAAAAATGTCTATTAAGTAAACAGAAAAAATTTAAACATTGATACTGTTTAAAATGTTCTAAAATTTATACTTTTTCTTACAGACTCAAGACCCTTCTACAAAAAGAATGTCAACAGAGAGGCAATCTCATCACCATCTTCAAGATTGAAATTCAAGTCCTCTGGGATATCTTTTGGCAGAAAATACCTCCTTTGTATTTTTTTGCTAAGTCAAAATAGAGAAAATAAAGGAGACTCTCGAGAATACAAAAAAAAATCTTCAGACTATCTTTCAATTTGAAAGAAAAAAAACTGAATAATTGAAAGATTGAATCTCGTTTGCAAATAGACTTTTTTCAAGCTCTTATCGAGAATAATTTTTCTTCATCGTTCATCTTAAGAAAATAATATTGAACTGACGTTTTTTCAGAGAAACAGATTTTATTGAACGAATCTAGGGAAAAAATTATAACTAAAGATTATTTAAATACTTTTCACATAAGTATTTATTGGATATAAACGTTGAGAAATAAAACCCTTCGAAAATATAGACATGATATCATATAAAAATATTTGCTCTTTTAAAATGAAACATTTGCTACCAAAATAGCTGAGGAAAATATATTTTAAAGCATGCAAAGCAATTCTTTTTATACATACGTTGATTTATGAAAAATTTTAAAAAAGGAAATGATTTTTCAAAACTATATGTGAAAATGTAAGCATCAATTAAAAACTAGCTTTAAAAGTAATGCAAATAACTCATTACAAATATAATAATTTTTTATGAATCAACATTATTACAATGTCCAAAACAAAATCCAAAAGAAAACATAGAATCAATAAAAGAACCAGAAGAACAACCAGAGAAATCCCCAGAGTTGAAGTTAGTCCCGTGCATGTGTATGCAAATAATGTAGATTATTACTGCGATATGTACTTAGCTGACGTAAGGAAAGGTACTGAAAAATACAGTACGAAACATCACGGAAAATCCATTCCTACAAGAAAGTATAATGCTATTTGTGAGAAAGCAGAAAACAGACTTTTCAGAAAAGTGTGCGAAGATGCCATTAAAATTGAACGAATGAACGAATAATAAGATTATTTCCCAAAAATGTGAAAGCATCAGCACCTTTGATTGGAATTCAGTGACACTTCCTAAATATTTTGCAATAAATGATTCTAAACATTTTATGTAGCCATAAACTATATAAAAGTATCGAAACTATTAAACGATAAAAGCTTTTTAAAAAATTAAAATTAGAGTGCATTTTATAGCTTAAAAACTATTTTGTAAATGGATTTCATTGAAACAGAACGAGCTTAAACCCAGTCGAAGAATTTTTGCGCAATTTTATTTAATATTGATTAATAATCAGTATTTAACAAAACAACAAAAATGTTTGAAATTTCAAATAATCTACTCAAAATGAATTTTGCTATTTTAATGCTATTGTTACTTCGAAGTTCGTCATCAGACATCATAACAGTGTGTCCCCATTCATGCTACTGCGACGACAGGGGTGAATACGTGAGTTGCGAAGGATCGGGAAATCCTGATTTTCCTGAAAATCTTCCGGAATCAACCATCCGGCTCGAGCTCCGGAACTATGCCATTCCAGAATTACGTCACGAGCATCTACTCAGGTTGTCTTCTCTGGAAGAACTTCATATCCAAAATTCTGGACTAGGGTTTTTAGAAGAAGGAGCTTTCGTATCTAGTTCTCGTCTCCAGAAACTGGATCTGAGCCGGAATCAAATCTCGATTCTGAATGGTTCCTCTTTCGAGTATCTGGACATTTTGAGGCACTTGGACCTGTCTTCGAACAAGATCGAATCCACTGAAGACGCTTTCGAGCCTCTGTCTAACCTTGAACAGCTGTATCTGAAAGACAACCTTCTTTCACAATTAACCACACACACTTTTTCTGGACTGCACAAGATCCAGTACCTGAATCTTGACTCCAACAATATTTCCACAATCGAGGTTGGTACATTCCAGTACTTGACAAACCTGGCTAGACTGGTCATCAGCAACAATCCCCTGACAACACTTTCTCGCTTGGACTTCTTCGGTTCTCGACTCCAGTACATTGATGTATCTTTAGCCGGACTGAGCCGGATACCCCAGACTCTGACCAGATTCGTTCGGGATTTGAGACTGGCAGGAAATGACCTTTCCCAGATTGGTGCTGGAGACTTAGATAGCTATCCGTATCTTGGTCTCCTGGTTCTAGACGACAACTGTATCAAGGAGATAGAAAACGATGCTCTAGGGCGACTGGAGTACTTGATGAGATTGTGGTTGAACGGAAACTGTCTGACAAGTGTCCCTCCCAATCTTCCACCCAGTCTACTGGCTCTGTACCTGGAAGAGAACAAGTTGACGTCACTTCCTAGCTACAGTTTCAGGGGTCTTACAAATCTAGAACAGCTCTTTCTTCAGCGCAATATGATCGTTGAGATTCAACCGTGCGCTTTTTGCGATTTAGTGAATCTCAAGTCGCTCGACTTACAAGCGAACCAAATAACCGATCTATCCTCTGAAGTTTTTGAGAGTTTGGAACATCTGGAGATGCTGGATTTGTCTCAAAATAATCTAAAATGGATCTATCCACTCTGTTTCAACAGATTGAGAAGTCTAACTACTTTACAAATGTCAAGAGTTCACACAATAGTTGAGATGGAAGATACAGTATTTGATTCATTGTTGAATCTTCAAGTCTTGGAGGTATACGATAGCCCACATTTAGTGCAAACAATGCTTAATTCCACACGAATACTGCATGGCCTCAGAAGCTTGAAAGAATTCAACTTGATGCACAATTATATTACAAGGCTGAGATCCGATTTCCCTTCCTTCTTTCCATCACTCAGAGTCGTAAAGTTAAGCGGTAATCTTTGGAACTGTGATGAAAATATAAAGTGGCTGTCCGACTGGATCAAGCATTCGGACATCCAATTTTACAGTAGTTACAACATCCGTTGTGCCATACCCGAGTCATTAAAATCTAAGCCTCTGATGATGCTCAATGACAAAGACATTCAGAATGACACACTTGTAGATTTACCGGCAGTTATACCCACAAATGAAATATTTACTAATTTATCAGATGATACTACTTTAATAACAACCCAAACCGAAAGTTCCCTCAATACGGAACTCTCAAAAACTCATCGTTTCACTTCGACATCAAATGTGCTAGAGCCATCACATATAAAACGCGATTTAAGCACAACAGGCTCAAGCACAGCTCTTGACACATCTACTGAAGTCGAGCCAACATCTGCCGAAACTATCAGCACACAGAGTATAGTGACAAGGACAATTCAACTCCCAAGCTTTTTTACAACGACCACAAAAAGTTTAACACTTTTTGATGACAGGTTAAAAGTTACTGAACTAATCGCGTCAACCTCAACTATTCTTCACGAGCAGTTAAACAAATCAAAGAGATTATCGCAGAGCATCAACCATCCTACCGATATCTCTACCGAAAATATCGACCTTCCACAACCCGAGTCTTCTTCACCCGCGTCATCTACCAAAGAATCCATCAAGTTGGTCATCCCATCTTCAACTATTTCCATGCCAACTTCAACAGCAACTACCAAAGTGGTTTCCGAACCAATTCCAGTAGTGTCTTCCTCCCCCAAACCGAACAAAACTCATTCCAGCAGTCCAGGCCTCTTCAACGCAACCGCTTTTGCCAGAACCTCCGACAAGGCTTTCTCTTCTTCTGATACTTACGCTGGCCGAGAGACGAAGGCGTACTATCTTGGCCTAGTAATATTAGCTTCCGTCATCCTTTTTGCCGTGGTGGTGGGTTTTGCGGCATTTGGAGCCGTCAGAGTCCTCCGCAGACCTTACTACCCGGTAAAACGAAGCAGCATCTCTTACTACCCACAGACTGACGAAGTGTCTATCGTAACGTTAACTGAAGGCACTGTGGGTCTTAGGACTGGCACGCACAGAGGTCTAGGCAACAAACTTTACTACATCATGGAAGATGGTAAGGTTGTTAACTGTGAAGGATCTAGCCACGACCCACAATTGCAGGAACTTTTACCAACCAGTCCACCTGAAAACAGTCGCTTGTACTAAAAACTTATATTGTGGACTCTTTTCAGAGACAGATACGTAATGTGTGCTTCAATCATTTCTAAAAATTCGTAAATACCCGGTACAACATTGCAAAACAATGCCTACTAAAAAACATTTACGAAAAGGTAAACAATTTCCCGGAATGAACAACATGTGCGCATTGTGTTTGATGATGAAACGCCTGGACATGTGCTGGAAAGGCATATTTAATTTATGCTATTCATTTTAAGACACGGATTGCTTAGTGTCAAAGGACATGTGAATGTTTTACTGAAATGCACACAAAATAATGGAACCTAATTTTTAACAGTTGAATATATATATCACTTCTTTGGAAAGGGTATATGCATATCTGAATCTATAAAGAAACTTTTTTTCATGTTAACTCTTAACTATGATAATACTTTTGTGTTGCTTTTTGGTTTTAATAAAAACTATCATGTTTTTCATGACTGTAAATAGTAAAATGACATCATTCATACTCAATTAAAAGTTACTTTGCATTGAATTAGTTTTGTCAAAACAATTTAAACGATTTATTTTCTTAAAAGATTCGGATATGCAAAGTTCATATGACTTGTGCTGCACTTCAACAGCGATTCATGAAGAAAATGCTGCTGAACGAATCTAAGTTGTTAGACATCACACAAGAAGTATTGATACATTCATAATATGAATTGTAAAAGCTTTCCCTTGCATAAGTATATAATGTAAATATTTAGATGACACATGTTTTGATTAGTTTCCAAATGCGAAAAACGTATGATGCTTTTAAAGGTTTATCATATAAGTTATGAAATGGAATTTATTTACTTAGTTGATTCTGCAAGAAAACCATATTTTTTTTCAGTTCATTACATTATTATTTATAAGCTTATGCTGATTTGATATCTCTTGAATACATTTACAAAGTCTGAATACATTTTCTGTAAGAATGTCGAAGTGCAAATTGCATTTCCCACTAGCTTAATCATTTGCATTTTAAAATCAAGCAATTAAAATGTAAAATATGAAGATTGTATGAATGGTGCTGACAATAGTTGAAAGTAACATTTGCAAAAATGCTTTAATTAGTTTCACAGCTGAACTAGACTCTTATTAGTTTTATAGTCGCCTTAATTTAAACTGAAGTAAAATAGTACAAAAATTAAAAAAAGTGATATTGTGTTTTATTTATTTTGTCAATTTAATAACCTTTGCAAAACTTTAATATTTAAGCTATACTTTTTACTTTGTTTATAAAATTCGAAGCAAAAATATGCATGTAGTGACAACTATAGATCAAGTGGAGACCATACGTCAAGGTTTCCAGGTTCTTTCTTTTTCGTAAATAATTTTTGGGTTTTTCTAAAAAAAAATTCTATAATATCTACTAAACATCATACGAGGCGAAAAAAAGCAATATTTCGATATATTAAGTACGTGATATCACATACAAGCGTGCAAATACGTTGTAACACCAAAAAACCTTATTGATTATCATGCAAATTATTTAAACACAACCTTACGTAGAAATAAAACGTGACATCTTACACGACATGCTTTAATAAACCGCTCTAAACTCTATAATATAAGGGATTATCAAAATACTTTCTGTTAAATATTTACGTAGCATGTTTTCTGTACAGCAAAAATTATTTAGTATGCTTCAATAAATGATTTTTATTAAGTATTAAACCACAAACATTTTATTTGTATTTACGAACATATTTTGCGAACAATTTCAATGTAAAAAGAAGATTTTGTGTAAGAGTCATTCCACGTCAAATCGACCAGCCCAAAATCTTCATGTCACAGAATTCAATCTTGATTTTATTCCAAGTACTAGAGACAAATTTATTAGACACGTATTTTTTTATTTTTTCAAAATTTTAAGAATTAAAAAAGTTATGATTTTTTAAAACCGAAAAGTTAAGCCTAACTTTTTCTCATTTAGCATTGCGGTCTATGGGAAATTTAGTATTTTCGAACGAGTATAACTAAAAAGGGTAACCTGGGAACAACTAACAAATTTTTGTATGGAATACTATTACTAATGGTAACATTTTGGTAAAGTGCGCTGCTGTTCCCAAAACTCCTTCTACACAAATTATTTTTTTAAAAGTCAGAAAAGAATAACATTAGTTCCAATGGAGAAATGGGTACAATAGGTTTGTGTTTATGTGCAAGCGTGTTAAAATACCATACTGCGTTGAAATACCATAGCAAATATTTTTAAACACTTTGTATTATTGAAAAATGTAAATCCCTTGTACCTTTGAAATTTCAATTAATATTTATATTAAATAAAAAAATATTTTAAATATAAGTTAAAATTTGAAAGGAGGAAAAGACTTAAATTTTTCATTAACACGAAGTATTTAAAAAATGTTTGCTATCATATGAGAAATTTTAATATTAATACTTCATTTAAAAAAATATAGTTGCTTGCACATATTCTTTCATAAACACAAACCTATTGTACAAATTTCTCCATTGGAACTAATGTTATTCTCCTCTGACTTTAAAAAAAATAATTTTGGTAGAAGGAGTTTTGGGAACAACAGTGCACTTTACCAAAATGTTACCATTAGTAATAGTATTCCTTACAAAAATTTGTTAGTTGAAAGTTAGGCTTAACTTTTCGGTTTCAAAAAATCATAACTTTCTTAATTCTTAAAATTTTGAAAAAACAAAAAATACGTGTCTAATAAATTTGTCTCTAGTACTTGGAATAAAATCAAGATTGAATTCTGTGACATGAAGATTTTGAGCTGGTCGATTTGACGTGGAATGACTCGTAAGTAAAGCGTAGATGTAGATTGAAATGTGCAAAATATCACTCATCTTCCAATTATGTTGTATAAAAATATTTAAAAATGCGTGTTTGTTTTATTTGAAATGATTGTATTACACACAAACATGTTTCTGAAAATAAAATAGCCTTGCATGTTAAATCCTGAGAGTATACACGAAAGAAACAGCGTATATGTTTGTTTGTTTTTTTTGCACAAAATTTGAAGATATTTTCTGAATCTGTTAAATCTTGTTGATATTCATGAGAAACCATAAATTAATCTTAATCTAAAACTTAATTACATACATAATTTATAGTATTTAACAGTATTCAAGGTTCTCATTTCCTATTTCAGTAGTCTATATGCTTAAAACAAAACTTAAATGTTAAAAAAACTGAAAAATGTTTAAGTATTTTAGAGAAGTAAGGAGTTGATTGAAATTCAATCCTATCAATTTTCCTTTAAATTTTCCAGCAAAAAAGTTCGGTAGTTTTCAGGTTGAAGAACTGAAAGCACAAAAAATATTTAATTTTTGATAATTCATTAAACTATTCGTATCAATTTATATTTTTATTATCTAGTTAGAAAGCTACTAGCAAGAAAAACTCAACAATGACGTTCTTCCTCAAATCACTCTTAATGACATAAACTTAGTGGCCAAAGCAAAATTTAACAGCAGAGGTGCTGAAATTAAACACCAAATCTGCGAATTAAGCATCGATTTCAGATACAAAAAGTAACAAAAGCATTTTGGTTTTCATTATCCTGCTAGTTCCACTTATGGTGCTATACAAAACTATATCAAGATAAAATTTTGTGATAGGTAGAATTAATTTCAGTTGTCTCGTTCTAATCATGGGCGTGTCTCATATTTTGTAGAATTATGCATCGCTATCTTTGACCACTGCTGCCAAATTAATCACAAAACAAACTCAGCGTACATAGTTCCTATGTAATCCAGAACCCCTTACACCACACATTCAAATGCAAATCAGTTAAATTTCAGCCTCCCGACAGCAAACTGGGTTTAGGCAACAATCGTTCAATTCTAATACCAAAAGCGAAAATGAAGTTCTATTGGAGACAGCTCATATTTGGGTTTAACAACTCGATGCTATTGAAAGCTTAAATTTTAATATTGGACTCGATTTACAAGTATTTAAATCCATAGCTCGGTTTCATTTTCAAAAGAGGATTTTCCTTTGCATTACAAAGTGCTGGTCAAGTTCTGGAGGTTTGTAATTTCGGGGACGTTCTAATAGCACGTTAGAGTGCAGAATGGAATGAAAGTATTTGTTTGTTTGTTTGTTTGTTTGTTTGTTTGTTTGTTTGTTTGTTTATTTGTTTGTTTGTTTGTTTGTTTGTTTGTTTGTTTGTTTGTTTGTTTGTTTGTTTGTTTGTTTGTTTGTTTGTTTGTTTGTTTGTTTGTTTGTTTGTTTGTTTGTTTGTTTGTTTGCTTATTTATTTATTTATTTATTTATTTATTTATTTATTTATTTATTTATTTATTTATTTATTTATTTATTTATTTATTTATTTTCAATTTTGAGGTTCATAAAATTAAAACGTTCCCGCTACAATGTATTATTGCAAACCTTGGAACAATTTGAAACAATTGAACAATTTGAAAAAAAACATTTCGGAAAATATAACTCTGACAAATAAGAAGGCAACGAAGAGTTCTAGAGGGAAAGTTTTGGAACACAATTTTTGACTTCATAACTTTGTTTAGACTAGTTAGGAGGTAAACATATCAAAAGTCCCCGCCCCTAGCCCCTGTGCTAAAGGGGGGAGGGGGGGTTGAATGTCCCATTTTTCGGTTTTTCGCTTATATCTCGAAAACTATGAGTTCTAGCTATATAATTGTAATACACAAAATGAAAGCTGATTAAATTTGCTACAAGCTGCACCCCTCAAGTGTTTTAATATCTTGTATAGTTTTCGAGATATCCGCTCTTGAAAGTCAGTAATTTTTGAGAAAACGCTTCTCCCCCCACATTTTCCCTCTTTTTTGACCGGATAACTCTTCAATAATGCACCGAAACACTAAATTTTGGCCCTAGATTGGTAGAGAATTTAATTCTTTTCAATAATATATCATATTTTACTATTTTATCTATTTTCCTTCAAATTTTAAAGCGGTTTCAGTGTTGAGTGAAGATTGTACTGAAAGTCCCATAGAGCTAATGCATAAGTTTTGAAATCGCAACTTTTGGAAAACAATTTATTTGCCATGTTATTCCATTTTCACAAGGTATTAGAATCATCATAACATCAATTTAACACAAAATTGAAAAGAAAATAACATCTGGTTATTTAATTATTAATTAATAAAGTTTTAAAATAGTGGCGCCATCTGCTGTATATGTTTGAAATTTTAAAACTTCAAAAATATATAATTAAATAACTAGATAATATTTTTTTTTCAAATTTGTTTCATTTCGATGTTATGTTGATTCCCGTACCTGGATAAAAAGGGCTAACATGGCAAAGCAATACATCTGTGGAAGTTGTTATTCCAAAACTAATGCATTAGCTCTATCGGACTGACAACCCCTCTTATGTACACTTATTCTATACTGAACGTCTAAATAACACTGATGCTCATTTTGTAGGCACGTTGTTACTTTAATATTTTATCTATTTTAATTCATTCGTCAAACACCAGTGGGAAAACTGTCAGATGCTATTCATGTTCTTCATCTTCGGAGTCAATTTGAGGGACCCCATTGATGCTATTCCAATGGTAAGTTTGGCATTCTCTAGGACCTTTGAGGCTTGCTATTTTTGCTGCTACACTTGAGCTGGCACAGTATTTCTTCTATCATCCGAACATAATTTTCAGAACATCGTCAGGTGCTGCTGCTAACTCACTGTGCACTGGGACCAGCATAAGAGCTATCGACTCAAGAAGTCGCAGTCGGTTGATATCCTTTTCACTGAAGACACCAAGATAAACGTCAAACAAGATGATTTTCTGTCGATCAATTTAAATAAAATGGTCTCATCAACATACTTAAGGTGTAGCTTGACGACAATTGAATGTAGGACCCTTCGAGCAGAAAGGGATGTGGACGTTTTGATAGTGGATACGGCATACGGCTGTGATAATGTCGGAAATGATACAGATACTTATTTTGCTGGCACGTTGTTATACTTTCATATTTTGTGTCGACCTTACAGTCCTCTTGATGGCTACAGCTGATGTGCATAAGGACATCGGTTTCATAAAGCCTGGACGTGGGAAGACAAAGGATTTTTTATTCTCATCCCAAGAGTTACAGCAACTGGGTTTAGGACGTGCTATTTTTGCAAAAACAATAGCTGGATGCGACACTACATCTTTCACATTTCGAAAAAGCGGGATCGCATTTGTGAAGTTGTGTACGAAGTCGTCAGAAGTCCAGAAAGCAGCAGCGGTCTTTTCATACCCTTCCTTAACCACACATCAGGTACAAAAGGCAGGCAATACCTGCATCTTGAGGTGTTATGGGGCTCCAACGAAAGAGGCCTTCCCCAATGCCACAGGTATAATTCACTCTTGAAATCCGGAGCCCTCATCAAGCCTGATATATCGTCTTCTTCCCACCGAGGAAGCAGTAAAACAGTATTTCCCCTGAATATTACACCAAGATGAGCTGTGGCAGGGAAATGACCTGCCTCCTCTTGTGTATGATTGGAAGATTGAGAATAACTGCCTGATGGTCAAAGTGCACTGTGCGTTAGCAGCAGCACCTGACAATATTATGAAAATAATTTTCTGCAGAAACATGAAAGTCTGTGCCAGCTCAAACTGGTAGCTGTAAAAAATCAAGTCTCAAATGTTCCTCAGAATGCCAAAATTCCCAGGGGACTAGCCTCAAAAGGGTCTCTCAAGTTGACTCCGAAGATGAAGAAGAACATGGGGGTCATCTGACCGTTTTCCCACTGGAGTTCGAGGAATGAAATAAAATAGATAAAATATTAAAGTAACAACGTGCCTGACTTATGACTAGTCATATAAGTCATAACAACGTGCCTACAAAATGAGTATCAGTGTTATTTAGACGTTCAGTATAGAATAAGTGTACATAAGAAGGGTTGTCAGTCCGATAGAGCTAATGCATTAGTTTTGGAATAACAACTTCCACAGATGTATTGCTTTGCCATGTTAGCCCTTTTTATCCAGGTACGGGAATCAACATAACATCGAAATGAAACAAATTTGAAACAAAAATATTATCTAGTTATTTAATTATATATTTTTGAAGTTTTAAAATTTCAAACATATACAGCAGATGGCGCCACTATTTTAAAACTTTATTAATTAATAATTAAATAACCAGATGTTATTTTCTTTTCAATTTTGTGTTAAATTGATGTTATGATGATTCTAATACCTTGTGAAAATGGAATAACATGGCAAATAAATTGTTTTCCAAAAGTTGCGATTTCAAAACTTGTGCATTATCTCTATGGGACTTTCAGTACAATCTTCACTCAACACTGAAACCGCTTTAAAATTTGAAGGAAAATAGATAAAATAGTAAAATATGATATATTATTGAAAAGAATTAAATTCTCTACCAGTCTAGGGCCAAAATTTAGTGTTTCGGTGCATTATTGAAGAGTTATCCGGTCAAAAAAGAGGGAAAATGTGGGGGGAGAAGTGTTTTCTCCAAAATTACTGACTTTCAAGAGCGGATATCTCGAAAACTATACAAGATATTAAAACACTTGAGGGGTGCAGCTTGTAGCAAATTTAATCAGCTTTCATTTTGTGTATTACAATTATATAGCTAGAACTCATAGTTTTCGAGATATAAGCGAAAAACCGAAAAATGGGACATTCAACCGCCCCTCCCCCCTTTAGCACAGGGGCTAGGGGCGGGGACTTTTGATATGTTTACCTCCTAACTAGTCTAAACAAAGTTATGAAGTCAAAAATTGTGTTCCAAAACTTTCCCTCTAGACCCTTTTTTCAGCCTTCGTTGCCTGGACTAACGGCAAAAATATGCATGTTAACTGAGCAACATGCGGGACAGTAGATGATAATTTCACAAAGTAATATAGACTGACTAACAGAACAAAACTATTCCTTCAAGTAGCCACGATTTAATATTAGATATAAACTAAATCTTTGCGGAAGGCTTTAAAAATTCATAAGACTTGTTTTAATATGAAAAGTTGAGATGTCCATACTTGAGAAATGAACTGT
Source organism: Hylyphantes graminicola (assembly GCA_023701765.1). Lineage (NCBI taxonomy): Eukaryota > Metazoa > Arthropoda > Arachnida > Araneae > Linyphiidae > Hylyphantes > Hylyphantes graminicola. Next base: position 65,090,626 of record CM043113.1, on the reverse strand, counting down.
GTCAGAAAAGAATGTTCAATGAAGATAGAGTTTATACCACAACCATAATGTAGAGTTAACGCAAGCTTGACTATTTGAAAACAATTTAAAATAAAATTTTAACGTGGTAATATTCGGTCTTTAACAAATAAAAAATAACTAAAATTAAGACGCATATAAAACCAAAATGGTGCTCATTATAGTTAACATTGGCCACACTTGCAGCATTTACAGCACTTATATAAATTACTTTTTTTGTGTTTCTGCTCTTATTTTTGGGTATACCACCAAATAATAACAAAATATGGCACTTATGGATTATATAGCCGATCATTTTCAGTATAATTAATTAATAAATACAATAATTAATAAAATATGCCCTATAATACGATAATAAAAACACATAAAACGTTAATAAAATGAAAAACGTACAGAATTTTTTAAAAAAAATAATTAAAAAAAATATTAAACAATAATTAATCTAAGCATAATCCACTCGTTTTATTTTCCATAGAACAAAAACTGTTAAAGTATTTGGCGAGAGGTGGAGAGCCTACGGGAAAGTACCCTTAAACTAAACAATTAAAGATACAGATATATTTCAGTGGATGTTCCCTTTTGACAGAAATGGGAGGACATTTGAAAATGTAATGTATCGAATACCCATGACGTAATCATCGAAAATAGGAGTGGGCGACATTTAATCGCATCTTACAGAGAGAACAGCAAATTTATACCCACGCAATCGGGACCAGAAATTGTTCCCAGGTATGCCTGGATCTAATCAGGGTAGACGAAATTGCGGATTGTAAATAAACCGCTGATGCAACGTTGGGAAATTTCGGGATTTGGTATGATTGAGACTGTGCTTCCGAGATTAAATGTGTCAATACATGAAATGGTCCAAATTAAAAGTCTCGGAATCAGAGCGATGGAGGTTTGGAAGGTTCATAGAAAACTACAAAAAACAAACATACTTGAATGGAAAAAAGAAGAGAAATTAAAAGACTTATATATAAATGTCTATTCTTTCACTACAATATTCTCATTTATATGTTTATTCTTTCACTTCAGTCATAATCAGAATTCACTGCAAAAATACTAAAAGTAACGATAGTAAGCAATGGGCGCACACTTATTAATAACAATCTAATAAAATAATTCAAACAAACTTATTATAAATAACAAATTGTGTAAGTTGAAAGTTTCTGAATCTGAGGGATGGAGGTTTTGAAAGTTAATAGAAAATTACAAAAGACAATCATATTTGAATGGATACGAGCAAAAACAAAGAAAAGAAATAAACGATTTCCATAAATGTTTATTATTTCACTAAAATATTCTCATTTACATGTTTATTCTTTCGCTTCAGTCATAATCACAATTCACTTCAGTCATAATCAAAAAAATGTATCCCTCAGAAAGTAAAAAAGATAGTACTTGAAAAGAAAAAGTAATCCTCACTATCTTTTTAAATTGAGTTCACAAATCTCTTATTCCTTAGAAGTGTATCTTAAAAGTGAACATTAATGACTGAGGTACGAAACTTTTTTTAATAGAGTTATTACTAACAACATGAAAAACTCTTTAAAATCTCGAAAATAACGTTAATATAAAACAACACTAATATCCTTTTTTAATTCCCAACATTTTAATTACACTTATGAAACCAAGAGTTATTTCATTTACGTCGTGGATGCATAAATACTAAAAACAAAGTTGGTTAGCAATGGGCGCAAACTTATTAATAACAATCTAATAAAATAATTCAAACAAACTCATTATAAATAATAATAACTTGATCAAATTACTCTAAATAATTAAATAAACTATCACATGGCAGCCTATTAATCGCGTTTTTAACCCTCTAATGCATACTGTTACCGTTTGGTAACAAGTTACATAATCCACTTTATTCTATTAAAGTAGACCTCAATCTTGACAAATTTGTGTTTTTTTCATCTATTACATTCCATTCTGAAGTTTTAGTTAATAATAAAACTCATAAATGACAGTAGTAAAAGTGTATTCAAAATTAAAGAGGGAGGTTATTAACTGTTGTGAAATTACGTTTTCTGGCGTAAGTCAAAGTATAATAATTTTAGTACTAAATACAAGTAAATTGTTTTGAAAAAATATATATAGTTAAAAAGGGTTATTTTAAAATATATTTAGTAGTTTTCTAGTCATTATTATCAAAATTGGAATTTTTTAGTTGGTTTTTGTCACATGGAAATTTTTTTTTAAATTGAAATTATTTAAAACCTAATGCAGTTAAATTTTTTTCAGTATTTTTCCCATAATGTATGAGCATTGAAGATACATATATATTTTTTTGGGATGAAAATAAAAATTCATGCATTAGAGGGTTAAGACAAATGAAAAATTTAATGTAAGTGTCTAATTCTAGTTATTCGAAACAACTGGCTCTATATTCAAGTCTGCTAGCTCTAGAGATTCAGAACTTTTAAAATCTAAAAATACATATGTGAGGGTGAACTAAAATGGAATATTGCTATAATCAGTGCTTAATATAGAAATTACACATCATATAGAGAAGAACTCCACTATATGGGCTTCATAGGCAGAATTTAACTTATCAATTAACACGTTCACGCCGGGGCAAATACCTACGTTTTTCCGCGTGAGGTGGGACTGTCTGATACAATATGCTTTGTCGGTCGGGAAAAAACTTTGTGAGTTCGAAAGCGCTTAATGCGATATCACAACTAGTGAAAATAAAAGGTAGATTATATGACGCGAAAAAAAAAGGAAAAAAGTAACTATATATTGTAAATGCTGCAAGGGCCAGCCCGCATTATATTTAGAATGTTTTGAAAAGTTGCATGGATATAAATAAATAGTTTATATCAATTTGAGATACTCAAAGTTTATAATACTCAATAATTTTATATATAATTTTGAGAAAAAATAAAATAATCTTAATCTTAAAAGACTTCTTTTTTGAAGTCTTCTTTTATAGCTAAGCGTGACCCACAAGTGGGTCACAACGCTACACAGAACAGTTAGGTATGACCGGTAAGGTACCACAGGTGGGCCATGCCGCCCCACAGAGCAGTCAAGTTTAAAATTTTGACTCGATTTGATTTTGTTGTTAACTGCATTCCGGCTTCAGGGAATTATGGCAGCTGGATTTTAGCTGTAGGAAGAATCTCCAGAAACTACCTTCAAACATGTTACAGATAATTAGTTTAAACCCTCTGAAGAATACAGACATATGGGCTGCCCTCTGATTGTCAAGTTTTAAAGCGACACACATAAGTTCTTAAAATTTAAACATTTTAAAATGTAAAGTATTTAGGAGTCATTTATAATTATTTTTTACGGAAATATAATTGGAAAACTATAAAATATTAGCTTTTTAAACTCAGTGCAAACAAATTTGCACTTAAACAATTTGCTTTTCCCTCAGAGGGTAAAAAAAAGATTGCCTGGATTACCTTATCTTTTCAAGTACAATATTCTCAAATTGAGTTCACATGTCTCGTATTCCATAGAAGTGTATTTTAAAAAGGAACATTTATAACTGAGGCACGAAACTTTTCTAAATGGAGTTATTATTAACAGCATAAAGTACTTTTTTAAATCTCGAAAATAACGTTAATATAAAACAACATTAAACCCATATCCTTTTTTAATTCCCAACATTTTAATAACACTTATGAAACCAAGCGTTATTTTCATTTACGTCGCGGATTTAAATCTCTTGTAAATCGGCGACACTGGCCGCATTATCAAAGGGGGGCACCTCATTTGCATGGAGTAATTCTCGCGTGTTCTCGCGAGATCATGAATTATTTATAAAGGCGCGTGTGGCAACAGGCAGCAGAAATCTGAAAGAAGAGTTTTGGTGGGTTTAGATTCTATGTCCACTTTAGATATTGATGGAAACATAAATGCCAAATATTTAACTAGCCAATTTATTTCATTGAAAAATTCTCAAAGAAATTAAGCAATAAAAAGGTATATAAGAGAAAAAAATTAATGTGGTTAATTTTAATCATAAAAATATACATTTTGTTCGTCTACAAAAATCCACTTAAATACACAAAATTTTAAGAAATTTGCATTTATCTGCAAATAATTTAATATTACTATATAAATCGACAAAAATATCCTTTGGATAGTAATTTTCCTCCTTGACTTATGACTTTCTTGGTGGGGGGCAAGATCGCCAAGCACTGCGACTTTAAGTCTATTGTACTAAGCCCCAGAAATGACACAAGCACAAGAGACACACAAAGAAAGAGACTACACAAACACATAGACAAATAACAACATTTATTGACAGTCACAAATATCCATGCCTGACCGGGATTCGAACCCGACCCCAGCAGCTCCAAAGGCTAGAATCCTAACGAGTGTGCCACCGGGGCGGCAATTTTCTTCCTAGATCAAATGAATACTCTTTTGTAAAAAAAAATTGAAAATTTGAAATCTAAGAATCAAAATTGCAGTCGCGAGTGCCTGATAGGAGCCACAAAAAAGGAATACAGTTTCAGTAATTGCCAAATATGCAAAAGCTACATTCAGACAACAGAGGCCGATAGCACCACCATTAGAAAATAACCAATAGCAATAAAATGCGGGACATAAAAGTGGGATTGGCATTTTAGTATACACCATACTCACACCTCGAATACACTAGGGAATGTGGGGGTAAAGGAGGAGCGTACAAAAATGAGATTTTTCCTTTCTAGAAATTTCATTCATTTCTTAGATGTCGTCTATACTCATTAAAAAAGGATAAGCAATCCAAAATGGCGTGCGGAGATTTTCACAGGCGATGAGAAAATTTCAGCACCTCGTTTTTGTATTATAGAGCTGTTGTTCTTTCTCTTGTTGTTATTATTACTGAATTTATTATTCATTTTGGCTGTGTGTGTTGATTTCTTTATTTACTTTATTTCACCAAAACTGATTAGTTTTGATTTGCATTTTATAATGGTTCCAGTTTTGTTTGTGTGTTTCGGTAGTTTTCCAATTAGTTTTTTATGTAAAATAAGTACATATATATTTTTCGTCCGTGAAGTGATGCAAAATACCAAAATTTAGTTAAGAATATTTAATGGAAAAAGTTTTTGATTGGAACCCAAAATTATGCGACTTTTAACGAAAATATTTTGCAATGCACTGGGGCAAAAAAGTATAATTTAAATACAATGACAATTGTAAATAAAACGACTACATTGACTGATTTCAATGTATTAACTGTATTTTAATGTTTTATTTTTTACGGTTTTCGAGATTTCATTATTTAACTCTGAGGGTCTTGTATGGCAACAGATCTCTATACAATTCCAATGGGAAAACTTTTGACCCCGTTTTTAAATAAAATATACGAGATGTACTTATATGAAAGCTTACTCAAAAATACGGAAGAATGTTATTTTGCCTTTCAAATAATTAATAAGCATAATTTTAAAAGACATTAATTAGTTATAAGTAAAACAAAAAATGTTTAGATATTTACATGTCGTTGATGCTGTCACCTGTAGTTAGTGAATAATTACTAAAATTTGGTTTTAAATAAAACTAATTAATGTATTTAAAATTCTACTTATTAATTATTTAAATGGCAAAATAACTATCATCTGTGGTGTTTTTTTGGTAAGCTTTCGTGTAAATGCCGTAATACTGTATATAATAACAAGGTCAAAAATGTCCCCATGTTTTAATTTATTTGGATAATTGGAGAGCTAACGTGGCATTTAGGTAATGAAAACATTATTACAACAAATTTGATGATTTTTTTAATTCTATAAATTAGTCATTTTGATAAATATATGCAATGTAAAAATATGACATTCTACAATATCTCAAGTTAGAGCCTCAAGAAGCTCTATCTGAAAAAACTTCAATTTCATCAATTTAAATACTTAAAACTTTTATCTTTTGGCGCTCTTAACAAGTGTTTCCAATTTTAAATAGACAATTGGTTTAGTTTAAGAGACATTGATTCACCAATCGAGGCTCGAGAAAGAAAATATTTTCAGTCAGCATCCGTAGCCACTCTCTGCAAGCATCTAGCACATGCACATTTTCAATAAATAAATGTTGAAAAAGGATACGGCATAAATAGACGCACTTTTACAATTATTCATAGGAATATTAGCAAAAAATTATTACAACATGTGAAAAGATTAGATATATTCAACCTTTTCAGTCCCAATGACAAATTGGCATCATCATTTAAAAATTAACAAAAAAACATTTAAACATGCGCAAAAATTCGACATATTTAACCCTTTCAGTCCAAATGACAAATTGGCATCATCATTTGAAAATTAACAAGAAATCATTATAGCATGTGAAAAGATTAGACATATTTAACACTTTCAGTCCCAATGACCAATTGGCATCATCATTTGAAAATTAACAAAAATCATTATGACATGTGAAAAGATAAGACGTATATTATCTTTTCAGTCCCAATGACAAATTGGCATCATCATTTAAATATTAACAAAAAATCATTAAAACATGTGAAAAGAATAGACATATTTAGACCTTTCAGTCCCAATGACAAATTAGCATCATCATTTGAAAATTAACAAAAAATCATTATAGCATGTGAAAAGATTAGACATATTTAACACTTTCAGTCCCAATGACCAATTGGCATCATCATTTGAAAATTAACAAAAATCATTATGACATGTGAAAAGATAAGACATATATTATCTTTTCAGTCCCAATGACAAATTGGCATCATCATTTAAATATTAACAAAAAATCATTAAAACATGTGAAAAGACTAGACATATTTAGACCTTTCAGTCCCAATGACAAATTGGCATCATCATTTGAAAATTAACAAAAAATCATTATAGCATGTGAAAAGATTAGACATATTTAACACTTTCAGTCCCAATGACCAATTGGCATCATCATTTGAAAATTAACAAAAATCATTATGACATGTGAAAAGATAAGACATATATTATCTTTTCAGTCCCAATGACAAATTGGCATCATCATTTAAATATTAACAAAAAATCATTAAAACATGTGAAAAGACTAGACATATTTAGACCTTTCAGTCCCAATGACAAATTAGCATCATCATTTGAAAATTAACAAGAAATTATTATAACATGTGAAAAGATTAGACATATTTAACACTTTCAGTCCCAATGACAAATTGGCACCATCATTTGAAAATTAACAAAAAATCATTATAGCATGTGAAAAGATTAGACATATTTAACACTTTCAGTCCCAATGACAAATTGGCATCATCATTTAAAAATTAACAAAAAAACATTTAAACATGCGCAAAAATTCGACATATTTAACCCTTTCAGTCCAAATGACAAATTGGCATCATCATTTCAAAATTAACAAAAAAGCATTATAGCATGTGAAAAGATTAGACATATTTAACACTTTCAGTCCCAATGACCAATTGGCATCATCATTTGAAAATTAACAAAAATCATTATGACATGTGAAAAGATAAGACATATTCAACCCTTTCAGTCCCAATGACAAATTGGCATCATCATTTAAATATTAACAAAAAATCATTAAAACATGTGAAAAGACTAGACATATTTAGACCTTTCAGTCCCAATGACAAATTAGCATCATCATTTGAAAATTAACAAGAAATCATTATAACATGTGAAAAGATTAGACATATTTAACACTTTCAGTCCCAATGACAAATTGGCATCATCATTTGAAAATTAACAAAAAATCATTATAGCATGTGAAAAGATTAGACATATTTAACACTTTCAGTCCCAATGACCAATTGGCATCATCATTTGAAAATTAACAAAAATCATTATGACATGTGAAAAGATAAGACATATTCAACCCTTTCAGTCCCAATGACAAATTGGCATCATCATTTAAATATTAACAAAAAATCATTAAAACATGTGAAAAGACTAGACATATTTAGACCTTTCAGTCCCAATGACAAATTAGCATCATCATTTGAAAATTAACAAGAAATCATTATAACATGTGAAAAGATTAGACATATTTAACACTTTCAGTCCCAATGACAAATTGGCATCATCATTTGAAAATTAACAAAAAATCATTATAACATGTGAAAAGATTAGACATATATTATCTTTTCAGTCCCAATGACAAATTGGCATCATCATTTGAAAATTAACAAAAAATCATTATAACATGTGAAAAGATTAGACATATTTTACCCTTTCAGTCCCAATGACAATGTAGCATCATGGCATCATCATTTTAGAATTTTCTTTTTGAAAATATTTTTCTTTAACTTTTTCTATTTGAAAATATTTTTTATCAATCCCAATGGATGTCAGACCTAATATTTTTTACACTATGATCAGAAACATGATGATGTCAAATGGCATCACTAGGACTGAAAGGGTTAAATGCATTAAATTTTGTGCAAAAAGCTTTCCTTAACATATTATTATTCACATTATAAAGTGAAGTAATCCCAAAATACTGCGTCAATTTTTTTATGCTTTACCAATTCTGAATCATGACGTCACTGAAGTTCAAACACATCCCACCACATTCCACACAAAAAAAAGGGATAAAAACGACTTCAATCCCCAAGAGAAAAATTCCGGCAGAAATTTCACCAAAACCCCATCACTGCTAGTTAAACTTTAACAGAGATAAAATCTCTCCGCGAATTGGACTGTCGAGTAAAATTTCCATTCCTCTTAAACTGCGAAATCAGAGAGCATAGTTCGAATCTCGGAAGAAATCCTCTTGAGGCCCATAAAATTCGAGATTTCATACGAAAATCCGACTTCCATTTTGCGCGCGGATGTGTTCCAGGAAATTGCCCTTTCGAACATGATTTGCACGCAAAAGTCGTCTGCGAAAGGGTGTTCGATGTTTGAATATTTGAATGGAATAAAAAGATTGAGTTATTGGGAGAGGTCGATTGGGATAAATATTGTCCTGTTAAAGTCCTACACTTAGTTGATGATAGTAATAAAATAGTTAAGATAACTAAATTGTAACTCTATAATGGTTACAATTACATAGCCTATATACTTTTGCTTCTAATTATTCTTGCATATTTTTGCTTTGACAATTTTATTGAATTTTCGCTAATAATAATCAAGATTATGGGGTGTTCAATTCATAGAAAGACCGCCATTTGTGGCTCTGTTAATTCTAGCAGTAATATAGTTAACAACAAACGCAGTTGTATAAAAGCTGAAGTTAGTCTTCTCCACCGAGGGGATCCTTTCGATAGACTATGGGTTATCAAAGTTGCTGCAATAATAATTTAGATTTTAAGTACTTTTTAATACATTGCAATATTTAATTAAAAACTCTGAATTTTATATTTTTTACTTTAAAGTTATTATTTATTTGAATTTTGAATTTAATATCTGCTACAAATCCTTTTTTATAAAAATTTAAACTGTAACAGTTTTTATATGATCCTCTACCCATTACGTTACACAAGTTTTCTAAACAATACCAGACCTGTAATTTCGCAAAACACAACTATATATTAATTATTACCACATTACATATAAACCTTTGAACCAGTTCAAAATAGTTTACACAACTAACACAATTACACCCTGTGCATAACCACATTATCTGCATAACTATGTTAATCCAACCCGCTGTGTTTGCGCTTCCCCATCAGTCTTGGCCATGACGCCCTACGCAACTGTCAGCAGCGTGTTAAAAGCCCTCACTTAACTCTCCTTTGGCCCCAGAACTTCACTGTAACCGTCAGACCCTCGTCCCTCCTGTTAATTAAGTTACGGGGCCTCTCTAACGTGAAATTTGCAGTGGCACAAACACGGGGCTGGAATGGAATAAAGATGCTTGGCGCGAAAAGAAAGTGAAGTTGGCTAAACGTCGCCAAAAGAAGGGGATCCGTCAGGGCTTACTTAACTTATAAAGCCAGAGAAGCTCTTTCTGACGACCATATTTCACTCCGTTTCGTAGTACCGGCTGTTCCGAAGTAGAAACGAAGGAGATCCGCCAGGGCCAATAAAGATGTTTGGCGCGAAAAGAAAGTGAAGTTGGCTAAACGTCGCCAAAAGAAGGGGATCCGTCAGGGCCTACTCAACTTATAAAGCCAGAGAAGCTCATTCTAACAACCATTTTTCACTCCGTTTGTAGGGCCAACTGTTCCGAAGTAGAAGAACTTCCTTCTGCCAGCTGTTCCGAAGTAGAAAAAGAAAGGGATCCAAAGAGATGGATCCATCAAGGCCTACTGAACCTATAAAGCTAGAGAAACTCTTTCTGAAGACCATCTCTCACTCCGGTTCGTATTGCCGGCTGTTCCGAAGTAATGTTCAATGTTCAGAATACGGTCTCTTCTTTTCGTTCGGAACAGCCGATACTCTGAACAAGACGGAAAATGTGACGTCATAGAGGGCATATCTGATCTTATAAGTTGAGTAGGCCATGGATACGCCCAAGTGCACAACACTGCACACTCTCTCAACTAGTATTTTATACCAAAGTCTAATTTTATTATCTAAAATTATAATTTGTGGAGTTTCAGACTGTAGTAAAAGAGTCAAGGTCTAAAGTGATAGAAGGTTCTATATATTCCACCGAGTTAACCGAATACTCCATTATAAACTGAAGAGGTAAGAGTAATTAGCTATATCGTTAAACCGTTCTTGAGCCGTAAAATATTTACAATATTTTATACAATTTTTATTTTATACAACGAGCGCCAAATAATTAACCAAGCCTTTTCTTGGACGTATCTTGGATACAATCTTAGCCTCACTTAGCAAACCACTTTCACATCGGTTGGCATCCTAAATCTTATTCTAACCGCTCTGGACACAAACTACTTTAGGAGCAATTAAAGTTTAGATGTGGAACAGAAGAGAGAGTTTTGTGTTGTTAAGTTGTTTTTGACGGTTGCCAATGTATTTCTCGAAGAGGCATTTACTGTGAAATAGTTGGTGAAATGGGGGGGGAAGGTGTTAAGATTGAAGTAGAGGTAACTAATGACAATAATTCTGTTCATAAATATATGGTATTCATTTTAATTACCAAGGGTTGGAGAAAGCAATACAAGTTTATTTTCACAAAAACTAGTTTCAAGTTCTTTTACACGTTGTTTAATACAGCTAAATCACGCAAACTAAAAAAGTGAAGGAAAATTAATGTAATTTTAAGAAATTAGAAAAATATATAACTATAAAGCTTTTAATTCCTGCCATCCTATAAAATATAATGCAATTGAAAGGTTTCGGAGCAATCATCAATAAAAAAAAATATGCTTCATTATCAAATAATATCGCCAGTATGCTTTTTCTTTGTAATAGATTTTTTGAAAGTTATATTGTGCCTAAAATCATTCATAATATTATTTTTATAATTGCACAAAAAAAATCTGATTTTAACTCTATAATTTTAATATCAGAAGCGTTCGAAAAGTCATACTTTTTAGAAACAGTGATAAAAAAATACTTTTTTTCACTCAAAAGCAGCCAAAAAAAAAAAGGTTTTTTTCTCTCTTTTCATAAGATGCCAAAAAGTAAACTTTTTAAAACACGTATCATTATTTCTAAAAAGTGTTACAATTCCCACTTGTTGGAAAAATATCTATTATTCTGATTAAAACCACCTAAGTGAAAAGTAGAAAAATCTGTACCACAAAATATAATTAATGAGCATATTTTAATAGTATAAATATTATTTCCAAATTTATTTAAATGTCATCTCAAGAAAAGAGCCTGCATGCAGATGTAGTGCGACGTTAATGTAACCGGAACTAAACCTGTTACACCATTCAGACATAAATGTTATCAATTAACATGCTTTTAAAACGCTACTTAAGTTGAAATTGCTACCATACATTAAAACCCCTATTTTTTCAGAGATTAAGATCTTGGCTATTATGGAAATGGTTAAATAATCAAAACAACAAAAGAAAAAATACTTTTCGGAACAGAAAAAAAGCCAAAATTTTCAATTAAAATAATTGCGCTGTTATCACAAAATCACTCTCAAATCCATTATATTTTCCGCCATTATGTTTATTTTCAATTATGTGAAGATAACCAACCTCTTTTGGCTTAATGGATTGTTCTTATCTCTTGCCATATTACCCTGGTATAAATGGAACTTGATCCCATCCACAGCATAAATTACAGACGGTATCGCCAAAAAATATAATTTTTGCTTTTTTTAAAAGGCTTTTTAATCTTAAACTGGATGGACTTAATGAAAAGACTCTCAACACACACACACACACATAAGTGCTTAATACAGCTTACCTTAACTTCAAATTACCTCAATTTATTTTTAGCATTTCTTTGTGTATTTCTTGGTGGTATATGTCCATGAAACTCTATTAGAACAAATCGTTAATATTTCTTGCTAATCTTAAGTAAGAACTATGTACTTGAAAGACTGAAGTTAGTTTTTGTAAAAGTACCTTGAATGAAACATTCAATAATTAATATACAGTTTATCATTTGACGTCACTCATATAACGTAATAAGTATCAAAATGCTAAACATCTCCTAAAATATTTTCTTGAAACATCATGAAGGAGCAAAGCTAATTTAAGCCTTTCAAGTAATAAGGAAATCGACAGAAGTGTCAGTTTACTTTCTGGCATAAGACTAAATTTTAAAGTTTTAAAGGAATTTTTAAAATCTTTAATTTTTAAAAATTATGTTTATGCTTTAGCTGATGATAATAAATGACTCATCTATACTTTACATTTTAAAAGTTATTATAATTATAAAATTTAACAAAAATTTATGCGTTGCTCGAAATAATGACATATCTGTTTGCACGTCTGTATCCCTCAGAGGGTTAAAACAAAATTGAAGAGCTTAGTGGAAGAATGTGCTAAAAGTGACATTTTTGAAAAAAATTTAGATTTTTGAGTCCAATAAACACATTATTCCATCCTTAAAAATTAACAAGTTTCCTCTTTTTTTCATAAACTTAATGATAAATATATTTTTTACCGCTTATATGTATCGCCTAAGTGTAAAAACTTTGAAGCCCATTTTCTCGTTTTTACATTTTTATCACTTAGCACATTCTTCCACTAAGCTCTTCAATTAAAAAAAAAAGTAAAGCTATCCTACAAGGTATTTTTAGTTCATGTAAATAACTGAATGCAATACAATACATAACTACTATACATAAATTATACATATACATTAGTTAACATGGAATTGAATGACCGTGGACTTTCGGAACACTCCTTGCTTTTACACTTAAACTTTCAGGAAAATATCAGAGTATTTGTTCTCGTGTCTCCTGATCCCATTGTATTGTATATTCTGTTCCTTCATTAACAGAACATCACCCCGCATTGTAAGAGCAAGAACGTCTCCCGAACATCTGTTTATTCGGGATGTTTCCTTCCACAATCGAACAAAAGAAGGATTTCCGGCGGACATTTTGGGGCATTGGGGCGATGCGTCGAATGCACGAAGAATTATTATCAATAGCCCTGCGTGGGGCGTCAGTCTCACGTTGGAGCCATTGAATTATGTGTTTTGTTTCACTTTTGGGAGATTTCGGAACTGTTAATGGGAGACAGTTGTTTTCTGATGCTGTTGTTTATTAAAATCTTAACCCATGCAATGATCGAAAACAAAAAACAGCTCGTTTGAATCCCAGCAGTACACTCTTTAAACGAACGAGCGATTTTAACTCAGTCTGACTAATTTTCACTATTCAAGTCTGGAAAATGCACTTCTACTTTTGGATTGGATCCTTTGTGTGTTAAATCTCCGACAGGATCCCTCCAAACGAGTGATTTTAGCTCAGTCTGAGTTAATATTCATTCCCTTCCTGTGTCGAAAATGCACTTCTCCAACTGGAGTGGATATCACTCTTTTGATTTAAGAGTGTAAGTCACTCTACTGTGGGCAGGTAAACTCAGGGCCTGTTCTTAAATAAGGCCTGTTGGGTCAAATTTCAGTTTCTATTATGGTAAATTCTATAAATCCCCAAAATATCAGTAAACTTTTTAAAAAAATGTTACTTCACATTGTTTTTTGCTCGATTTTGAATGAAAAATTTGCTAAAGTGATTGTTTTGATCGATATTCATCTGGAAGCCCATAAAATTGTAGCAAAAATTTGATACACAGGCCATATAGCACCATCATTACTGGAAATCATACACAACATTTTCCGTATAGAGGCCAACAAAATAAGTTAGTACCTATAGTCCGAGTTTTCCGAGAAAACTGAAGTATCTAGCCTACTGACTCGGACCGAAATTGTAAGCACGTAATAACTCTAAAATATTGGAAAGTATCCATAAAAACTTAGAAGTTTCAGAGCAAAAAAGTCCAATTCATTGTTGTTTTTAGTGCAGTTTACCTGCTCACGGCAGCACAAGTTTGAATGACGGTTGGTAAGGGAATGGATGTTTATCTAGATAAACAAGATGAAAATATGATGAACTGCCCATTTTTGATTTAAAGGGTGACCAAAATCGATGAGCAAGTCAAATGTCTTTTTCCTTGATCGCCTGAATAATATTGTATTATTCTGAACGTTTAAGATGCTTTCATTTGTCAAATGTGGCCGCAACAATGCAGCTTCTGTATAAAACGTAAACGTAGTGAAACTACGACAAATAAACGGTCAAATACGGTTATCTTTTAAAGTGTATGTATCAAATATAGCTGTAATAATAAATTACAAAGCGTTGAAATTTTTCTCACCAAATTAGTAATTTTATAAATTCCTTTTGGACCATCGTCGGAAGGTCCATCATCCTGGCCAATAATATTTAAATCTCCATGTTTGTATTGTCAATAAATAAAGCTGTTATTGAATTTGTCTTTGTCCTTATTTGTGTGCAATAAAAAGTCAAACATATTCTAGAAGCTATCTTCTGTAAAGCGCGGAAGCAACAGCAGCAACTAATGTAAATGAACACGGACAGTACGAGAAAATGCATGGAAGTTTAACTTTTGTAAGTGAGATAATTAACAATGCTAAAAACAACTCTGTGTAATTTTTTTATGTATGTCTGTATGTTTTCTTAAATACACAATTTAAGGTATTTTTAAGCATACCTTAATTGGCTTGTTTTAGGTAGTCTTTCCAGCTTTCATTCCTTCGTTCTTTTGATTGATGATCTGTTCTCAAGTGACATTGATTCACCAATCAAGCTCGAGGAAGAATAAATATTCATTCAGCAACTCTGTTTTCACTCAAAATATGAATCTAAGCCCATTGGGATTTATAGTAATAAGAAGACTATTTAAATAATAACTATAAATAATACTCAGAATACAAATAAAAACGCATAATAAAATGTGTACTTTTTGAAGACCAAACACAGATAGTGCAAAAGAATAAATCCCTATTTTGAGGAAGCAATATTCTGTAGAATAAAGTTATCAAAATATAATGAATTTAACATCTTTCTTTAAAAAGCGCAATCTTTCTTTATTTATCTTTTCCCTTCTTTAAATCGGAACACGCAAGATTTTTTGCTATTTCTTAATATTCCTTTTTATTAAAGACTTTTTGTGTAAAAGAATAGAATTATTACCAGAACCAAAACTATCGAATATCTTATAATGAGTTAGTCTAAAGAAAAGACGCCATTAAACTACATGAAGATATCAATGGTAGAATCCTGACAGATAAACTTTAAAAATTTAAACGAAGAGTGACATTGTTTGTTTCCGACTTAAGAACAGCGATTTTTAATTTTATAAGCTCTTATAATCTGATTATTATTTAAATAATACGGTCGTTATTTATATGCAGTGGATTGAGAAGAGTACTATAATTGGATTACCTTAACAAGCCCTTAAAAAGTAATTAATAATGAATTACTGAAAGATTATAAAGGTTCCTAAGCGAAACATATTTGCAAATAACTTTTTTTTCATATTTATTAGGATTAAAAAACAACATCTTCGAGGTGAATAATCAGGTAAGTAATTAAAAAAACCTTACTTTAACTTAAATATATAGTGAAAATGACGGTCAAATTTTTTTAATTGGAAAATACTAGAGAATATAGTCCCTAGTCTTTAAAGACCCAATTAATTTAAGAAATAATAAGACTTTTATAATTGAAAGCGACATCGTAAAAAAGTTGTGGAGTATACAAAAACTGCTTTAATACCGAAGATTTATTTACATTGAACGTTTTTTTTTTATTTTAAATAATTACCTGAACTGTTTTACGAAGAGATTTCTAATAAATTCTGACAAGGACTTAAACAACACAAAAACATTATAACCGAACTTAATTAGCCTATTTTTCGGTTATTTAAAATACTTACAGAAATTTGAAAAATACTTGACTTATTTAGTTCAAGTAGCATGATCATTAACTGTAATGTATGGCAGTGGTCAAAGAAACATAAATTACATTGTGAATAACTACAGGCAATATATTTAAAACTTTTAAACATGCGAAAATTTAAATATATGATGGTCGGAACGGTTAAGTTGAGTTAGAAGATAAAAAATAGAAGAACAGGATAAGTAAGTACTATCTGATATAGTCATTTTTAAATAAGAATCTAGAAAATTGGATGATTAAAACGTAAATCAAACGAAAGTATGGACAGACAAACAGGTCTACATATATATTTCATGCAATACCTAATTTATTAGTCACTATATTTCTTCGAATTCAAAGAAAAGAAAACAGGCTAATAACAAAGTGTTGTTTCGTCAAGACTAAGCACACAGTGACAGTGTTTGTGAGTACGATTTATACTAATAGATATCAATAAATTATGATTTTGATAACTGATAGTTTTATTGTTTAATTTAGTACTTTTACAAAAATACGAAATGTGCATTTATTGTTGAAGATGTAACTTTCAGTTTGTTTTCAAAAAAACTTCTTCAGGACACCAATTTTTTTTTCAAACAACTCTAGTATTTTTTTTAATAAATAACAATATGCAATTAAAAAATAAACATTTTGATTGTTTATCAATTTGTTATTAAAATAACTTCAACTTTGAATTGAGTAACAGTAAATTATAAAACTTATTCCTTAAGTATTAATGTGTGGACTGGCATCTCAAAACTAGAGATCAAATAAAAAAGAATGCCGGAATGATAAATGTAAGAGTTTTAATTAAAAAGGAATCTAACTGCTATCCACTTTTGTTTTTTATGTAGGGGAATGAAAAAATAGCAGTAGGGGATGGAGGTTTTTTTTTCCAGCTTTCTTAATGGAGAAGAAGAGGTCCTGAAACGACTCTTTTATAAGAATCCCAAAGAAAATAGCAATAAAACTTGTTATGCTTCAGAAGAAAATCTTAATTAAAAGTTGTAGAAGCATTAAGAAGAAAAAAGCGTTCGGTTGAGCGTAGAGCTGTATTCGATTCTACACTGAAACACACACAATCTGTATTAAGATATTTATTTTTTTATAATTTTTCAAAAAAAAATTAATAAGTAGTCAAATTCAAATATGTATTTTTTTTTTATTAAAAATTCAGATTTGGATTTTCTTCTTGTTGTATAAATAAAAAATTTAAATATTGTTAAGAAATATGCCGATGAAGTCAAATTCTGGCGACTGGGCAGGTTTTCCAAAATTTTATGGAGCACGTATTCTAATGATTCATCGAAGAAAAACGTGCATCTATCTTTATAAACTATGCTTACTATAAACTAAAAATTTGATACTTTTCAATACATGATCAAGCGATACATCCCCGTATAAAATTATAAAGTTAAAAAGTAATTTTTATATTAAGTGTGGTTTAGATAGTAACAAAAAGAAAGCTGACACAGAAGTTTTTACACTTTTGATGCAATAGATGATACTCAGGACAGGATTCTATCAGGAAAGGATGTAGTACTTGAAAAGCATTCAATGAGTCAAATGATTTACCAGATAATGTTGTATATTCTAAGAAAGTAGACGAGAGTTCAAGAAGAATCTCGATGGTTATTCGAGGTTGGCAAAAAGGAGGTAAGACAACATTATTTTTTACAATAGAGTTTCCAATGAATGGAATGCTTTACCAAATTATATTGTTAATTCGAAGACAGTAGAGGAATACAAAAAGAATTCCAATAGCTATTTTAGACTGGAACAAAAATTGGTAATTTTTGGACCAACCTTGCTAGGCCTCTGGTCTGTTGCTGATCAATTTTTTTTTATAAGGTAAGAAAGAAAACATTTTAAATATAAACTACTCATATGTAAACTTTTACGAAAAACTGAAGTTCCTAATAAGTATAAAATAATAGCTTTTTTTAATATAAATAATATTTATGAGTATTTAACATTAGTTAACTATCGGATAAAGTCTAAAACTGCTCCAAACTTGAGATTAAGCAGGTTGAATTTTTGGAGGATACAAACTGAATTTTCTAACTTGCTTCATATATATCGTATATATTTTCTTTCGTTTAAAGTTCAGTTAAAATTCTTCACTTAGTATCAAATGCCACTCGCCTAAACTGTCTCAGTATTTATATTCGATTCAAAAGTCTAAAATGTGTTCTTACTGTTCCGGATTCTTTCGATCATATCGCTACAAACTGCGCAGTAGTATCTTAATCGTTTTTCTGTAACTCGAATTTCATACGTTCGTCTTCAATCTCGATTGAAATAATCTCGAAACAGAGAGGAACTGTTGTGCATAATGCGAAATCGATATAACAAGACCGTTTCTCATCTTAATTCGTTCAGGGTGAGGGAAAAAACATATCCCTATCGCGGGAATTCGTGTTACTGAGTAGGGATTTTCCCTTTTGCTATTCTGATTTGCAGAATTGAAAAGAATAGACTAGTTCTTTCCATAAACCAGTTACAAATTCTGTTAATTCTTTTTTTTTATAAAGATACTTTTTCATTTAATGTTTCCTGCCTCATGTCAGAGCCTGTAGTCAGCTACATTGTCAGCGAGTGACAGTATAAAAATATTAAATATTCGTAAATTACGTATTCTTCTTCTTCATATGTGCACCAGCTCAGGATAGACCTTAGCCTTTAGCAGCAGAGGAAATTTCAAGACTTTCCTCTTTTTTATGTTCCTCTAGTTCTTTATTTTTTGAGTCATCACCCTGTGCAAAATTTCAGAAATTACAGAAAAACCATAAATTTACAACAAAATCTGTTATTTTCATTAAACACTTTTTTTCTGTAAAAATGTGCTGCTGAAGTAAAAACTGTTATTTTTCCGTTTTTGCGTCCACCCTTGCATTAACTCATTATTCCGATAAGTGAAGGACCAACGCCATTGAAAAAGTTGAGAAATATTGCTATAGCGAGACTACTCTCAACGGGATATAAAAAAAAATGCTAAAGTGTAAACTTGTTTTCACTTCTTGAGATTTAAATAAAAAATTTAACTGAAAATTTAATTTCCTACACTCTTAAAACAAACGAGTGAATTTAACTCAGTCTGAGTTAATTTTCACTCTTTTCAGAGTCGAAAATGCACTTATCCTATTGGAGTGGATTTCACTCTTTTGTTTAGTTAAAACTCCGACAGGATCACTCCAAACGAGTGATTTTAACTCAGTCTGAGTTAATGTTCACTCCTCTCCAGTGTCGAAAATGCACTTCTCCAATATGAGTGGATTTCATTCTTTTGTTTTAAGAGTGTATATTCTATAAAACTTGTATTTCTGTAGTAGATGGTTATACATGGCACCTGAAAGCTTTAAATTTTAAAATTTAATAAAAATCAAATTTATTATTTCTTAAAAATTATGTGTGTTGCTGGAAAACCTGACAGCCAGGTAAGGGGTTTACTCTCGTGTATCTCAGAGGGTTAATTCAACCAAACGAAACGAATTGATGAAAACAGATTTGCAATAACATCAAATTATTTATTTAACGTCTCTCTTTCTCAAACGCAAGGGACAGAAACGAAACCGTTCGGAATTGAATAATTCAATTGAAGTTCGATCGGAATCGACGGGTGGGAGATCATCTTTTCGACATCCCTTCCATTGTGCCTCGAGAAAATTAGATTACGGGGTGGTCGGGGGATTTTATTTTCAGACGGTTTTTGCATCTGGCCCAGCCCCCTTTTTAGAATGGAGAGAAAGAGTTCGAAAAACGTGGTTAAGGCAGTTCGAAATCGAATCAAGTTAAAGGATCGTTTGGTTAGCAAAGAAGGGGATAGCCAATCCCCGAAATGGAAAAGTATTCTTTGGTGTGTGTTAGTTTTATTTGCTTCGGGGAGGATAGTTGATAAGTGAGTTTATTTGGAGGAGAATCGATAGTCGCATAAGAAAGATCGGCATTCGTAAACCCTTTTTGCACCTTAAAAAATATTGTAACATTACTACAGCTGTATTGAATTGCACAATAAGAAATTAACCACATAATAAAATGTGCCAGTAATAAAATTGTAGAAAGTAAAACCCATTATTTAAAAAAAATTATACCTTGATAACCAATCTATTTCACATTTCCTTGACATAATTAATCATCTTCCCTCTCATAGCGATATTTTCTTTGATAATTTTTCTAAGTTTAAGTGTGACATAATTTCCTAATTTGTAGTAATTAATTTTTTGTTGCTCACTTTTTGCTGGCTTCTCTGTTTTAACCATTATATTTGACCTTACTGGCTTTTTGTATTTTAATAATTTTATTCATTTTTTTATGTTTCCTTTTAGTTTTTTTCTATTTGTGATTTGTCTTGATTTTTATCTTATATTTTTCTGTATGGTAGTTGTAAATAAATAAATAATACTCCCAGGAAAGCTGCTTCCAGCTTTATGGAGTATTATTTATTGTAGTTGCAAAAATAAGTAGTTTACTCTTTAATGCTCCTAGAAGCTGATCTACCTCCAGATTTATGGAGAAACAATGAACAAATAAAAAGCTTACTTTATAAGCTTTTAGATATTTACCTGCCTCCAGCTTTTTGGATCAAAGTTGTACAAATCAGAATTCTACACCATAAGACTCCCATAGAAGCTCAGCTGTCTGCACCCTTTTGATGTAATGATACACAAATAAGAAGTTTACTCCGTAGAGCTCTAGAAAACTTGGCTGCATCCAGCTTTATGGAACAGCGTTGCACAAACTAGACGAATACTCCAAAAGCGTTTAGAAGGTTAGCTGCTTCTAGCTTTATGGAGTAACATTACATCGCAAATAGGGATTAAACTTTAATTTGTAAAAAGTTAAATCTTAAATTTAGTGTAATGTTACACTGTAAAGCTGGAAACTGATATTTTTTACCAGTTTTGTAGAGCATCTTTTGGTGTTGTTAATATCTTTGAGTATCGTTTAATGCTTATTTACAATCTTTTCAAGGCTCTATAACAACTAAAGGGTAATTTTGCAAAGTCACAATCCCCAAAGCATAACTAAAATATCGCATCACGCACCCTATATCTTAGTTATACTTTGGAGAATGCGAGTTTGTATCCTTCATCTAAAATCGCTTAATATTTCTCTTTTGAAGAGTATAGGGTACAGGGTAGATACATATATATTCCGGCTTGTGTGCTTGATCACAGACCCGCTTATATAAGCCCTCGTCAAGTAAGACAGGCACAGAAAGAATTTGTGCTATCACTGAGAAAGGAAAGACCACCAAGGGCGAAGGCAGGAATCGAGCTCGCACCCGTTACAGCGCACAAACTGCTAGCGTTATGGTCCAAACCACTCGGCCATTCGAGCCCTTATTTAAGTATTCAACCGTAACAACTTAGCGGAATTCTCCGAAAGCATTCTGCTGCCATACACCAAAGGCTTATCACTGCGGATCACCATTATTTTAGGGAGCACTAATAAACTGTCTCAGGCGGTGAAGGGAAGCCCACTTCAAAACTACGGATAGTCGTAACTCTTTGATAAAATCTTGTAAACCTTGATATTAAACAACTCTAATCACATCCAATCTTCTTAGCTATTGTAAACTACAGTCTAATGTTAACCCTTCTAGTCCCAGGGATGCCATTTGGCATCATCATGTTTCTGGTCATAATTTTAAAAAAAATAATAATAAGGCTAACATCTATTTTGATTAATGAAAAAATATGTTCTAATAGAAAAAGTTTGAGGAATCAAATAATGTCCTTTTCGATATCATAAATAGCTATAAACGATCAGAAAATCATTTCTAAAATGAAGGTGACAAATTGTCATTGGAGCTGAATGGGTTTAATATCGAAATTCGAAATATCATAAATACAATTTCAATAAGCGACATTTTGCTGCAGAATTATCATATCTATCAAACTACTGTTTTTCGGAATCCATTTTTTTTTTCAAATATTTCCATTTTAGGCAAATTTAGTTCTTATATATATAGCCTGGATATTTTTAAATATTTAATGTCCACATTCTATAACTTAAATTACTAACTGAAGAACGAAATTCTTCACTTTTTTTCTTAAGTACTAAATAATTACACCTTTATCCAATAAAGCTCTCCAAAAATCTTCTCCCCTTAATGGCATATTTTCAAGCAACCTACGCAACAAGCCATTCTTAAGGTAAGACACTAAAAAAACGCAATAAATTTAAAAGAATGTTCTTTGTAACCATATTTTTACAAGAGGTTTTTTTTTCATGCTAAGCGACTTGGTCTCAAGCATGGAGTTAAGAAGAAGGTAGAGATGTTACCGGGCAAAAACCAATACAAAAATCAGTTCGCCAAATGAAGTCATTCATTGCTTTGTAGTAAGCCCAAACAAATGCTTTCGACTGCTATTTTTTACAGTGGAGTTTGTATAAACTAACTTCATCGACTTGGTTATTTTTACAGTGGAGTTTTTATCAACTAACTTCATCGACTTGGTTATTTTTACAGTGGAGTTTGTATCAACTAACTTCATCGACTTGGTTATTTTTACAGTGGAGTTTGTATCAACTAACTTCATCGACTTGGTTATTTTTACAGTGGAGTTTGTATCAACTAACTACATCGACTTAGTTATTTTTTACAGTGGAGTTTGTATAAACTAACTTCATCGACTTAGTAATTTCTAACCATCTAATATAAACTAAAACTGACCTTGTAAACTTGAGGGATTACTAAATTTAAGCCCTGCAAGCTATCAAAAAGAGACACTCAAAGATGATCGCGTCTATACATGATAGAATGTTTCAACTTTCAAATTTGAACAAGAAATGCATTTGCAGTGGATTCGAGCACAAGCTGGTGTCCGCGGAAACGAGTCTGCTGATATTCTAGCAAAAAAAAGCAAGAAAACTCAACAATGGTTCTTCCCCGCAAATCACTCTTAATAACATCAAGTCAGTGGCCAAAGCAAAAGTTAATAGCTGAAGTGTTAAAATTAAACACCAAATCTGCGACTTAAACACCAATAGGGTAACTGCGACCACCCTACTCTATTTAGGAAAGGCCACTTCAAAGGGATGGAAATCAAAAATATTGAACAAGGAAATACTCCAGCTGCAGAAACAGCCCCAACTCAGAACTGGATTCAAAACATATTTTCTCTTGTCCAGCCATCCTACCAAAATTGCAGCAAAACACCAACTTGCCCTACGAAAACCTTTATGGGGACCACTGCCTGCAGATCTTTGGAGGCAGTCAGTTTCCTTTCTTTGGTCCCATATAATCTTTATCCAAGAACGCGACATCATCATCATCAATTACGAATCATTTTTCTTACCTGTAAAAGGAATAAATAAAATTTTGCATAAATTCAGATCTCGTATTACAGCCTATACAACTGAACTACAGCCTATACAACTGTACTACAGCCGATACAACTGATCAACAGTCATTTTTTTAAAATTAATACTTCTTAAGAGTTGACTTCTTAAGAGTTCAGCTAATAAAAGTAGCTGTATTTCAATTCAAATACAGACAAATTCAAAGGGTTACAAGAGACGACTTTTACCAAGGTCCAAAACCTTCGTGTACTTTCTTTTCATGCAAAAAAAAAGTCGAAACAATATGAAGCGATATTTTGGGGGGAAATGTGTTTTACGATAAAGTCAAAGCATGAAAATCTTGTTTTGAGATAAGCAACAAAATGTAATAAAGATAGCAATTTTTATTAGATAATCTCTTAATTACATTTAACTCTTTTAATACGTTGATAAACGTAGAAATATGTTATCCAGTCCATTTTTGATGTTTTAGTTTTGCAATTAATATGTATATTTCTGTTTTGGGTACATATTTGCTACGAAACCCATCATAGTTTTAGTAGGAATTAACCCGACAACTTTTTCTATTAATAGGTACTAGAAAATAAATGTTTTGCTGATTTATAAAGACAATGAATTGCTCTTTTAAAATAATCTTTAAAAAACCTTGAAATTTGACTGAATTTTGTGTGTTTTTTTTAGGTATAAGGCTACACTCTTAAAACAAACACTCCTAAATTAACTCAGTCTGAGTGGATTTCACTCCTCCAGACTGGAAAATGCACTTCTCCTTTTGGAGTGGATCCTTTGTGTGTTAAACCTCCGACAGGATCACTCCAAACGAGTGATTTTAACTCAGTCTGAGTAAATATGCATGCCTTTAGGGTGTCGAAAATGCACTTCTCCAACTGGAGGGGATTTCACTCGTTTGTTTTAAGAGTAACCTCTTGGGGGCATTTTTTTAAACCTCCCCACAAACAATTAACAAGCTAATTGGTTCCGAAATCAACCTGGTCCAATAGAAGAAGATTCAAATATCAGTTTTCAGCCTTTTATTACAGGCATCAGTCATTTATTTTGATAAAAAAATGAATTTGAACGAGGTCAATACGATATTAGAGTTCTTAAAAAGGTTATTTTAATTTATTTTTTTCAAAATTTTCAAAAAGTGGTTTCAGTAGCTAATTTTAAAAGCATTTTGCATTAAATGAATGTTAAAATTAAATGTTAACTAGAAATAAGTGATACGGCCTTTTGTTTTAAATTTATAGCACAAAAATGTGCATTTTTAGAGTTTAAGGCGCGTCTCTCAGTAACTATTTAAAAAATTTTTTTAATTACTTTGGAAAACATCATTTTAGCATACATTTGTATGAAAAGTATGTTTGGATTAAGAATACACTTGTAGGATTTTGTTTGGGTCTTATGAGGATAGAGATAATGAATTGCTCTTTTAAATATAATCTTTAAAAAAATAATTGAAAATTGACTTAGTTTCGTGTGTTTTTTTAGGTATAGGGCTACCTTAAAATTGGGAGTTTCAGAAGGAACTATCGTTGAGTGAGCAGTCCAGGGGTATAGGGTAGATACATATATATTTTGGCTTGTGTGCTTGATCAGACACCCGCTTATATAAGCCTTCGTCAAGCAAGACAGACACAGAAAGAATTTTTAAGGTCACAGAGAAAGGAAAATACACCCAGGTTGAATTGAACCCGCACCCGTTACAGCGAGCAGACTGCTGGCGTTATGGTCCAAATACCTCGGCCATCCGGGCCCCCGTGAACGGTTTGGTTGGGCTTATTAGGGTAACTTCAGAACTTTCTGTCGGCTTCAATTATTTCTGTTCCAAACATCTTAATCATCTTCTTAACTCTCTGGTCTCAAGACACAAGCTCATAAGATAAGCCCTCATTAATTAAAGGAAACAAGCGCGGAGTAGAGGGGGAGGGAGAATGTTAAATTCTCGAAGCACTTGGAGAGTTTTTAAGAGGTCGCTCGCTAATTCGCACCCCTTAATTGCTACCGTCAACGTCGGTTTTTGTTTAATTAAAGTCGCGAACGAAAAAACTTTTGGGAAAACCATCCAAGCTAGGACTTTTTTCGGAGTTATAAGACATAGTAGCGTTAAATTGAAAATTAATCAGTGCCATGTCGATGTTTAAACACTTTTATTTTCAT
This sequence comes from Hylyphantes graminicola, assembly GCA_023701765.1. Lineage (NCBI taxonomy): Eukaryota > Metazoa > Arthropoda > Arachnida > Araneae > Linyphiidae > Hylyphantes > Hylyphantes graminicola. Next base: position 65,064,916 of record CM043113.1, on the reverse strand, counting down.
TATTTTATAATTTAATTTTTACAACTTATGTATTTCGTAGTTATAATGAATAAAAAATATCAATTTCAAGGATTTATTATTCATATTTTTTTGTTTAACGTAAGAAATCTTATTTTTTTTTAAGGAGACGAAATTATAATGTAAGACATCGATTAATTAATGCAAGAACTGAAAAAATTATAAACCAATTTGTTTAGGCTAATATTTTAGGGAGTTTTGTTGATACCGTTTTCTATACAGATTACTGAAAGTTAATTTTGCTAAAAAAAAATTTAGAAAAAAAATCAGATAGATGTTTTTAATTTTCATAAATGCCAATAGCTTATATAGGGAACACTTGTTTTTCTATAGGTTCTTGTTTGTTTTTCTATATGTTCTTGTTTGTTGTTCTATATATTCTTGTTTGTTGTTCTATATGTTCTTGTTTGCTTTCCTATATGATTGTTTGTTTTACTGTAGGTACTTGCTTGTTTTTCTATACGTTCTTGTTTGTATTTCTATATGTTCTTGTTTGTTTTTCTATATGTTCTTGTTTGTTGTTCTATATATTCTTGTTTGTTGTTCTATATATTCTTGTTTGTTTTTCTATATGTTCTTGTTTGTTTTCCTATATGATTGTTTGTTTTACTGTAGGTACTTGCTTGTTTTTCTATACGTTCTTGTTTGTATTTCTATATGTTCTTGTTTGTATTTCTATATGTTCTTGTTTGTATTTCTATATGTTCTTGTTTGTTTTTCTACATGTTATTGTTTGTTGTTCTATATATTCTTGTTTGTTTTTCTATATGTTCTTGTTTGTTTTCCTATATGATTGTTTGTTTTACTGTAGGTACTTGCTTGTTTTTCTATACGTTCTCGTTTGTATTTCTATATGTTCTTGTTTTTTTTTTCGGGTATTAACTATATGAAGAGTACACGGGAAGAACCGATTGACTTCGTAGAAGGCTTTCCTTAATAGCCTTGTTGGGGGTGATTGTGAGAAATCGCCTAAACTGGTATAAAGAAACACCAGTTACTCACTTTGTTTATCTTTCGCGGCAACCCTGATTCACGCCAGAGAACAGTAGATTTCAGTCACGCATTTGTACCGCAAATGAAGAACCAAAGGAGAAAACCGGTTTCCGGTCGCCAATGTCGCCAAGCAGACACAATTACGGAAAGACTCTAAAGAAATCAATCGGTTCTTTCCGTGTACTCTTCATATATTATGTATGACAAATTAAGATAAAGACAGTTATGCATTTAAATGTGCGTATTGATTTATTAAGCAGTAATTGAAAGTCGCTTAAGGATTCACAACTCTAGTTTTTTGTGGGGAAGGAGTATTTCATTATTAAAAGCAACATTTCTGCACAATAGAAAATTCTCATTTTAGCTCCCACGCTACTTTTATAACATAAAATGTGAACGGTATTTCATCTTTCTGTCTTTCTGACTGTCCGTCACCCACTTTCATAGCCCAAACTGCAAATGCTGCAGGCAAGTGTGATACCAGCGCATCGAAATTGGAAAACAATAAAAATCTTAGAAAAAATTAAAATTCTCAATCATTTAAAAAGCTACAAAATTTATTGCTAATTTAAAAAGCATAATACGAAATTTTTATTAGAATTCAATCATTTTGCCATTCGCAACAATAGCCTGAGAAACTTTATTTCTTTTAAATAATAATTTAACCCTTTCAGTCCCAATGACAATTAGGCATCATCATTTTAGAAAAAAAAATCTGATCGCCTACAGCCATTTATGATATTAAAAAGCACATAATTCGATTCGTCGAACTTTTTTCTATTAGAAGATATTTTTTTATTTATCCCAATAAATGTCTGCCCTATTGTTGTTGTTTTTTTTTTTTTAAATCTTGATCAGAAACATGATGATGCCAAATGGCATCACTGGGACTGAAAGGTTAAAAAAAACTGTAACTTCAACCAATTTGAAATTACCTCGTCAAATATCTTTCACTGAAAGGTTCTTTGTTTGTAAGTTCATATAAAATTTTAAAAAATTTTAAAGAATTTAAAAAAAGATTATAAAATATTCTAAAAATAACTTCAGGGCTTCATCCTCATTGACTATACATCCCAGGACCCCTCCTAAAGATCTTTAAATAAACATTTATTTTTCTCCCTTCAATAAACCCACAGACTACGGCCGTCATTTTAGAAATGATAAACCAAAGGCCACCAAGTGATTCAATTGAATAACTCGTCAAATATTCAGCCAAATGTAACAAAAACTAAGATTTAAGGGTTTATGAGGATTCTTAATATTTCTAAATTATTAAAATTGGATGCTGCCATTGGAAATTTGAAAGTTAATAGCATTTTTAATATGAAGACGGCCCTTTATGCATTTTTTTTGTCCTGCAATTAACTCATGATGTTATATAAACACAAGGTCAAAAAGGTCCGATTCTATAAGATGACTAGCGTTCGAAATAATCACTAGTGGGTACTTTTTCCACAGCTGTACCTATCAAAATAGCTTATAGTATCCAACCTACACACAACTAAAGTAATCTAGTTTAAAAGTCGCGCGCGAAATTCTTTGACTGGATTTATAACGAGCTCCGCCCACTTTTCCATGTGGTTTAGGTTTACAGTTTGAACTATTTAGATATTGGCGTTTTTTTTCATTCTATGATTTGGCGACATTTATTTTTGTGTGTCATCAAATTTTAAAATCATAGATTCTCGTTTGTTATGAACGTTTTTGTCATAAAAAGTACTTGAAATGTAAAAGCATCATTTAAATTATGTATTAACATACAAAGATAATGCATGAGTGAATTATTTACATTAATAAAAAAACTTTTTAATCAATTAAGCCAAGTTGTCCTACAGATGTCGCCACGATTCTCAAAATGAAGCTTTTAAAAAAAATTAATAATTAAAAAACTGATTGATATGGTTCCTTCAAATCTTTTTTAAATTGTCTTTCATCCCTATTTGTGTATCTGGTGCAAACAGATCATACGTTTAAAAAATACTTTACAAGAAACTGTGATTTGAAAAATAAAGCATTACGTGTATAGGACTGACAGTCCCTCTTAAGTGTTTAAATGTTTATTATAGCTATTAAAATTATGTTTGGCTAATTTTCTCCCGTTGAACACAAATGTTGAGTGGAAGGGGCTGAGTGTTAGATTATGTTACTAACCTACATGTTTATATTTAATATTTCACATTTTTTAATAATATTCGATATTAAAAATACAACTTCAGCTACAAAGTTCAATGAAAAAATTAATTGGTGGCCTTCATTTAAACTTTGGCTCATCATTTTTTTACCATTGATTCCGTCGTTCAAAGATGGAAAAAATTAATTAGTCCCATGAGAAGTTTCACTTCAGAAAATAAAGATAATATTCTAAAATATTTTTTCTAAAAAACTTAAGGTTTTATTTATACCGATTTACTTCCAAAATAGCTCTAAACTATCTTCCAAGATTAAAAACCATAAGAAGAAAATGAATTCCAACACATCGCCCCATCGGTAAACACCCATTTTTAACCACTTAATCCTAAACTTTAATTTCGAAACTAATTTCGTTTTTTTCTAAATCTCAAGTAAGATTATTATTCATGTTATGTACTGAGAACACTTTCTCTCAATTTCAGTTTCTTGCTTGATCTTGACAAGTTCAACACTTCCCAATGTTCTCTGATGGAAGGGATTCGGCGTGCTTTTGGATCCTCCATCCCACTGCTTTACAGTTCTTCTACGTCGCATATGGAGAGTACAGGGGAAGAACGGCTTGATTTCTTTAGAGTCTTTCCTTAATTGTGTCTGCTTGGCGGACATTGGCAACCGGAAACCGGTTTTTCTTTCGGTTCTTCATTCGCGGTACAAACGTGTGACTCGTATCCACTGATCTCTGGTGTGAATCAGGGTTACCGCGAAAGATAAACAAAGCGAGTAACCGGTTTCTTTACACCAGTTTAGGGATTTCTCGCTATCATCCCCAAAGAGGCTAATTAAGGAAAGCCTTCTACGAAATAAAGCTGTTCTTAACATGTACTCTTCATATGTGAGCAGGACCTGGTCTACTGTAAGGCCCGTTGGGCCCGGACTTAGGGTCCCCAAATTTAAGGTGTCCCTAAATTTTAATTTCTACTATACTAAATGCTATAAACCCCGAAATGTAATTACATTTTAAATTGTATGAGGCTGTACTTTGGCTTTAGCTTGACTTTGACTCAAATTTGGCCAAAAGTAAAGGCCAAGATTCGGCCTGACATTTGGCCGATAAAATGGTAGGAAAAAGTGATACATTGCAACATACGATTACAGCATTGTGCATGAATGGTCCCCAAAATTTGCTGCGCCTATAGTTTTTTTCTAGATCTGGCCCTGGATATGAGTTTGGAATCTGTTATTGGTCTTTCGGCTCTAGATAAACAGAAAAAAAATCAATGTTCTATATATTTTTATCTAAGACAATTTACACTTTATCCAATTTGCTTATCCTTCAGAGGAATAAAAATTAAATTCGGATACTGACCAAAGAGTTCTATAGTAGGGTAGAGACTGAACCTACCAACAGCACCATGGACCAACATCGAGACTGGGTGTACTTCCTTTGTCTGTATCAAAATTATAAATTAACTAGCACTTTTGCCTCTCTGCCGATGGCTGCCGATGGCAGCTCAGTACGAGTCGTTCCTCTACCCCACTGTAGAACTCTTTGATACTGACATGAGCATTTTTTTGCTAAAAAGCTCGGAAAATGTTCAATAAGTAACTCTTAATAAAAACTGACATCTTCAACAAAAACTATTTTATTCCGAAAACATTGTTTACATTTCAAAAAACAATTAATAAAAAACACCTCATTATTTCTTTAACACTCCTACCAAAAGAAATAAAATACAGTAAAAAAAACTTTGTATTACCAGTTCCTCTCAAAGTTTATAGACTTCTATTGAAAGCAAGAAAAAAACAAGCAATTAAGCCGTGATTAATCCCCGGGTTCGAATCCCGCCTTAATCACAGCGCTTCCGATTAAATGGGGTATTCATCACTGGGAAGATCGCCACAGCAAACCCCTTTCCGAGTGATCCCTTATTTTTATTGGGAAAAATAGAAAAACTGATGGTGTTATTCCAAAAAGAACCACCAGGAAAATTATATATTTGGTAGACAAGACATACTATATATTCAGGCATATTCAGGCATACTATATATTCAGGCCATTTTTTTGTTGAACCCTAACACTTCAGCTAGGTCCTACTGTACAATTAATTTCTCTCATGTTGGTTGGTAGACATATATATTCAGGTTTATGTGCTTGGTCATAAACTCGCTTATAAACCTTCGCAAAAAGAGACTGACGCAACACACAAACATACATGAAAGATTCTGCCATCTATCGCCACCTCCACAATTTAGACATGTCCCTGAAGGAGAAGGAAATAGTCTCCAGAGACCTGTATCCGTGGGAAACTATACCATGACCGCCCACAGGACTTTCGGACCCACAGATTTAACGAGCACGTACTCCGCATATACGCGGTAGGTTGAAAATTATATAAATCTCATTTATTGATTAGGATAAGTTGAACGCTTCCGGAAGTATATTTCTAGCCTCAAAGGAACCTTAACGCAGCCAAAATTTTGTCTCGTAGCTTAATACCACGGTCAAGAGACGAGGTAGGTGACACCCAACTGGACATCGAACGACATCGTTCGCTATCGCCCGTGTCTGTCTTACTTGACTTACAGTAAAACCGACATTAAGTTTGCAGTATACAAATGTTCTACGAGAAAAAGGGTAAATAGTTTTCATTTTCGAGTGCGAGAATCGAATAAAAAAAGGTTTTTCACATTCAATAAACAATTTTATTTGTTATTTCAAGACATATATTTATTATTTTTATTAGTTTAGCTTCAGTTAGAGTGTAATTTTAATTAGTTTTTCCTTCGATTTTGACGTAACAGGGCGCACGAATATCAGGGTCAAAGGAGCAGCGAATTAGAGTAGGCGAAATGTCGGCGCCAGCTGCGTTGTTTACCCAGTTTCCTCCGCGCAGTACATTTCTCTGCTGCAAACTTGAGGTCGGTTTTAGTGTAGGTTTATAAACGGGTCTCTGATCAAATACACAAACAGGAATATATATATACCAACCAACAAAATAGCAAGACAGTGACGCTTAGCTCTTTTCCGTGTAACATAACCCAGATATTTTTTCAAGTATGGCTACTAAAAAAAGGGGAGAAAGAGTAAAAAGTTTTTGGGAATCATCAGCTGCTGTTGGAGATTAAGGCGGAAAAGATGGCAAGAAATATAATCTCCCCTCTTAAGATGCGGGATTAGATGGGACTCCATCAACGATTGTTTGGGAGAAAGAGAGATAAGAGTTTTCATTCTATCTCTAAGTCGACGTCATTCTGAAGTATAAAACTGCCATTTAGTATTTAGGAAAATGGTCAATTTGCGTATTATTTTTCAAAAATGGACTCTTAAGCTATTATTCCTACTTAGTAAAAAAAAAGTTTGGCTTTGAATCCTAATAGGACCATCAAAAGTTGCGTTCATTTCTTATTTGGAAATGTTTTGAAATTTATATATTTTTTAATGTATTTTTACTAATGTTTATCATACACGTTTAACATTACTGAAATTCCTTAGCTTTATATAATTTTTATAACCTACAATTCTTACTAAAAATATCGCTCTACTACACGTTAAAAAACAGTGAAATTAACATCAATTATCTAAATAAAAAGTTTATTATAGTTATAATTTGAAAAGAAATAGTAGCTTTCTTAAATAAACCCTCAAAATAAATGGAGACTCTAAGTAACTACCAAAAAAAGTTACAAAATACTGACGTTACATCGAAGAGTGTTTGCGTTCCCAAATTGACCCTTTGTTTGTCAAATGGCTTGTTAAATTGACTTGCTACAGAAAAGTCTTTCTTTTGTTAATAGACAATTTACTTTAGTTTTAACTTTTGAGTATGTTATATAGTGTGTATGAAGTCACTAGTTCTCTGGATATTATTACAAAAGTTTACAAAAGAGATATTATCACCGATACAAAATTGTTCCGATAAAACTTCTGAACCACACAAGTAAAAAATAATTCCTCGAGTTTTAGTTTTAACTCAAATAATAACAGACATCTGCCATATCATCTTTGTGAGTGCATTAGTTTTATGGCTTCCCATCAGAAGTTCTTTGTATTGAACATTTGAAAAATCTTCGGGTATCACTAGATAATACACAAAAGAAATTTAAGAAAGACATTAGTGTACAAAATAATGCCCAAAAGTAGGCTAACAGTTAATGTTGTACCATTGGTAAGAACTTTTAGTTATTTAGAACAAGTATTTGACATGGTCGTGCTTAGTTTTGTTGGTTGGCTAAAATAAAGAATGAAGAATTGGGAGTCTTTGATCGTTTTCCGGGAAAGGTTTGGTTAACAGATCTACCCATCTCAAGACTTGTATAATTGGGTTCAAACCTGTTAGGCTGTTTGTCATAATAAATTATTAAGAAAAATCAATCAATTGAAAATGCAGCATTCGAAAAAATAGCAAGCTCCAGGCTTCTTCGCTCGACGATGTTTCGAAATAACAAGGCTCTTCGCCAATAGTACCGTCGGTCGCCTCGGTGCAGCTCTGATGCAACTTCTTTTCTTCCAAAGTAGAGGGACATAAATATTCCAGCTTGTGTGCTTGATCAGAGACCCGCTTATATAAGCCAGTTTGCTGGCGTAATGGTCCAAACCACTCGGCCAACCGGGCCCCCTTCCAAAGTAACTGTTCAAAAAGTAGCATCATTTTTTCTCTATATATCACCCCTCAACTTCCTATGCGCAGACCATTTTAAACAAGAACTACCGAATGCAAAATAAATGGCCCATTCATTCAATCAATCTTAAAGACTTTCTTCGGTCTTCTAAATGGCTGCTCCTTTATTCAATGGCGTCATCTGCGGCCCTTGAAACAAAGGGAGTAAACGTCTGTAACGGTCGCACATTTTTCAGCCAATTGATTTTCAATAGCCTTTTAAGAGTTTTTAAGAGAATAAGAAAGTAAAGAGTTTGCTTGAATGCTTTCAGTGGCAGTTTTAGTTTAATAAATTTGTTAATTGTATGTCGTTTATTAGGTCTGTTGCTTGCTTTATGGAAGTATTCTGGCGGAAAGGTCAGGTACAGTAGGGACAATAAATAATTTGACAAGGAGACTTTCACCGTTGGGGTGTAAAAGCGTCTCTTTTCGAGTAGCTCGTTCATTTTTTGTCACTCTGCAGTAGCATACTCATCTGTGAACATTCGCTATGGAAGTTTATTGCTGCCATATTAACGATGAAGCCTTTTGCAGACTCGGCATATTCCAAATAACTGAGAGCCATTTTCTTTTGGAACCATTTAGTCGACTCTCGCTACCGATTTTAACGCCCGGATTTCAATGAATCTAAGCTGGATGTTGAAGTATGCCGAGATTTAATTTTACCCAGAGAACCCAAGCTAAATAGGCCCTCCAAGGATCGTTTACATGTCGAATAATCATATGACATGCGTTCCCAGAATTTTCCCATCCAGAAAATCCGACGACGCAGGCGCTCGAAGCCGCGTTCTCGGGTTTATGAGGCGGACACGATTAACCTCTAAGCCCTTGAGACCTTATTGAACTCTATTTCCGTTATTTTCGGGCATCGCTGAGGTAGCGCCACATTTCAGATTTTCACTTACGATATTTTAACAAGTGTACCATCAATATCCGGAATCCAATAAAACAGAAAATCTGAGATAGGCCATCAACAAGTGTCAAAGTGTTAACCATTTAATGATAAATGATTTTGGAGCCATATAACCCGAAAAAGAAAAAAGAAACTTTTATTTTTTAAAACTTAGAATACATTGGTTGCCAAGGGATCCCAGGGCCCTTCCAGACAACACATAAAATTATGCAATCGTAATCATCAAGGAAAACTAAAAGCAGCATTTCAGATTATATTAATGACTTTTGTCAGTCGTCAATGGACAAAATTATGAACGATCTTTTCTGAAAGTATGTCGTATGTTTGATGTTAAATATTCATATTCTATTTAAATAAAGAGAAAATTTTCACTAACCTACTGCAAACCGTAATCCATAAATTACAAGAAAAGTGAAGCATCATGCCAACTCGGCCACCAAATCTCTCGACAAATTGAGGCCAAAAGAAGTAAATTTTTCAACTTTTAAAATGCTGCTCTTTAAACAAGTGACGGCTTAAGAACAAGTTTTGGGGGAACATGTTTCAAAATGTAATAATAACTGTTCCAAACAGTAAATTAAGCAAAATGATTACAAACCATCGAATGTATGGAAAATTCTAGTAAAAGTGAAAAAAATTGCTTGTAAAACTAAACCCTTCAAACCTAGTAAAAAAACGATGAATCGACATTATATATGGTGTCCTTTAAAAAAATGTCCGAGTTTCAAATTGTAATAGTATCAGCTGTAATCGTTCGACAGTTGTGGTTGAAGGTGACGAATAAAGAATAACTCCAACAGTTTCAGAGCAGCACATGCGCTTGTACCGCTACATAGTTTTTACAGTTGCACAAACTGCTTCTTACATTATTCTGGACTTGCTGCAGGCAGTATGGGAAGAATTGCGTTTTCGTTAGGATGTGTGCGGCATCACTAACGGAGCGCACATTGAGCACTTACAGGAAAAACTAGGTTTGTTTTCCTTCAATTTCATGTATGATTTGTTATATTTAGTATAAAATAAACTCCTGTAATATACCATTAAGGTAGGCGAATATCCAAAATTCCCCCAAATTCTAAAATTTTTACTATAACTTTAATTTTTTTCCAAATTTGGTATAGTGATTTCAAATATAATGAATAATACTATTTAGGAATTTTTTTTTAATTTAAATATAATTTATTTATTTTAAACGGTGTTTTTCTACTATAAAAAGAGGTTTGCGCTAACAAGTCTACCACTTTGAATTTTTATCCTATAAACATTAATTATGTGTTAAATTCTTCGTTTTGAACTGATGCATGCAATGACCCTCTAGAGTTACATACAAATTACAAGAAAAGAAGTTATTAGGAAAAATGTCATAAATTAGACACAAAAAAAGGATTTTTTTCGATTAACTTACACTTGGAATTTTAAAAAAAAACCATATATTTACACCATATGTTAGAGGTTCATGGCACAGATATATATTGAAATAGCATCTGTAAAAAGTTTCAGGCAAATTAATGTAAAACTTTTTATACTAGAACAGTTGGCGTAAACCCCCTTTTTTAGGTGAAAAACACCGTTTAAAATAAATCAATTATATTTAAATTTAAAAAATTGCCTAAAAAGCATTGTTCATTATATTTGAAATCACTATGCCAAATTTGGAAAAGATTAAAGTAATAGTAAAAATTTTAGAATTTTAGGTATTCGCCTACCTTAATACTCGGACATTCTTTTACGGACACTCTGTATTATTTTTTTATTTGTTTCTTACAGGAGACAAAATGACAAATGAAAAGCTAATTAGCAATCTAAACTTAACGTCATTATATAATTGAAGCTTTTTTTATATAAATTTACTTCACACTCTCTTTTCGCTTATATAATTAAAATAGTAGAAGTGTTGCTCGTTTTAAATCCAAGGAAAAGAAATGAAATTTAAATTAAAATGGTTTTTATTATGGAAAATAGTTTCTTTAAAAGAAATTTCATTCAATGTAATTAAAGAATAAATTAGTTAAGTAAGTCTACTTATTGTAGTTTTGTCTGTTTTGTTCCCCAGCAGCTTTTATATTCCCCGTAATCTTTGTCATTTTATTACTTTTATGGAAGTGACTAAAAGATAATAAAATAATTACAAAAAAAATCAAATTACCCTATTTTTTGCATTTTGCATTTTAAAAAAATGTATACAAAATTAACTGATTCATTTTAATAAATATTTTTATGCACTTTTTTAGGCATAAATTAAAACAATTCAATGCATTTTAATTACATATTATGCTAACTGTATACCAAAGTAAAAAATCACTTTAATTAACTTTTATATTTAGTTGCAATTTTAAATTGAAGATACAGTGGATCGACTACCAAAATAAATAATAAAATATAAAACTAAAGGTTATGAAGTGTTGTCTGTTTTAATTGTCAAAACCTATTAACTTATTCATCATAATAAAGAAAGGTAATGCATTACAGATAAGCACCTATGAAAATAAAACGCAATTTCATAAACATTCGTCCTAATGATGTCCCTAAAAACATTCATCACCATAAATGCCAATAACCCACTTAATTAACATTCATAAATTCAATAGGAAAAACTCCGAAAACACAACTACACCTATAATTACACCAGAACTTAAAAACTATTTTTGGGGTTCATGCTTCTTATTGATGGTGTATTTCATGTGTTATTCTCAAACGCCAATTCCTCACTATTTGCGTTTTGTTTTTCACACAAGATTTTGGCCGACCCGGCAGCACAACGGTTGGGGAGCTAGCCTTTAAAGCTTCTGGGTACGGGCTCAAATCCCAGTAAGGCATGGATGTTTTTGTTTGTCATTAAATGTTGTTAATTGTTTATGTGTTTTTATCGTCCTTTCTTTGTGTGTCTCTTGTGACTGTGTCACATCTGGCGAGAGGTTTAACTGGCTATAAAGCCTATGCTCTTCCCTTCTAGAGGGAGCATTCACTGTCATTTGTCATTTTTCCTACATGATTTTATGAAATAATATTTCTTACAGTTATCTACTGAGCTCTGTTAGATATATCATAAATCTTGAAGGACATAGTAACAAATATTAATACAATTTTATATATGTTTTAAATTTTTAAAAGTTATACTAATTTTGGAAAATTACCCAAGCCTCTATTGAGAAAACAAGTTGAGATTTTAAGGAAGAGGGGTGTTGCAAGGGAAATGTCCTTAAAAGCTGTCCAGTATGTTAAAATGCTTTATAATCCTTTTCCACAGGGTTATTTGTCAGCTATTATAAACCTAAATATTAAGCTTTAAAAAAAATTCAGAAAAAGTGCAACAACCAAAGAATATTTTTTACTGAAGATCGACATATTGCGATTTACTTTATGAAGGATGTTCAAACAATTTAACTTTGCTTCTGGTTGTTGGTAATCGTACAAGATTTCAAGAATAACAATATGTAGATATAACGATTAAGGAAAATGTGCATATTTCCGATACGCTTCACGGATGGAGGAGATTTTTCTACAAAATAACTTGCTTTTTTTTTAATTCATATATTCATGGATGTAAGCACAATTTTTCTCATATGGAGCTGATATACCTTCAATTAATTTTAATCAATTATTATTATATTTTTAGGTAGACATTTTAGAATTCGTTGGTTGTGCAGCCCTTTCAGCCCCATGTTTGCTACTCCCCCAGCATTGGCGTGACACTACAGATAATACTAGGATTAACTAACTTTGACCCAGGATCGTTGTCATGGATACATCGTTGTGTCATGGCTGCTGTTCTTGATTTAATAAATATCTTGCTCTCGTCATTGCGCATCTTATTATTACAGGGTTTCGGCACCATGTAAAAAATAAGATGCGCAATGACGAGAACAAGATATTTATTAAGTAAAGAACTGCAGCCATGACACAACGATGTGTCCATGACAACGATCTTGGGTCAAAGTTACAGTTACGTCACGTGCCATGTGACAATTGGCAACGGCCCTCATGATTTAGAACCACGTCTAGTAACGAAACTTACACTTGAACTGGCACCACATCGTAAGCGAAGTGAAAAATTTTAACCACGACTGATTTAAGGTGCACAGTTAGCATGAGCCATACAATGCATAAAGGGTAGTGGGTAGCGTAGTAGTGGTTAGGGCCTCGTTCTCGGAATCGGAAGGTCCCGCGATCGATCCCGATACCACTGAAGACCCATCGAGTATAAGCAGAGTACGTGCTCGTTAAATCTGTGGATCCGAAAGTCCTGTGGGCGGTCATGGCGCAGTATTTCACCTGGAGCAGGCCCTGGAGACTGTTTCCCTCCCCTTCAGAGGCATGACTAAATTGCGGAGGTGGCGATAGAAGGCAGCATCTGTCATTTATGTGTTTGATGTCTGCCTTAATTGACGAAGGTATATAAGCGGGTCTCTAACCAAGCACACAAACCGGAATATATATGTCTACCAACCAACAATGCATAACATCTATGGGACAACCATATCTCTTAAAAACATGGAAAAAGGAACAACTCATGTGCTCTTAGTATCAGTAATATCGATATCTCTCGCGAGTAGAACTTGAGCTTAAAAGCGGCATCAACACAATTAAGATGATTAATTCGAAGACTGATTTATTTTACACCCTCTTCAAAAACGTTCCGCAGTATCTCGGTAATTGAGACTGATTTCGATTCAAAGCTCCATGTGTCTTCTATAAAGCATAATTTTTTTAACACACAAATTAATTCGCTTTTTGTGGTTAAACGAGTCATCAAAGTGACATCGGCACAAAAAAAAAGGTATTATAAAAAGCGCCAATTCGAATCCCTTGTACCAACAAGCGAGGTAGCAAAAAAGAATTATTAATTACGCTTGCATTGAAAGCAGTGGCCTGAAATATTATCCTGGAAATCCAGATATTTTTTATAATAGAAGTAGTTTGTTAATTTCGAGGATAATATTTCATGCATGGTTCCTGCGGCGACATAATTTCGCCCAAATTAAAACGTGGTGTTTTATCGACTATTTTTTTTTTATACCTTGGCATTTTTACCCGCAGTTAAACAGCTCGTAAATTATAGTAGTTTATTTTGTTTAATTACGGGAAATTCCAATAGATATGTGTATAATTAACTACTCATAAATTAATGAGGTTTTCATAAATGAGTAAAAACATCCAAGGTCTGAGGTTAGATATGAAGAAGTGTAATTTATCATAACTACTAATAGGCTGTTATTTTATTAACTCAAACGTTATTTTTCACGAAATTCTTTTTTCCATTAAACACAAAATTTTAGGGAAAGAGTTTTAATATTTGTATTATCAGTGCACTAGGGACGTATTTTCCATAATTTAAATAATTAAATTTATTAATAAGCTATCCATAATTTTGCAAATGATAAACAATAAGTACTTATTGGTAAACTGTTAAGCATTCTTATTCGTAATGCCACCCAAAGAAGCTGAACTTGCTAAGTTTAACACTTTCAGTCCCAGTGATGCCATTTGGCATCATCATCGAATAGCAAATATATATGTACATTCATGATATTTACCTAATAAGTTGGTACACAATTGCAAAAAATATGTCATTAAAGCGTTACAAGTTACATACCATTTAAAAATAAGTAGTAGAAATTTTTTGTTGAACCCTAACACTTCGGGACACCTCGGTACCAAAATTTCAAAATTAAGTAAATACTTCTTGTCTTATGTGATTTTTGTTTTGTGTCTTATGTAATGTAAAGATTGGAATCTCTATTTTAACACACTGAAATTCATTGCTTGAATATATATTTTTCATAGAAGAAATATTGGTTTTAAACAAACAGCAAAAAATTCCAAAATTTTAAATGTTAAATTCTTACACTTTCGAAATATTTTTTTCCTCAACTTCCAATAAGTTAGTTAGAAAATTAAAATTAAATTGTTCCCTACATTATAAATTAACATTCTACACATTTACCCAAAACAAAAGTAGCAAAATTTTTTGTAATGGGGTGTATTTATTACACTCACTCTTAAAATGTCAGTCAGTTACCATTATGTCAGTCAGTTACCAAGGCGTTCTAAGAGCTGGTGTTTTTACAGGGATTAATATTTTGATATAAAAATTGATGTGCAGGATAGTTCATTTCTTGCACTTTGATATAGGCCTGACTTTTAAAAGACACCTCTTTTATATTCAGAAAAAAATTGTATTAAATAACTTGAAGTGTCAATGAAGGTTGCAGATATGTCAGTCAGTTACCACAACTTCAATAATTTTTCTAACAATTTCTACAAGAGCTATATAAAATTGCAAACCATATTTGAATTCAGCTAAAAATTCTCTTTTAAATTATACCAAACTTAACTTGTTAAACTATATAATTGTCCCGCTATTTTGTAAAACATTGTAATTTCGTCTTCCGAATGTCAGTCAGTTACCCGTGGAATGGCCCTTAGGCAACTTACTGCATAGGTTCGCCGTTTTTTTTTTTTTTTTTGTGCTAATTTCTGCCGGTTAAAGATCCGATTAGATGGAGTCCCGTTAAGCGAGGACCATCTGTACTATTAATTTTTCTCATGTTTGTTGGTTGGTAGACATACATATTCAGGTTTGTGTGTTCGGTCAGAGACTCGCTAGAGACTCGCAGACATAACACATAAGTGACAGATGCTGCCATCTATCGCCACCTCCGCCATTTAGACATGTCCCTGAAGGGGAGGGAAATAGTCTACAGGGACCTGTACCCGTGGGAAACTGTGCCATGACCGCCCATAGATTCAAGGAGCACGTCCCGCCTACACTCGGTTGGTCTTTAGTGGTATCGGGAATTTTCTCATATGTGGAATTTCCCTATTTCACATGTTACAAACTCTGCCTTTATGGAGTCAAGGGTGTAAAATAAAATCGATCACCCACGCGCAAATTGAATCTTCAAAGAGACCGACACCACTGAAATCTATCATTCCTGCAGTCCATTTGTTTCAAAGCACCTAGAATTAGAAAATGAAGAAGTATCAAGTAGTTAGTATTCACCTGTATTTGCAGGTGAATCGGAGCTAAAAGCTTTCAGAAGATCCTGGAATTATTTTTAATTTTTATTTTATTTTTCGTCTTTGTAATTATTTTTTACTTACGATTTAGATTAAATTTTGTACTTGTTTATGAATTGCAAAAATAATGAATACAATAAATTGTATCAAAGTTCATCAGTTGTTTACTTTGAAACTTTTTATTGCAATGCTTGCAATTATAAATGTTTCAAAGTTTAAAAAAAAGTCGGTTATTATCATTTACCCATTCAACTTTTCATGGGAATTGAAGCACATAAAGCAGATTAATCGCCAGTAAACTTTTCTGTCCATAGTTTCTCATTTGTCCTTCGCTCAAATAACTATATTTTTGAATAGCAAAACAGTTTTACATTACTAATAACGTTTATTTAACATTAAATAAATTAAAAGGATGCTATTTGCACAATTTCTGTAGCTAAATAGTTCTTTAAAAATTTATACAGTACTTCTAAATGTAGTACGTCTGTTTATACTAGCGTTGCCAACCGTTTTCAGGTGTCATGCCATCTAGGTAACTTTGTAGTTACTGCCCACGCCGATTTACACTGTAATGTTACAACGGTTAAACTAAACACAGATAAAACGCCATTCGTAGTCCAAAAGTGCTTACACTTGAAATTTGTTTGCGTTGCGTGCTAAGGAGAACACCGTCACCACTTTATCACGTTTCCAAATAACAGGACCCACCACAAACAGCCTTGTGTAATTCTAGTTCAGCATTCTTCAACCAGAACAAACTTTCTTTAACCCTTTCAGTCCCAATGACAATTTGACATGATCATTTAAGATTTTTTTTTTCTGGTCGTCTATCGCCATTTATGATATCAAAAAGCACCTTATTCGATTCTGCAAACTTGTTCCGATTAGAAAATATTTTTTATTGATCCCAATAGATGTCAGCCCCGTTATTTTTTTTAAATTATGATCAGAAACATGATGAGGCCAAATGGCATCACTGGGACTGAAAAGGTTAAACATGTCACATTTGAAGAGTACAGGGGAAGAACCGCTTGATTTCTTTAGAGTCTTTCAGTACGTGTGTCTGCTTGGCGGGTATTGGCGACCGGAAACAGGTTCTTCGTTCGGTTCTTTATTCGCGGTACAAACTTGTGACTCGCATCAATCTATCTCTGGCGTGAATCAGGGTTGCCGCGAAAGATAAACAAAGCGAGTAACCAGTTTCTTTACCCCAGCTTAGGCGATTTCTCGCTATCATCCCCAAAGAGGCTATTAATTTAAAGCCTTCTACGAAATAAAGCGGTTCTTCCCCTGTACTCTTCATTTGAATAAAAAAATAATTTAAACAAAAAAACTGTAATGAAGGAAAACTGTTTTGAGAATCGAACTTAAGCATCACCCTCCGCAGGAATCAAATTCTACTTGAAATAGATGGAATGGAACGTGTCGCTTCGCGGGTGTTCGACCTCCAACCAAATGGATCCGCCGTACAACCAATGACAAATGGACTTTGTTTCGACAGAGAGCCCCGCTGTCCAATGACAAATAGGGGGTCCAGACAGAGAACGATGACTTCGTGTCATTTGTCAAGCCTTTGTTTAGTGGAAGTCAGGTTTCAATTGCTTATGCCTCTGCAGAAGCCGCTCAGGTGTCTCCTGTCGCTTGACCCTGGTCGGGATGACAGTCCCGTATCCAATATAACTTAAGTGTGAATCTAGTAACATGGTATAATCCAGCTTTAACAAAAGAAGTCAGCATAAAAAGATTCCAAGATCTTGCAGCAGATATAGAAAGCGTTATTTGAAAGAAAAATTTCGTATGCATGAATCAAAATTGGTTGGTAGACATATATATCCAGTTTTGTGCGCTTGGTCAGAGACCCGCTTATAAACCTTCGTCAAGTAAGACAGACACAAAACACACACGTATGTGGATCCATCTAATTTCTAGAGACAGAGGCCAACTAGAGGATCCCCAGAATTGACTTGTCACCCTATATATATTGATTTGCTATGGAAACTTGGTGGACTTTGTGACCACGACGGAATTTAATTTGCACTATAACTGGTCTATCCTGAATGTAAGCTTCGAAGGCATTTTCCTCCCCCACCCCGCATGTGGATTTATTCGAAACGGCGTGAGCTAGTTTTCCCCACCCTACTTAAGTTTGTACTGTCAAAGTCAGAGCAGAACCTCAAACGCGTGGTTTAGAGAAACGACGCTTCCCCGTTTCCTAGAAAACCAAGCGAAGAGATGGGGGAAGGAAGTTTCGAAGCTTGCCTAGTAAATAGACAAGGTTTAGTCAAAAATAGCGTACACGGGATTTTCGGAAAGCAGAGGGGCTCGAACTCGCAACCTTAGGGATGCCAGTCCAAGATAATACCAGGCTATCCCGGCACTTATTTTCGGGAATCGTTGCAGTCAACTTTTTACAGCCCACACTCAATTATCCGTTAATCCGCCGTCATTTTCAGGCTTGTGTGCTTGGTCATAGATCCGCTTATAAGCCTCCGTCAAGCAAGTCAGACACAACACACACCCTTACACGTACACGACAGATGATGTCATCTATCTCGCGCCACCTCCACAATTTAGACATGTCCCTATAGGGAAACCGTCTCCATGGTCCTGCACCCGTGTGAAACTGCGCAATGACCGACCACAGGACTTTCGGACCCAGCAGATTTAACGAGCACGTACTCCGCATGTACTCGACAAACACAGACATCCATGCCTTATCGGGATTCAAACCCAAACCCAGAGGCTTCTAAAGCTAGCTCCTTGCGCCGCCGTCTCATTCTATACACATACGAACTTGGTTGGTAATTGCTTCGTGATGTAGAAAGTCTGATGTAATTATTGGTTTGGACTTAAAGTAAAAAAATTTCGACACTACTCAAATAATAAGGGTGACTCCTCAGCGGGTATCCAAAGCAACCCCTTTGCAACACAAATAAAGGGATTCCTATTTGCAAAAGAAAAGGTGCGAAATTTTATGTCTATTAAACTCTGCAACTCTAAAAGTTCGTAATTTTTACAAACAAGATAACTTATTATTTTTGGAAACGAGAGTGATTTAGAGTTCATAGTAAGTAACGTCAGAGTCGGCCCGTCGCACAGTGGGGTATTTGGCCAATCTAGCTGGACAAAAGTCGATTTTAAAAACCTAAGCATATGAAGAAAAAATAGTCATTTCTGATAGACGAATATAAGCGCATGTCGAACAACATTTTTTTTTAAATTGCAGACGACTTTTTACATTCGTAATGCTGGTTTAAAGTTCGTTGTTCAGTAGTGTTCGTTTTTCTTTTACTGACGTTCGTTAACAGACGGAGCTGTAATAATTTTTTTATACTAATTAAAACAGCAAAAATGGATTTTTGAGTTATTGAATCTAGTACAGCAAATAAGAATGTATACTTTCTGCCAGTTTTAATTATTTTTAATGTTTTATTTTAAGCATATTAACGTTTTGAAATTGTTCTATTTTTCATCATCAATTTTCTTCGATTTGATTTACATTTTAGACAATTAATTATATAGTTCAGCAAAGTTCCGCTTTGAGTTTTAGCTTAAAAGAAAGCTTAGAATCTAAACTTTAAGAATCTGGTAAAATTTCTTGCAGGTTTTTGCAGTTTTGCGATATAAAAGTAATTTTCTAGCATCTTTAGTTTTGCGATCTAACAAAGTACGCAAGCTTAAACCTACTCTCAAGACGTTAATTTTTGTTTTAGGCTGATCAAAAGTTACAATCATGACTAGGAAAGAGTTGTTTGCTATTATGCATCAGTAACAGCATTTGAATAACAAAAATGAAAAATTGTGGTTTTCGGAAAATTACCTTTTAAACTTAGATAATTTTTCCGATGAGCTCATGCTGGAAATACAGAGGGTTCAAATGTTAACTAAATTCAAATTTCGTTGTCATAAGTCTCAAAGAAAAGATATTTTTGTTAGAAAATAAAGATTGGCTTGAAACTTTATTTTTAGTTTCAAAAATTGTGAAAGGACAAGGTAGAAACGACCTTTCACTGACTCGAGATTGGAGTAAAAGGAGAAAAACAAAATAATTACGAAAGATACCGATATGGAAGTGTTGACCTTCTCTACCCCAAGCTTAAAAGAAAGTGGAAAAGGGATGCTTCGTACTAAAAACATTGCTAATATCCAAATAGGGTTGCGATGCAGCTCAACAAATTCAATAAATGAAAACCTTTGAAGATGATTCACATTCCGATGCACATATCTTTCAAAATTTCTATCGTTCCTATTAATTATTTTACTGCGTAAATAATTCAATCATATGACAAAATCCAATACAATCTTCGCCACGATATTGTCGTCCAATAAGAATGGGTTAGGTTTAGTTTGAATTATCATCGAACTAGAGGTAGTTGCACTCTTAAAACAAACGAGCGATTTTAACTCAGGCTGAGTTAATTTTCACTACTCCAGTGTCGAAAATACACTTCCCCTGTAGGAGTGGATCCTTTGTATGTTAAACCTTCGACAGTATCACTACAAACGAGTGATTTTAACTCCAGTCTGAGTTAATATTCTCTCCTTTCCAGTGTCGAAAATGCTCTTCTCCTAAAAGAGTTCACTCTTTTGTTTTAAGAATGTAAGTGACGAACTAACACCTGAGTGGACACCCAACGTAAATCGAAGGGCGTGATCATACGCAGCTTCGGGAATTTGTAGGATATTTGACGTAAATGCCCTCCACACAGGATGTAATTCGTCGGGCATTTTTCGGGGCTTCACGAGCCGCTTGTAGGTCGGCAATTGTGTTGGCAATGCAAGGACACGAACCTGGGACCTTCCGCATGCAAGGCGACAGGGTCTATGAGAAAGTCCTCAAACTGCTGGAAGGCCCTGGATATAATCGGACAACCCCTCATATCAGAATGGGAGGCATCAATTGGCATAAAATAATAGTTTACATAGAAAACAATCACCATTATTAAGGATGCACTCGTGCAACGCCGGGTTTATAAAGCTAGTTGTTGTAAAATGTTGTAGTGTTCTTATAAAACCCGAAATTAACTTAAGATTTCATACATTACTGCGAGAAGTGAAAAAAAAATGTTTTTGTCCAGCTAGATCGGTCAAATACCCCACTGTGCGTCGGCGCAATGGTTAGTGTTCTAGCCTTTGGAGCTGCTGGGCTCGGGTTCGAATCCCGGTAAAGGCATGGATGTTTGTACTTGTCAATAAATGTTGTTATTTGTTTATGTGTTTGTGTCGTCCTTCTCTGTGTGTCTCTGGTGACTGTCTCTTCTGGCGAGATGGGTAATGGGCTAAAGCCTACACACTCCCTTCTACAGGGCGCAATCACTGTCATTATCAAGTAACGTCAAAAGAAATGACTAAAAAAATCCATTATAAAAATTTCTCTGTTTTTCCTATCCTTTGGCCAGTGATTAATGCAGCAACATCGCAAAGTTTAACTAAATGGAAAATCCCCATTTTATGAATTAGACCCCTTTTACTCAGAGGCCCAATAGAATTAACCCTTTACCTTTCGATATTCTCGCACATGTAACATAAACAGAGTTTCCCCCTATTAAAGACAATGAATGGCACTGTTATTCAAAGTTTGCTCGCCGTAAATCACTGTTGGCGGCGAAAACTTGCACAGGCCATATTTCTACGGTGTTTGGAATTTTAATTCTTGCTAAAAGTAAATAACTCATATGAGTTAGTAGAGGGGGAGATTTTATAGGTAGATCGTTATTTTTAGGGGGGTTTGAAGGGATAGGATGATTTAGAAGACGATGTGCGATTAACGGGTTTGCCGTTTTGGCGATGGAATTTGGCGAATTGTAGAATTTGATTGCTTTTGGGAGTAACTTAGGCAAAGGTATGATAAATAGATTTTTGCTGCTGTGTGGGGTGTGTTTGCTTAAACTTCTAAGATCAGACATCGTGGTCTTTATGTAGGGGAGAGTGTTGTACCTTGGGACGCTTGTACCTTGGGACACTGACAATTTCTAAGAATCTATTGGCAATATTCATACATTGTTTATTTCTAATAGTAGCCTTGACCAACAGACATCATCATAATAAAATTTAACACTAGCATCATTGAATTGATGAAATGGTGACAAAAAATAATATTTCATTACCCCAAAGTAAATATTTTTCTCATTTTAATATAATTTTTTACCTTAGTACTCTTACAAAAAGTTAACTGCATTTGATTTTCTTCATAAAAGAGAAGATTTTAAAATATTTTGGTCATAAGAAAATAATGATAATGCATTTGGATTGTCCACTATCTTGCTTTTATTTAAACCGTGTAGTGTGTTGTACCTTGGGACAGTATTAATAATTTGATTAAATTCTTAATAATTTGGATAAATAAAAATATCTTTATTATTTATTTTAAGATCAATTCCACAAAACATGTAAAATGCAACTCAGCTTTGTTTTGGATATATTTTAAGATGATTGAAGTTTGAAAATATAATTCTGGCAACACGTGATAAATCTTTTTCCTTCCGTGTGATGAAATGTTCTAAAGAGCACATTTTCTGATGTATTTTGAAATAAAGTTTGTTTTCTGACACAAATTAGTTCAAGTGTATGACTATTGACAGAATTATAAAGCATGTCCCAAGGTACAACATCATGTTGTACCTTGGGACAGTTTATCCTCTCTACTTTAAATGAGTGGCAATTTTTTAATTTCAAGCTACCAGAATTTAAAAAAATATATTATAGAGGAATATATTGGTGTGTTGAAATGCTGCTTTGAAATTTTTATTTTGACAATAATTATCGAAGAAAAAAATTAAAATGTAAAAATTGTCCCAAGGTACAACACTCTCCCCTATATAGATGATATTGTTCGTTAGTTTTGTGGTGACAGAGCAAATCAAGAATTTTGGAGTTTAATTTTTTTTTTCAAATAATATTCAAACCAATATTGCATTCCGATATCGCTAAGCGTAAGGTTAAACGTAGTCCATTATGCATTGGGCGATGGGTATGAGCTGAGATTGGCCAATACTACTGTGCTACCAGGGAAAGCTGACTCGATAAGTAATAAAAACGAAGAAAAATTACTATTTTGATTGAAATAAATTTTGTTGAATTTGAAACTTAATTAATAAAAGGTTAATATAAAGTTACATAACGTTTTCAGCTAATTCCATTTTCACATTTCCAATACACACTCTTTTCTTTTTTCTTCACTTTATCTTCCAGGCGTAGCGTCGCGTCCGTTGACGATCGTAGCGCCATA
This sequence comes from Hylyphantes graminicola, assembly GCA_023701765.1. NCBI lineage: Eukaryota > Metazoa > Arthropoda > Arachnida > Araneae > Linyphiidae > Hylyphantes > Hylyphantes graminicola. Next base: position 65,041,956 of record CM043113.1, on the reverse strand, counting down.
ATCCTACCCCCCCCCCCCCCTCCATGCCTTAAAAAAAATTATAGATCTTCTATGTACTCGTAAATCCTTAATAACAATAAATTTGTCATTTTAATGAAATGTTTGGATATTCGCTAACGGTTCTTTAAATCTTATAAAACTCCTCGGCGCAAAATCCCATAACTAAGCCAAGGCCTGCCGTGACCATTTCAGCTTTCGTGACCTAGGGCTATGGGGTGCTAAGCATATGCCCCGGTAAGGTGGTCAGCCTCACGCGGAACCTGCCAGTGTTAAGTTCCCAAGCATGCTTGGTACCCATTTTATCGACCCACTCAAAGGATGAAAGGACGGGTCACCCTCGCTTGATCCGGGATTCGACCCCAAACCTGTGGCGTGGCAATGCGAATCACTACAGCCTTGGTTTCCTCGGAGTCTGTAGCGAGAAAAATGCGACCGCTATTATACGTGGATGACGTCACCCTACCGGCCACCGCTTCATCGGAACGTTACGTCGACACGAAACTGGAAACCTAGCGAACTCACTCACCTCATCTCTGTTGTTGTTTTGGTTTTCATCTTTGCATGTCAAAAATGGAAAATTTAGGTTCTTCTTGATTTCTCACAAAATCAATTGGCATTTCTTCCTCGGCAAGAGTAAAACAACTCTCGCCTTCCGTCATTTCCTCAAATTTTTAATTTCGCACAACATACAACAGCAAAAAACGTTGTCATCAGGATTTCCCCGGCACTCAACAGCAACTCAATCTTTCGGTAGTGTTGAGTTGTCCGGCAACGCTCCCGAGGAAACCACTCCTAGCGTAATCAATGTCAGCAGTTTGTATGACGTCACTCACCGCACTTGTCCGACCGCTTAAATCTGTTGACGGACTCCGAGGAAACCGAGGCTTACGAAAGAGAAACTGAGCCTCTCTTAAATCTTATAGTAGTATTTAAAATAACATTGAAATGTTTCCATGTTAATTGCTAGGAACAGTTTTCAAACTAACTGCCTTTCCAAATAACTATTCTCAAAAAAGAACTGAAATACGGACCTCCAAAGGTAACTTTTACTCAGCGTGATTTTCAAATGTGGTCAAGTGACGAAATGCACTTCAATTACTTTTGACATAACTTATAAGGAAAGTGTTGATGGTTTTGAATGCTTCAAGTTTCTGAAAACAGATAAGCATGGCCAAATGACTGAGCTGGCAGCCAACGCAACAGTTTCTGAAATATATATTTCAGAAATACATTTACATATTTACATATACGTATTCATAGAAATACATATTTTCGGAAAAATATATTTCAGAAACTGACTGAAATATATATTCAGAAAAATATCCAAGCTTTTATATTTTTCCAATACACTAGAGTTTTAGTGCTGCCATCTCTTAGTTTATTTACGAGTTAACAGTGATATTCAATAAGTTTGCAAACAAATTATTGGAAATGCAAAATAGTAAAAAAAAAAGAAAAATACGAAACGTCAAATTGTTGGAAAGACGTTGTTGAAAATGGAAAGAATTGTTGAAAAGTGAAGGATGAGAAAAGTGAAGTGAGTGGTTGGAAAGAGTTGTTGAAAAGTGAAGGATAATAGAAAAAATAATAATGATAAATATAAAACTGTAAAAGTAGATCTTTGAGCAAGTTAATCAGAAAATGAGCCGTTATCAAAATTCACAATTGATCCTATGTTATATTAATGCACACGTGCAGTACTATAATAAACGACATATATTGAGAGACATATTTTCTATTATAAAATGCACATTTTCTATAATGAAAGACATATTTTCTATTATAAATGCATATTTTCTATAATAAAATGCAATGAAAAAAATTTCAGGTTATTTTCCTGTAGTGAATATTATACTTGTATGAGGAAAAACCTAAAAAAATATGACTTATTATTATAAAGCAAAACTTGCAAAAGTGCACATATCAGCATAAAATGTCTTCTTTAGTAAGTCGTTATCCACCAATTTACAAAAATACTTTAATACTCATTGAGACACACGAATTTATCCTGAAGACCGCTCCAAAAACTTGTAACACCTCATGCTGTTGTCGAACCGTCAACGGCTCCTTTCCCTCAATTGTCGGTTGTAATCCTTATGAGATTCGATATCCAGGTTCGGCGTGGACACGGGCAGAAGCACATTGTAGTGGCCATCGTCTGTGAACCCACTGTAAATCACAGGCAGAACTTCAGGGGCAGACCCTAACCTCAATGGATTGCCATCGGGATTATCCTTCTGATAGATATCAAATGCTCATCCGAATATTTCGATGAAGGCAAGAAATTTTCCTTAAAAATCTATGCAAACTGAAATAGCTGCATAGTGCTTGGAAAAGTGGCAAATCAAAGGAATATATTTTATTGAGTTATTATACTAAGATACTCGCAATAAAATATAGTAATTATAGCAAGTATTAAATTGTTCACTGAGACAGTTGGGATACAATTAAGATTCTATATTGAAACGCATATTTTCTATAATGAAGTACAATGAAAAAGATCAACTTCAGAAGATTTTCCAGCATTCTAAATTTTTAACGTTACGCCACTTACACCAACGCAACGGTGCGATATTATGTGAGGAAAAAAATGTACTTATTACAGAAAGAAAAACGCTCCACGTATAATCATACTATCAATTCTTTATTAAGGCATTATCCATCAATTTACAAATATACTTTAATACTCATTGAGACATACGAATTTATCCTAACGCCTCTCCAAAATCTTGTAATTCCTCATGCTGTTGTCGAACCGTCTCCAGCTCCTTTCCCTCAATTGCCGGATGTAATCCTTATGAGACTCGACATCCAGATTCGGCGTGGACACGGGCAGAAGCACGTTGTAGTGGCCATCGTCTGTGAACCCACTGTAAATCACGGGAAGAACTTCAGGGGCCGACCCTAACCTCAATGGACTGCCATCAGGATTGTCTTGGTAGTAGACATCGACAGAGCATCCGAATATCTCGGTGAAGGCCATGATCTCTAATTGGCCTCCATATTCGCCTGATTTGTACATCTCCAGGTGGTAGCTGTTCCGCTGTTCCTTGTCGATGAAGTCGGCGTACTTGGGAAAGTTTATGCTGATGTGTCCGGCGATAAGATATCTGATGAAGCCGTTTTCCTTTTGGTTGCCAAAGACGTAGTAGGCCATGGCTCTAAAATACAGTTAAAAATTTAGAGATTGTGGCACTTTTGCGTATTTCGCGGTTGAAAATCTCGCCAAATGAGAATCTTTGGCGACAGTAAGAATTTTCTGGCTACAAAACACAGTATACACATAGAGTAAGGAAAGAGAATAAAGCGGACCATCTTGGGATACCTCAGTGCCAGTTCCGGTTGCTATACGCAGTTGCTCAAAAAACAGCTACTGTGGTGCATCTTGGGAAACCTCAGTGTCGGCATATTAGGCGCAGTACAACACACACACACTCATACGCAGACACACACATACGTGATAGATGTTGCCATATATCGCGCGCCACCTCCACAATTTAAACATGTCCCTGAAGAGGAGGGAAATAGTCTCCAGGAACCTGCACCCGTGGGAAACTGCGCAATGACCGCCCAAAGGACTTTCGAACCCAACTGATTTAAAGAGCAAGTACTCAGCATATACTCGACAAACACAAACATCCATCCCTTAACGGGATTGGAACCCGCACCCAGAAGCTCCAAAGGCTAACCTTAACCATTGCGCCGCCTTTCAGCTAAACTTAACTGTTTCTGGGTTGTTCATTAAAGAATTAAACTGACCAAGAAATACAGTACACACAGCTACAAGAAGTTCCGTTGGGTGCCCGCTCAGGTGTCGACCTCGTCACTTGACAAGGGTTCTAAATTACGAGGCGTTATTGGCTGTGTTAAAGCCTCTATTTTGAAATAGAAGATTTATTATTAATTTTAGGGGAAAGATAACATTCTCCAGTTACCTATGGATGATAGTAACACTAAATTATATGGTTAAAAAATCTTACTTATGTGGTGGTTTACAAATAAAAAAAAATCCCTACCCCTTTTTTAAAAATTTTTTAAAAAAAACTCATTACATATGCTCTTTTTGGGAGGAAAACGCCCTTATGGCACTAAATAATAACGAAATGAACTGACTTTCTTCCGTTAAAAAGTTATTCAGGTGTATTTCTCTAAATTACCTAATCTATATACATAAAAGGCGACTTCTGTTTGTCTGTTTGTATAGGACGCAAAAACTTAAGAACCACGCAACAGATCGTCACGAAATTTGGCACAAAAATTCCTCTCATCTCAGGAACAAACAAAGGCTAAGAATTTTTCAAATCGGACCATTCCTTCTACCGTTTTCGAACGTTTTAAGGGGGAAAATACACCACTTTCGCTCAAATCCGACCATTTTTTTCCCTTTCGTGATGCCATCAGGCAGACAAATTTAAATAAAACTTTTTAGAAAACAATTGAAATTGAAAATGTTTCATTTGTTTAATATTTGTTCATTGCCTTCAGAAACTAAATTAATAATTTGAAAAAATAGTTGGATATGTTTCAAGTGATGTTCTCCTACCAGTCTCCATTCTATTTATTTTATTGTGCCTATATGATTTTAGCTATGAATTTTTTAAAAGCATAGTAAGTTTTTACTTAACTAGGTTGTTTTTTGAAGACCGTCGCACTACGGATGCATATTAAGGTTTCATGTCTTCCTTTTTTCGCCCAATACTTTGCCAAACTCGCCAAGTTATTACAAAAAACGCGCAAAAGAGCATTTTTGTTGTTTGTGCGATGGTCTTTGCGCCAGAGCTGAATGGGTGCAATGGTAGCTATGTATTTTTCTCGCCAAATTTTTCAAACACGCCAAATGAGCTAAAATGTTTTTATTCGGGAAATTACTATGACATTATCTGTTAATTGTATAGCATTTTTTAAATTTTTAAATTTTAATGTAATATAAGTAGCGGGATTTTGTACTTTATTAACGAACGGTATCAGCAACATAAGCTTATTAGAAAGCAAATAAACTTATAAAAAAATGCAAATTGTTTGCTGTTTGCTGGAGTAGCTCATTTTTAATTCTTACCGATTATTTTTTACATAAATATATATTCTTTTTAATTTGAGCTTATTATCAAAGGTATTTTTGAGAAATTAATATTAATCATTACTATATCCAAGATGGGTAATTAAATGGAAAAAATCACTGGTTAATCTTCATATCTAATGTAACTCAAAGATAAGAAAAAAATAGTTAAATTGACTATTAAATTATTTTTCCACCTCTACCCGTGCAACGTCGGGTATATCAGCTAGTATAAAATATAAGGGGATGAAAGTATCCTCCTGCGACCTGGCGTCCCCATTTGAGGACTTTTTTATAACTTCCTACAAACAATTAACAAGTTAATTAGTTCCAAAATTGGCCTGGTCAGATAGAAAAGATCCAAACATCAGTTTTCAGCCATTGATTAAAGGTATCAGATAAAAAAAAAAATGAAGTTTAACGAGGGTCAATATTTGTTGCAATATCATTTCACTTAAAAATCACAATTTCATTTAAAATTAAAAAGATAATAAATTTAATGCTGTTGCAAGTCTTGAAAACGTGCGTCTTTGTCGAATTGGATTACCAATAGCTGGTCTTTTCTTTTGAAAATTCAATCGGTAATTAAATTACCCGTAATAATTGAAATTAAAGAAATTTAAAGCATTCATTTAAGGGGTCTAAGGAGTCTTAAAAGTGTGCAAAGAAGATACTACAAAGCCTAGTCTGATCTTTCATGTCATTTTTGAACTACTCAATGTATAAGTATAATTTTTTTATATGTAATTCTACAAGATTTATTTATTATAAAACAAGTTTTAAAATTTATGAAACTTTTGCAAAAACTAAAATAAATGATATTAAACATGAAGGTACTTGAACACACTGTGATTAGGCTTGCGCGGCAAATTGTGAGGTCAAAATTGAAAAAATGAATAAGAAAATGACTTTATATTGTACAAATATGTACAAACAAAGTCTTATACCTAAATTCTCAGCTCAATATTAATTAGAAATTCCTTTTTAAAAAATTTAAAATCAAAATTTTTACATTTTTATTAATTTTTTTAGAAAAAAGTTCTTAAAATAATTTCTAATTAAAATTGAGCTGAGAATTTAGGTATAAGTCCTAGTTTGTACATATTTGTACAATATAAAGTCATTTTCTTGGTCATGTGTTCAATTTTGACCTCACAATTTGCCGCGCAAGCCTAATCACAGTGTGTTCAAGTACCTTCATGTTTAATATCATTTATTTTAGTTTTGGCTAAAGTTTCATAAATTTTAAAACTTGTTTTATAATAAATAAATCTTGTAGAATTACATATAAAAAAATTATACTCATTTATTGAGTAGTTAAAAAATTACAAGAGAGATCAAACTATGCTATGTAGTATCTTCTTTGCACATTTTTAAGACTCCTGTGACCCCTTAACTTATTATAACTGATGAAAACTCAGAAGTTTCTCATCGCAAGCATTACAGCCTTTCGAAATTATTGTCAAATACTTTGTGGAATTTGACACAAGCATTTTTTTTTAATTATTCTTCAAACGGCAAATACATTTAGCAAACGATGAAGAATAGTAATTAAATTTGCGTAAGAAAATTAATGTAAATAGTAGTTTCAGGATTTCAAAAGTTTAAATCACAGCTGAATGTTGTGTTTGGCGATATTTTCTAAGGTATATGAATCTTGTATTGTTGAGAGGTTGAAGAGGTTTTAGGTGACTGTTTCAAACCAAATTACTTTTCTACGAATAAACATAAGTAACGGAAACGTAGCTGTCATAGTTCTTTTACAACTTATTGTTATTTAATTAAATTAAGTTTGTTTATTGTAATGGCCGGTTCAATGAAAATCCTCTGTTTTTCAAAAATTAGTTTATAATTATAAAGAAATTATATAAAAAATATATTCAATCACACTAAATGTTATGAATTACTTGCAAACTACTAAAAAGTTACTTTAAAATATTCATAAATTTGGATAATAACTAAATAAGATACTGAGAAATATGCTACCTTTGAAAGGAAGGTTGGTTTATATTTATATTTGCATATAAACTATAAAATAGTATCTATAAGTGAAGGATTGGAGCTCGAAAAAATTTATGTTAGATTTTTTGAATTATCGTCACACTAGAGCTGCACGAGTGATATTGCAATACCACCTAGATTATAAGGCCGAAGAACTAAGCAACACAGCGTCACACTAGTAGACCAATTTCGATTTGATGACCAATAACGTCGGATCTTAAGATGACGTAGCATCATGATTCGTCTTATCTTAAAAATTTATTCAAATACAAGATCTAGTCACAAATGATCATTGGTCAAAACCACAGAGTCGGTCCACTAATTTGACGTCAAGCATTTACGTAGTTCGTCAGCCTTCGAATCTAGGTGGTATTGGCTATTGGCGACGAAAAAATTTAGGATTTGCCGTTATTCATGTATACCTACCTGAACAAGCAGTTTCCATCTTCTCTCATTGGATAGATCCTGAAAGTTCCCTCTGTGGCATGGATGAATTTGTTGCTGAAATTCGATTTACGCTTTTTACTTTGGCTCCTGGTGTAAATCATAGGTTTTGGTTTGCGACGTCTTTTTGTTAGAAGTTCAGTCCGGGAATTAGCCATCGTAAGGTAAGTTTGGATTTAGAATTTAGTAAAGTAATAAAAACGAAAGTAAACAAATATTATTTTTCACTCACTTTATAAGATGCCAACATTTCAAGTAAAACTATTATTATTTTGTGAATACTAAATATAATTAGGTTAATACTAAATATCGATTAAGCTTTGATAAGGATTAATACCAATCATTTTTTTAATTATTTAAAGTATTAAAATTTCGAAGGATGACCGAACTTCCTTTTTTAAAGTTTCTAAAAATATAACAAAATATCAAGTTTTTCCAAATTTTTGTGTTTAGACTTATTTAAGAATAATATTCTCAGTAGCATTAAGGTGTACAATTCATGGAAATTCTTGATCTTCTATAGTGTAAACATCCATTAAACTTTTGAATAATTTGTCTCATCTAAGCGCCAAATATTCCGAAAATTGAGACAATTTTCTGCAAATTTGTATCAGTATCCGTGTTCAAATATTTGACTTTAAACTAAAAAGAAAGTTTGTCTTTTGTAGTTCCAGAGATTTATCTCTGCTTATTTTCTTAACGTAAAAAATTAGTGCGTGAATTATTTTTGAACCGATGATATTTGATTTTTTTTCACGTAATTATATAAATAATACATGATTGGTTGGTTGGTAGACAGATATTTTCAGCTTGTGTGCTTGGTCAGGGACCGGCTTACAAACCCTCGTCAAGTAAAGACAGACACAACACACACACACACACATATATATATAAACGCGACAGATACTGTAATCTATCGCGCACCACCTCCACAATTTAGACATATCCCTGAATGATGGGAAATAAATAGTGTATGAAACACGTGCGAAAAGTGAGCTTTTAAAAATACGTGTCATTATTTCACTCACTCGTACCTCGCTCGTGAAATAAAATCAACTAGTTTTAAAAAGTGTTACTTTTCAAACTAGTTGCATCAATAACTATTTAGATAATATTTTTTTATAATTGCGTGAAAAAAATTCGACTTTTACATTATAATTTCAATATCAGACGTGTGCAAAAAGTTAGACTTTTTGAAACAGTGAAAAAAAAAAGTACTTTTTTTTCACCCAAAAGCAGTGAAAAAATACTCTGTTTTCACTATTTTCATAAGATGCCAACATTTCAAGCTTAAATTTCAATTTCATAATATTAATAAAATCCAGATATTTATCAATCTGCTTTTTTTTAAAGATATAAATGCGCGTGAAATATTTTTGGACCAATGATATTTTTTTTCACACAATTATAAAAAAAAAAATTGTATGAAACACGTGCAAAAAAAAAACTTTTTAAAACACGTGGCATTATTTCACTCGCTCGTACCTTGCTCGTGAAATAAAATCCACCAGTTTTAAAAAGTGTTACTTATCACACTTGTTGCATAAATAACTATTTTTAATGTGAAATCACAAAAATAAGAATTCATAAATAAAAGAAAAGTATTTTATAATCTGCATGTTAAAAAAATCAACCCAACATTCACAGATATTTTGGTATAAATCGCAATCTAGTGCGACGCTAATTCAGTTTAATTCTCAATCATATTTGACTTTTGTTTTAACTATCTTGGCTGATGCGGAATACAGGGTGGATATAAAATAACGATCGCTATTCGGAGTAGACTGTAGCTTTAATGAAAAATCCAAATGCAACAAACTTTGAGACACTTACTATTCAAGAATGGGGTTGATTTTTTTTCTTTTTATGTATATTCTTTAGGCAACATGAAAAATGCTACAGTAAAAAGTGTTCCAAAAATATAGATAAATTTGACTTACATTAACAAATTAAAGATTTCAATACTTTCCTTGCCACAAAAGTTCAGTTTTCGAAATAATAAAATAATCTGGAAGCTAAACGAAATAATAAGATGTTTTATTTGATTATACAATTATTATTTTTATTAAATGCGCCTAAACTTATGTGCAGATTTTTGTCATTTTAGTGTCAAAACTTGCCCCATTTTTTTTTATTTTTAGTATTTAATGTCTATTATCATTTTAATGTGTTTTAATGAATAAATCATATAAAGATTTTATCTTGTGTCTCAATATACTTTTGTATAAAGCCAACATTTTGTGTTACGCCTAAACTTGTGTGCAACACTGTAAATGTGCATCATTTTACAAAAATATAAGTGAGAATCTTCTTTATTTTTCGAATTTTAGTGTCTTTCAGGTCATCATCTTTCAACAGCTTTCTGACCTTGTCCATGAAAGATGGAAGCTGGTCCAACTGGTCACGTGTCCGAAATTCCACCTGTTTTCCTCGAACCCACTGGGGGGTGGGTTCAAGAAAACCCCTTTCAAAGAAAAGGGTTAACCCATTTTTGCACTCCACCCCCTTTGTCTACACAAACCCGGTGTGGGGAAGTTCTCTACTCTGCACACAGACAGAGAAAGTTGAGCTTACGAAGGTCATTTGAACAGTTGGGCTTCTTCTAAGTGAAAGCTGTTTGCAAATCTTGGTTGAGTTTGTTAGAAGTTATCATCTAAGGAGCTGGTATAATATCGGTAAGTGATTGTTAATTTAAAATTCAGTTTTGGAAGTATTTTTTGTCCTTAAGTACTCATTTGAAAGTTTATTGCCAATGCAAAAAAAAACTGAAACCCCTTGTTATATCGCTCTTTCCAGGATACAAACAAAAAAAACACGATATAATTAGTGACTTGATAAATATTATACTTTTGATGTATTGATGCCCGAAACATTTTTTTTTAAACTAAACCACAGTATGTATTTGAAAAATAAAACTAAATCATATTAAATAATGTAACTACTCTGAAAAAATAAACTAAAATTTAGGAAGAACTTATTATTTACTATAAGCGTTGCACATTAATGAACAGGTAATACTATACTATTTCACTCATTTTCTAGTAAAATTTCATCTACAGTTAGCTTGATTTTTCTCGTTAAAACCTGTTTTCCGGCAAATATCCAAGAACGAAAGTTTATAAAATGCACTTTACCAATATTAGAATTGAATTTAAGGAAGGAATATATTTTTAAAAAAGGGGGTAAAAAATTGGTTGACGTAATATAAGTCGCGATATATCCGAGTGAGAAGTAACGAGCGTGGTTTAGCGATGGATTATACTGTACCAACAGATCAGGCCGGAGTAAACCCAACCAATTAAAGCCGGTCAAAAGTTAACTAACTTCTTATTCTTACTACTAGTCTCCAATTACTGTTAAGTTTCTTATTAAATTTGTCTACATTATTTGAATATGCAACACAATCAGGTAAAGCATTCTACGCTTTGCTAATTCTATTGTAAAAATAATGTTTTCTAACCTCCTTTTAAAGAAAGATTTCCTTAATGTCTGACCATGTCTTCTGGTTGAACCAGTCTGGTTGGCCTATTAAAGTTCAAACCTGAGTTCTGCATGTTTTTCTGCTTGATGAATTTGAATAATTACTGAACTAAATAATTTTAGTCTAAAAGATGATTGTGTTGTTATAATTAATACCTAACATATATTTAGGGTTGATTCATCTTTTGTAGATATTTTTTTAGTTACTGGGAAGACTCCTTTAAATTAATAAAGAGTTTCAGAAATATTAAAATATTATTTGGACCCATGGAATTTCTTTTTAAATACTTGGTATGATATAACACCAAAAAAATTACTCCCGTTATTAAGTAAATTTTTTTAAAGTAGTTATACTGCTCAAAAATTTATTACTCCATTAAAAATTTTATTCGTGAAATTTAAAATGATTTACTTGTCTTGACATAAGATATGTCACTATTTGAATTTCTAAATGTAAAAAAGGGTTCAAGTCCATAGAAAGATTTTCGTACACTTAGCATCTTTCACTAAAAAGTTGAGAGCAGAAGCATATACTGGGGAAATTCGGTGCCGTGCTTAGAGCGGACACTCATTTTACTGCATTTTGGTGCTCAGAGCGGACACTAATTTGAAAGAGGTGTGTCAGAAGGAGACATAGCACTTCTAACGCATAACTATGGGAAGCAGCTGTTGAACTCATTCGTAAATGTCAGACCAAATGCGGCCGTCTTTGGTCACTGAACTGTTGTGTAATTTAATCTTTAGCACTTTAAATATTTATTAGACTAAACGATATAGAGGTAAAAATTTTGAGTTTAAGTTACTGTTTAAAGTTGGAGAAGTAGAGGACAAAATTTTGTAGTTTTGTTGACATCTATGAAAGTTTTTATGACTTGTGACCAAACATGGCCACCAGAGATTATTAAGGTGCTACAACGAAGGAGTGGCTGTAAACAATTCAAAGTGAAAACCCTTTGATGATCAATTACTTAGTCTACCACTGTCCGCTCTAAGCACGGAATCGGAAATTCTCCAACGGACAAATATTCTGAAAATAGTAATGCTGCATAATTTGTAAATTATCTTAGGAGATTCTTTTTCTATTGATTCGTGTTTTTTTCTTCCCCCATTGATACATTGTATTGCGTAAGAAAGTAAGATTACAAAACGTGCCAAATAAAACATGCTCGTGGAATTCATACAATAAAATAACTACTCGGGTACATGAATTTTTTTATTTTAGAGTAGGTAAGTGAAGACATTTTCTCGAAATAGTTAAACATCTTTAAGATTGACGGTAAGCTAAAGGTTGCGTTATTGCTCGTGGTCATTTGTTTTCAAATATAGGTATTATACATTCAAAATTGAAATGTATACTGTGTATTTTTGAACTCCAAACTAAATGCATGTTTAGAAAAGCTGACCGAGCAAGAGTAAACAAATCATCAATCTACACAATAATAGAAAATAATAGCAAGTATGTCGTTATTTTTCATTTGGATTGCTAAAGATGTTAATATTAAATCCCTCTGTAACTAAAAGTTAGTGTTGTTTTTAAGTTTATATTACAATATATAGTGATTGTTTCTTATTTTCTTTTAACTTTTTTTTTTTTGGTTTTGTAAACGTTATACGATTGTGAAAATATTATTTTCTAATTATTTTAATATTAAAAATATTAAGCAAACATTTAGTATTTTTACACAGGAATGAACTAGAGCAATAAACATTTTGGATAATATTTAGATATTAGTAATTTTTTGTTAACTGTTTCTCCTTATTTTAAATGCTCAAGCCGCCACGTCTCCTGTCAACCAAAATGTAACTGCAAAATGCTTTTGCAGTTCCTTTTGGATCGCTTCGCTTGCTTGCTCATCGTTTACTCAAATATTTTAGTCTTAGAAAACTTTTAAAATAATTTGAAAACTATGATCCATTTTAAAATTATGTTTTTAAGATAAATTGTGACAACTAAAAATAACATATACAATTTATAAACTTTTTGAAAAATTTAAGATCAAATAAAGGGCAATTTTTTAAAAAAAAATTATAACCCAAATATTAATGTAAAAAAAATTTGTGTTTAATTTGTTTATTTTTTATTGTTTTTAATTCCTGCAAACGTGATATAGCAATAAATAGACATATTACTCTTTATCCCCCCCCCCCCATACCACAGTTATCCACTCAACAGTAGCCACTAAACATGGGTATAAGTTAATCCATTTTGTGAACATTTAGATTTTGCTTTTAATTTTTTTTTTCATGTTACTAGTGCTACTTATGGTTTTCTTGAGCATGCATTTTCTTTTTAAATTTCCGTTTGAATTACTTTCCTTGTTTTGTAGTCTGAATTCTTAATGCATTTATGACCCTTACATAAATTTACACTTGAGTGCGTTCGTAAAAAAAATATAATTGTAGTTTTTATTTTTAATCTGCACAAAACATAGTTTTTTAGGACTCAATTTTTCGTTTAAAAAAACTATTTTCTCTGCACATTTCTCCGGCTGTATTGAAAAGTTTTGCTCGGTGTTTTTTTTAATAATAAATGTAGATAACTTACAGGTCTCTGTAATCCCACTTTTTAAAATTTCTTCGAATACTTTTTGTATAATTATTTATTCAATAAAAAAAATTTGGAACTAATCTAAAAAGTGGGATTGTAGGAACCTGTAATTCAGCTACATTTATCACACAAATAAATCCGTTTGTAAAAATATTCAATACAGGCAGAGAAATGTGGCAGAGAAAATATATTATTTCTCCATTGGATTAACACTGATACACTTTGCTTTAGAAACCCGCGATCCAGCGCCCCCATTCTCCCTTAATCCGATGGAAAAATAATTTTCTGAGCCAAAATACTCCAGCTGCATTGAATTTAGAAAAGAAATAATATTATAGAGTCCTGTTAGCCACACACACACAGCTACACTTATTATATGAAAACGTTTGTAAAAAATATTCTATACAGGCTGAGTACATTTTACTTGGAACATTTCTTTTTTTTTTCATTACACTCTTAAAACAAACGAGTGAAATCCACTCCAGTCGGATAAGTGCATTTTCGACACTGGAAAGGAGTGGATATTAACTCAGACTGAGTTAAAATCACTCGTTTAGAGTGATCCTGTCGGAGGTTTAACAAACAAAGGATCCACTCCTCGAGGAGAAGTGCATTTTCCAGACTAGAGGAGTGAAAATTACTCAGACTGAGTTAAAATCGCTCGTTCGTTTTAAGAGTGTAGATAAACGAGAAAAGTTCGGTTTAGAGATCTCTTTACCAATACAGTGTAACCATAAAAATTAATTTTCATTCAATTTTTCAGACACAGAAGCATGTCCGGAACAACCCCAGTCTACTACCCACCCGACTTTCCCCCGATGTCCAACGTCCGGAGAATCATCCTCGACTTCGAGAATCGTCGGCTGCTTCGGGCCGAGTTCGGCCTCCACTCGGGCCTACGACTTCCGGTCCACTCGGAACAGGAAGTGACGTTCCGGGAAGATGACGAAGACTTGGGCTTCTACGACCAGGTCCCCGATCACGTGATCTACAGGAGTGGAAATGGGACTCCTAAGCATGTTGAAAGGGAACTTCTGAAGAGACAGCACAGTTTGTTGTTTGAAAATAATTGGAAGTAAGTTATTAATTTAATTTAAAGATTTCCAGAAAAAAAACTTTAAAAATAAACTTGCAATCAAAATGCATTAAAAAAAATCCGAGAAATTCAATAAAATTAGCTGAACTTTCAGTGGAAGTTTCAAGATATACGTCTAAAAAAGGTTTCTTAAGATTTGCTGAGATTCATTGGAAATTTTTACATTGGATTTTGCTTGCCGGAATATTTGCTTCGATAACTAAAATGGTTATTTTAATAGGGTGTTTCACGGCGGATCTGGCAATAGCTTCGCGGTCCTGTTTTTCTTCCTCTCGAATTACTTTTGTTTTGGTTAAGTTAGTTAGTTGGTAGACCTATATTCAGGTTAGTTTGCTTGGTCAGCCACAAACCTGATTATCTCTACCAACCAACCAAAAAAAAAGTAATTGGAGGGAAAGGAAAACAAGACCGCGGAGCTATCGCCAGATCCTCCGTGAAACAACCCCATTAAGGTGCAGGTGTAGTAAAGGAGACCAATAATATTTGACATTTAATTCGAATAATAAGTTTTGTGCTTTAGATATACGTTGAATGTGATTTTTTTTTTATTGATTCGAAGTTTAATATTTTTTATTTGCTTGTAATCAACAAATGAGACACTGAAAGACTCTTTTGTGAAATTCATTTATAAAAATTTAAAAATTTTGCTTTAAATTTTTTTTGTATCAGTAAATATTGTTTAATTTTTCTTTTAAACAGGTAAAAGTCTTTATTTGTACATATTTGTACAATATTAAGTCATTTTCTTGGTCATTTCTTCAATTTTGACCTCAAAATGTGGCGCGCAAGCCTAATCTAAATGTTTTCAAATTTTGTAAATAGTTTTATGTTTGTTATTATTTATTTTAGTTTTGGCTAAAGTTTCATAAATTTAAAAAAAAAATTTTGATAGATAAATATTTTAGAATTACATATAAAAAGTTAAAAAATCACATGAAATCGCAAACTATGCTTTTAGTACATTCTTTGCTGATTTTCACCCCTTAAAGCAATTAAAAATTGATGTTGCTAAATTTTGTCAACCGTGGTAGACTATTTAACTCTTAAAGAAAAAAAACTGAAAAAGCACCGACCTAAGCCACGCCTAGAGGAGGAAGGTCCTACCTCCCTATTGGCTGCATTGAGATCGGTCAAAGACGCCATTGCTGACGTTTTCGGAGATCTAGAGGCGTTCAAGAAAAGTGCAGCTGCCCTGGCAGCCTGCTCCAGCAAGGAGGAGAAGATGTTGGCCCTGTTCAGCATGCTTGCTCCATAGACTCTCGGCTCGTGAGTTTTTATTCTCGTTCTTAGACCAGCCGGCTCGCCTGGCTCTTTGAATCCTGTTTTTGTTCGTTTTGCCCTATGGGCCGATTTCGATGAATGTGAAAGGGCGCTTCGCGCCGATGCACAGATTGTCAGTTTTTGATTTCAGATTTCAGAACTGAAAAAGTTTTCACAAACATATTTTTAAACACTTCTTGGAGTACCTTGAGATAAGATTTTAATTAAACATTTTTTATTGCATAAACAACAAATTATTTGATATTAATTTCGTACCTTTCAGAACGGAAGAAGAGAAAATGAAAGATAAATCTAAAAAATTGTCATTTAAAAAGGTGAAAAAATTATTTGCTGCTCTCTCGTGCACGTCGAAAAGGACTGGAGAATAACTTTCGACGACGTATCAAAATGAAGCCACTGTGATCATCTACATTGTACATAAAGTTTGTTATTAAAATTACTTTTTTCAAAATTTTTCGGTTAATTTGTGTACTTAAGTAATACTTAATAGGAAGTTGGAATTATTTTAAGAAAGAAATCTAGATGGTTATCGAAATATTATTAATTAGGAGGACGTAATGTGGTAAAATTAATTTAGACCCTCAAATACTTTGTAATGCAGAGGATTATTATGTGTTGGGATTATTATGACAAAAATTTAAATTGTCTTCAATATATTATTTAAAAGTAGTTTGTCCAAAATTATTTTGGACATTTATTTGTGTACCTAATAATGCAGGGGAAGTTTAATTTTAGTTGAAATTAGCATAAAAGAAATCTAGAAAGTGACCGATGTATAATTTATATCACTTCAACTTAAAATATATAGTATATATTTTAAGCAGCATGCTTGATTACAGAGTCACAAAAAAAATCAATTTTAAAAATCTTTTCAAGGTTTGCGGTTAGTTTATATTTTAAAACAGAGATGTCGAAAGATGACCGAACTTCCTTTTTTAAAGTTTCTAAAAATATAACAAAATATCAAGTTTTTCCAAATTTTTGTGTTTAGACTTATTTAAGAATAATATTCTCAGTAGCATTAAGGTGTACAATTCATGGAAATTCTTGATCTTCTATAGTGTAAACATCCATTAAACTTTTGAATAATTTGTCTCATCTAAGCGCCAAATATTCCGAAAATTGAGACAATTTTCTGCAAATTTGTATCAGTATCCGTGTTCAAATATTTGACTTTAAACTAAAAAGAAAGTTTGTCTTTTGTAGTTCCAGAGATTTATCTCTGCTTATTTTCTTAACGTAAAAAATTAGTGCGTGAATTATTTTTGAACCGATGATATTTGATTTTTTTTCACGTAATTATATAAATAATACATGATTGGTTGGTTGGTAGACAGATATTTTCAGCTTGTGTGCTTGGTCAGGGACCGGCTTACAAACCCTCGTCAAGTAAAGACAGACACAACACACACACACACATATATATATAAACGCGACAGATACTGTAATCTATCGCGCACCACCTCCACAATTTAGACATATCCCTGAATGATGGGAAATAAATAGTGTATGAAACACGTGCGAAAAGTGAGCTTTTAAAAATACGTGTCATTATTTCACTCACTCGTACCTCGCTCGTGAAATAAAATCAACTAGTTTTAAAAAGTGTTACTTTTCAAACTAGTTGCATCAATAACTATTTAGATAATATTTTTTTATAATTGCGTGAAAAAAATTCGACTTTTACATTATAATTTCAATATCAGACGTGTGCAAAAAGTTAGACTTTTTGAAACAGTGAAAAAAAAAAGTACTTTTTTTTCACCCAAAAGCAGTGAAAAAATACTCTGTTTTCACTATTTTCATAAGATGCCAACATTTCAAGCTTAAATTTCAATTTCATAATATTAATAAAATCCAGATATTTATCAATCTGCTTTTTTTTAAAGATATAAATGCGCGTGAAATATTTTTGGACCAATGATATTTTTTTTCACACAATTATAAAAAAAAAAAATTGTATGAAACACGTGCAAAAAAAAAACTTTTTAAAACACGTGGCATTATTTCACTCGCTCGTACCTTGCTCGTGAAATAAAATCCACCAGTTTTAAAAAGTGTTACTTATCACACTTGTTGCATAAATAACTATTTTTAATGTGAAATCACAAAAATAAGAATTCATAAATAAAAGAAAAGTATTTTATAATCTGCATGTTAAAAAAATCAACCCAACATTCACAGATATTTTGGTATAAATCGCAATCTAGTGCGACGCTAATTCAGTTTAATTCTCAATCATATTTGACTTTTGTTTTAACTATCTTGGCTGATGCGGAATACAGGGTGGATATAAAATAACGATCGCTATTCGGAGTAGACTGTAGCTTTAATGAAAAATCCAAATGCAACAAACTTTGAGACACTTACTATTCAAGAATGGGGTTGATTTTTTTTCTTTTTATGTATATTCTTTAGGCAACATGAAAAATGCTACAGTAAAAAGTGTTCCAAAAATATAGATAAATTTGACTTACATTAACAAATTAAAGATTTCAATACTTTCCTTGCCACAAAAGTTCAGTTTTCGAAATAATAAAATAATCTGGAAGCTAAACGAAATAATAAGATGTTTTATTTGATTATACAATTATTATTTTTATTAAATGCGCCTAAACTTATGTGCAGATTTTTGTCATTTTAGTGTCAAAACTTGCCCCATTTTTTTTTATTTTTAGTATTTAATGTCTATTATCATTTTAATGTGTTTTAATGAATAAATCATATAAAGATTTTATCTTGTGTCTCAATATACTTTTGTATAAAGCCAACATTTTGTGTTACGCCTAAACTTGTGTGCAACACTGTAAATGTGCATCATTTTACAAAAATATAAGTGAGAATCTTCTTTATTTTTCGAATTTTAGTGTCTTTCAGGTCATCATCTTTCAACAGCTTTCTGACCTTGTCCATGAAAGATGGAAGCTGGTCCAACTGGTCACGTGTCCGAAATTCCACCTGTTTTCCTCGAACCCACTGGGGGGTGGGTTCAAGAAAACCCCTTTCAAAGAAAAGGGTTAACCCATTTTTGCACTCCACCCCCTTTGTCTACACAAACCCGGTGTGGGGAAGTTCTCTACTCTGCACACAGACAGAGAAAGTTGAGCTTACGAAGGTCATTTGAACAGTTGGGCTTCTTCTAAGTGAAAGCTGTTTGCAAATCTTGGTTGAGTTTGTTAGAAGTTATCATCTAAGGAGCTGGTATAATATCGGTAAGTGATTGTTAATTTAAAATTCAGTTTTGGAAGTATTTTTTGTCCTTAAGTACTCATTTGAAAGTTTATTGCCAATGCAAAAAAAAACTGAAACCCCTTGTTATATCGCTCTTTCCAGGATACAAACAAAAAAAACACGATATAATTAGTGACTTGATAAATATTATACTTTTGATGTATTGATGCCCGAAACATTTTTTTTTAAACTAAACCACAGTATGTATTTGAAAAATAAAACTAAATCATATTAAATAATGTAACTACTCTGAAAAAATAAACTAAAATTTAGGAAGAACTTATTATTTACTATAAGCGTTGCACATTAATGAACAGGTAATACTATACTATTTCACTCATTTTCTAGTAAAATTTCATCTACAGTTAGCTTGATTTTTCTCGTTAAAACCTGTTTTCCGGCAAATATCCAAGAACGAAAGTTTATAAAATGCACTTTACCAATATTAGAATTGAATTTAAGGAAGGAATATATTTTTTAAAAAAGGGGGTAAAAAATTGGTTGACGTAATATAAGTCGCGATATATCCGAGTGAGAAGTAACGAGCGTGGTTTAGCGATGGATTATACTGTACCAACAGATCAGGCCGGAGTAAACCCAACCAATTAAAGCCGGTCAAAAGTTAACTAACTTCTTATTCTTACTACTAGTCTCCAATTACTGTTAAGTTTCTTATTAAATTTGTCTACATTATTTGAATATGCAACACAATCAGGTAAAGCATTCTACGCTTTGCTAATTCTATTGTAAAAATAATGTTTTCTAACCTCCTTTTAAAGAAAGATTTCCTTAATGTCTGACCATGTCTTCTGGTTGAACCAGTCTGGTTGGCCTATTAAAGTTCAAACCTGAGTTCTGCATGTTTTTCTGCTTGATGAATTTGAATAATTACTGAACTAAATAATTTTAGTCTAAAAGATGATTGTGTTGTTATAATTAATACCTAACATATATTTAGGGTTGATTCACCTTTTGTAGATATTTTTTTAGTTACTGGGAAGACTCCTTTAAATTAATAAAGAGTTTCAGAAATATTAAAATATTATTTGGACCCATGGAATTTCTTTTTAAATACTTGGTATGATATAACACCAAAAAAATTACTCCCGTTATTAAGTAAATTTTTTTAAAGTAGTTATACTGCTCAAAAATTTATTACTCCATTAAAAATTTTATTCGTGAAATTTAAAATGATTTACTTGTCTTGACATAAGATATGTCACTATTTGAATTTCTAAATGTAAAAAAGGGTTCAAGTCCATAGAAAGATTTTCGTACACTTAGCATCTTTCACTAAAAAGTTGAGAGCAGAAGCATATACTGGGGAAATTCGGTGCCGTGCTTAGAGCGGACACTCATTTTACTGCATTTTGGTGCTCAGAGCGGACACTAATTTGAAAGAGGTGTGTCAGAAGGAGACATAGCACTTCTAACGCATAACTATGGGAAGCAGCTGTTGAACTCATTCGTAAATGTCAGACCAAATGCGGCCGTCTTTGGTCACTGAACTGTTGTGTAATTTAATCTTTAGCACTTTAAATATTTATTAGACTAAACGATATAGAGGTAAAAATTTTGAGTTTAAGTTACTGTTTAAAGTTGGAGAAGTAGAGGACAAAATTTTGTAGTTTTGTTGACATCTATGAAAGTTTTTATGACTTGTGACCAAACATGGCCACCAGAGATTATTAAGGTGCTACAACGAAGGAGTGGCTGTAAACAATTCAAAGTGAAAACCCTTTGATGATCAATTACTTAGTCTACCACTGTCCGCTCTAAGCACGGAATCGGAAATTCTCCAACGGACAAATATTCTGAAAATAGTAATGCTGCATAATTTGTAAATTATCTTAGGAGATTCTTTTTCTATTGATTCGTGTTTTTTTCTTCCCCCATTGATACATTGTATTGCGTAAGAAAGTAAGATTACAAAACGTGCCAAATAAAACATGCTCGTGGAATTCATACAATAAAATAACTACTCGGGTACATGAATTTTTTTATTTTAGAGTAGGTAAGTGAAGACATTTTCTCGAAATAGTTAAACATCTTTAAGATTGACGGTAAGCTAAAGGTTGCGTTATTGCTCGTGGTCATTTGTTTTCAAATATAGGTATTATACATTCAAAATTGAAATGTATACTGTGTATTTTTGAACTCCAAACTAAATGCATGTTTAGAAAAGCTGACCGAGCAAGAGTAAACAAATCATCAATCTACACAATAATAGAAAATAATAGCAAGTATGTCGTTATTTTTCATTTGGATTGCTAAAGATGTTAATATTAAATCCCTCTGTAACTAAAAGTTAGTGTTGTTTTTAAGTTTATATTACAATATATAGTGATTGTTTCTTATTTTCTTTTAACTTTTTTTTTTTTGGTTTTGTAAACGTTATACGATTGTGAAAATATTATTTTCTAATTATTTTAATATTAAAAATATTAAGCAAACATTTAGTATTTTTACACAGGAATGAACTAGAGCAATAAACATTTTGGATAATATTTAGATATTAGTAATTTTTTGTTAACTGTTTCTCCTTATTTTAAATGCTCAAGCCGCCACGTCTCCTGTCAACCAAAATGTAACTGCAAAATGCTTTTGCAGTTCCTTTTGGATCGCTTCGCTTGCTTGCTCATCGTTTACTCAAATATTTTAGTCTTAGAAAACTTTTAAAATAATTTGAAAACTATGATCCATTTTAAAATTATGTTTTTAAGATAAATTGTGACAACTAAAAATAACATATACAATTTATAAACTTTTTGAAAAATTTAAGATCAAATAAAGGGCAATTTTTTAAAAAAAAATTATAACCCAAATATTAATGTAAAAAAAATTTGTGTTTAATTTGTTTATTTTTTATTGTTTTTAATTCCTGCAAACGTGATATAGCAATAAATAGACATATTACTCTTTATCCCCCCCCCCCATACCACAGTTATCCACTCAACAGTAGCCACTAAACATGGGTATAAGTTAATCCATTTTGTGAACATTTAGATTTTGCTTTTAATTTTTTTTTTCATGTTACTAGTGCTACTTATGGTTTTCTTGAGCATGCATTTTCTTTTTAAATTTCCGTTTGAATTACTTTCCTTGTTTTGTAGTCTGAATTCTTAATGCATTTATGACCCTTACATAAATTTACACTTGAGTGCGTTCGTAAAAAAAATATAATTGTAGTTTTTATTTTTAATCTGCACAAAACATAGTTTTTTAGGACTCAATTTTTCGTTTAAAAAAACTATTTTCTCTGCACATTTCTCCGGCTGTATTGAAAAGTTTTGCTCGGTGTTTTTTTTAATAATAAATGTAGATAACTTACAGGTCTCTGTAATCCCACTTTTTAAAATTTCTTCGAATACTTTTTGTATAATTATTTATTCAATAAAAAAAATTTGGAACTAATCTAAAAAGTGGGATTGTAGGAACCTGTAATTCAGCTACATTTATCACACAAATAAATCCGTTTGTAAAAATATTCAATACAGGCAGAGAAATGTGGCAGAGAAAATATATTATTTCTCCATTGGATTAACACTGATACACTTTGCTTTAGAAACCCGCGATCCAGCGCCCCCATTCTCCCTTAATCCGATGGAAAAATAATTTTCTGAGCCAAAATACTCCAGCTGCATTGAATTTAGAAAAGAAATAATATTATAGAGTCCTGTTAGCCACACACACACAGCTACACTTATTATATGAAAACGTTTGTAAAAAATATTCTATACAGGCTGAGTACATTTTACTTGGAACATTTCTTTTTTTTTTCATTACACTCTTAAAACAAACGAGTGAAATCCACTCCAGTCGGATAAGTGCATTTTCGACACTGGAAAGGAGTGGATATTAACTCAGACTGAGTTAAAATCACTCGTTTAGAGTGATCCTGTCGGAGGTTTAACAAACAAAGGATCCACTCCTCGAGGAGAAGTGCATTTTCCAGACTAGAGGAGTGAAAATTACTCAGACTGAGTTAAAATCGCTCGTTCGTTTTAAGAGTGTAGATAAACGAGAAAAGTTCGGTTTAGAGATCTCTTTACCAATACAGTGTAACCATAAAAATTAATTTTCATTCAATTTTTCAGACACAGAAGCATGTCCGGAACAACCCCAGTCTACTACCCACCCGACTTTCCCCCGATGTCCAACGTCCGGAGAATCATCCTCGACTTCGAGAATCGTCGGCTGCTTCGGGCCGAGTTCGGCCTCCACTCGGGCCTACGACTTCCGGTCCACTCGGAACAGGAAGTGACGTTCCGGGAAGATGACGAAGACTTGGGCTTCTACGACCAGGTCCCCGATCACGTGATCTACAGGAGTGGAAATGGGACTCCTAAGCATGTTGAAAGGGAACTTCTGAAGAGACAGCACAGTTTGTTGTTTGAAAATAATTGGAAGTAAGTTATTAATTTAATTTAAAGATTTCCAGAAAAAAAACTTTAAAAATAAACTTGCAATCAAAATGCATTAAAAAAAATCCGAGAAATTCAATAAAATTAGCTGAACTTTCAGTGGAAGTTTCAAGATATACGTCTAAAAAAGGTTTCTTAAGATTTGCTGAGATTCATTGGAAATTTTTACATTGGATTTTGCTTGCCGGAATATTTGCTTCGATAACTAAAATGGTTATTTTAATAGGGTGTTTCACGGCGGATCTGGCAATAGCTTCGCGGTCCTGTTTTTCTTCCTCTCGAATTACTTTTGTTTTGGTTAAGTTAGTTAGTTGGTAGACCTATATTCAGGTTAGTTTGCTTGGTCAGCCACAAACCTGATTATCTCTACCAACCAACCAAAAAAAAAGTAATTGGAGGGAAAGGAAAACAAGACCGCGGAGCTATCGCCAGATCCTCCGTGAAACAACCCCATTAAGGTGCAGGTGTAGTAAAGGAGACCAATAATATTTGACATTTAATTCGAATAATAAGTTTTGTGCTTTAGATATACGTTGAATGTGATTTTTTTTTTATTGATTCGAAGTTTAATATTTTTTATTTGCTTGTAATCAACAAATGAGACACTGAAAGACTCTTTTGTGAAATTCATTTATAAAAATTTAAAAATTTTGCTTTAAATTTTTTTTGTATCAGTAAATATTGTTTAATTTTTCTTTTAAACAGGTAAAAGTCTTTATTTGTACATATTTGTACAATATTAAGTCATTTTCTTGGTCATTTCTTCAATTTTGACCTCAAAATGTGGCGCGCAAGCCTAATCTAAATGTTTTCAAATTTTGTAAATAGTTTTATGTTTGTTATTATTTATTTTAGTTTTGGCTAAAGTTTCATAAATTTAAAAAAAAAATTTTGATAGATAAATATTTTAGAATTACATATAAAAAGTTAAAAAATCACATGAAATCGCAAACTATGCTTTTAGTACATTCTTTGCTGATTTTCACCCCTTAAAGCAATTAAAAATTGATGTTGCTAAATTTTGTCAACCGTGGTAGACTATTTAACTCTTAAAGAAAAAAAAACTGAAAAAGCACCGACCTAAGCCACGCCTAGAGGAGGAAGGTCCTACCTCCCTATTGGCTGCATTGAGATCGGTCAAAGACGCCATTGCTGACGTTTTCGGAGATCTAGAGGCGTTCAAGAAAAGTGCAGCTGCCCTGGCAGCCTGCTCCAGCAAGGAGGAGAAGATGTTGGCCCTGTTCAGCATGCTTGCTCCATAGACTCTCGGCTCGTGAGTTTTTATTCTCGTTCTTAGACCAGCCGGCTCGCCTGGCTCTTTGAATCCTGTTTTTGTTCGTTTTGCCCTATGGGCCGATTTCGATGAATGTGAAAGGGCGCTTCGCGCCGATGCACAGATTGTCAGTTTTTGATTTCAGATTTCAGAACTGAAAAAGTTTTCACAAACATATTTTTAAACACTTCTTGGAGTACCTTGAGATAAGATTTTAATTAAACATTTTTTATTGCATAAACAACAAATTATTTGATATTAATTTCGTACCTTTCAGAACGGAAGAAGAGAAAATGAAAGATAAATCTAAAAAATTGTCATTTAAAAAGGTGAAAAAATTATTTGCTGCTCTCTCGTGCACGTCGAAAAGGACTGGAGAATAACTTTCGACGACGTATCAAAATGAAGCCACTGTGATCATCTACATTGTACATAAAGTTTGTTATTAAAATTACTTTTTTCAAAATTTTTCGGTTAATTTGTGTACTTAAGTAATACTTAATAGGAAGTTGGAATTATTTTAAGAAAGAAATCTAGATGGTTATCGAAATATTATTAATTAGGAGGACGTAATGTGGTAAAATTAATTTAGACCCTCAAATACTTTGTAATGCAGAGGATTATTATGTGTTGGGATTATTATGACAAAAATTTAAATTGTCTTCAATATATTATTTAAAAGTAGTTTGTCCAAAATTATTTTGGACATTTATTTGTGTACCTAATAATGCAGGGGAAGTTTAATTTTAGTTGAAATTAGCATAAAAGAAATCTAGAAAGTGACCGATGTATAATTTATATCACTTCAACTTAAAATATATAGTATATATTTTAAGCAGCATGCTTGATTACAGAGTCACAAAAAAAAATCAATTTTAAAAATCTTTTCAAGGTTTGCGGTTAGTTTATATTTTAAAACAGAGATGTCGAAAGATGACCGAACTTCCTTTTTTAAAGTTTCTAAAAATATAACAAAATATCAAGTTTTTCCAAATTTTTGTGTTTAGACTTATTTAAGAATAATATTCTCAGTAGCATTAAGGTGTACAATTCATGGAAATTCTTGATCTTCTATAGTGTAAACATCCATTAAACTTTTGAATAATTTGTCTCATCTAAGCGCCAAATATTCCGAAAATTGAGACAATTTTCTGCAAATTTGTATCAGTATCCGTGTTCAAATATTTGACTTTAAACTAAAAAGAAAGTTTGTCTTTTGTAGTTCCAGAGATTTATCTCTGCTTATTTTCTTAACGTAAAAAATTAGTGCGTGAATTATTTTTGAACCGATGATATTTGATTTTTTTTCACGTAATTATATAAATAATACATGATTGGTTGGTTGGTAGACAGATATTTTCAGCTTGTGTGCTTGGTCAGGGACCGGCTTACAAACCCTCGTCAAGTAAAGACAGACACAACACACACACACACACATATATATATAAACGCGACAGATACTGTAATCTATCGCGCACCACCTCCACAATTTAGACATATCCCTGAATGATGGGAAATAAATAGTGTATGAAACACGTGCGAAAAGTGAGCTTTTAAAAATACGTGTCATTATTTCACTCACTCGTACCTCGCTCGTGAAATAAAATCAACTAGTTTTAAAAAGTGTTACTTTTCAAACTAGTTGCATCAATAACTATTTAGATAATATTTTTTTATAATTGCGTGAAAAAAATTCGACTTTTACATTATAATTTCAATATCAGACGTGTGCAAAAAGTTAGACTTTTTGAAACAGTGAAAAAAAAAAGTACTTTTTTTTCACCCAAAAGCAGTGAAAAAATACTCTGTTTTCACTATTTTCATAAGATGCCAACATTTCAAGCTTAAATTTCAATTTCATAATATTAATAAAATCCAGATATTTATCAATCTGCTTTTTTTTAAAGATATAAATGCGCGTGAAATATTTTTGGACCAATGATATTTTTTTTTCACACAATTATAAAAAAAAAAAATTGTATGAAACACGTGCAAAAAAAAAACTTTTTAAAACACGTGGCATTATTTCACTCGCTCGTACCTTGCTCGTGAAATAAAATCCACCAGTTTTAAAAAGTGTTACTTATCACACTTGTTGCATAAATAACTATTTTTAATGTGAAATCACAAAAATAAGAATTCATAAATAAAAGAAAAGTATTTTATAATCTGCATGTTAAAAAAATCAACCCAACATTCACAGATATTTTGGTATAAATCGCAATCTAGTGCGACGCTAATTCAGTTTAATTCTCAATCATATTTGACTTTTGTTTTAACTATCTTGGCTGATGCGGAATACAGGGTGGATATAAAATAACGATCGCTATTCGGAGTAGACTGTAGCTTTAATGAAAAATCCAAATGCAACAAACTTTGAGACACTTACTATTCAAGAATGGGGTTGATTTTTTTTCTTTTTATGTATATTCTTTAGGCAACATGAAAAATGCTACAGTAAAAAGTGTTCCAAAAATATAGATAAATTTGACTTACATTAACAAATTAAAGATTTCAATACTTTCCTTGCCACAAAAGTTCAGTTTTCGAAATAATAAAATAATCTGGAAGCTAAACGAAATAATAAGATGTTTTATTTGATTATACAATTATTATTTTTATTAAATGCGCCTAAACTTATGTGCAGATTTTTGTCATTTTAGTGTCAAAACTTGCCCCATTTTTTTTTATTTTTAGTATTTAATGTCTATTATCATTTTAATGTGTTTTAATGAATAAATCATATAAAGATTTTATCTTGTGTCTCAATATACTTTTGTATAAAGCCAACATTTTGTGTTACGCCTAAACTTGTGTGCAACACTGTAAATGTGCATCATTTTACAAAAATATAAGTGAGAATCTTCTTTATTTTTCGAATTTTAGTGTCTTTCAGGTCATCATCTTTCAACAGCTTTCTGACCTTGTCCATGAAAGATGGAAGCTGGTCCAACTGGTCACGTGTCCGAAATTCCACCTGTTTTCCTCGAACCCACTGGGGGGTGGGTTCAAGAAAACCCCTTTCAAAGAAAAGGGTTAACCCATTTTTGCACTCCACCCCCTTTGTCTACACAAACCCGGTGTGGGGAAGTTCTCTACTCTGCACACAGACAGAGAAAGTTGAGCTTACGAAGGTCATTTGAACAGTTGGGCTTCTTCTAAGTGAAAGCTGTTTGCAAATCTTGGTTGAGTTTGTTAGAAGTTATCATCTAAGGAGCTGGTATAATATCGGTAAGTGATTGTTAATTTAAAATTCAGTTTTGGAAGTATTTTTTGTCCTTAAGTACTCATTTGAAAGTTTATTGCCAATGCAAAAAAAAACTGAAACCCCTTGTTATATCGCTCTTTCCAGGATACAAACAAAAAAAACACGATATAATTAGTGACTTGATAAATATTATACTTTTGATGTATTGATGCCCGAAACATTTTTTTTTAAACTAAACCACAGTATGTATTTGAAAAATAAAACTAAATCATATTAAATAATGTAACTACTCTGAAAAAATAAACTAAAATTTAGGAAGAACTTATTATTTACTATAAGCGTTGCACATTAATGAACAGGTAATACTATACTATTTCACTCATTTTCTAGTAAAATTTCATCTACAGTTAGCTTGATTTTTCTCGTTAAAACCTGTTTTCCGGCAAATATCCAAGAACGAAAGTTTATAAAATGCACTTTACCAATATTAGAATTGAATTTAAGGAAGGAATATATTTTTTAAAAAAGGGGGTAAAAAATTGGTTGACGTAATATAAGTCGCGATATATCCGAGTGAGAAGTAACGAGCGTGGTTTAGCGATGGATTATACTGTACCAACAGATCAGGCCGGAGTAAACCCAACCAATTAAAGCCGGTCAAAAGTTAACTAACTTCTTATTCTTACTACTAGTCTCCAATTACTGTTAAGTTTCTTATTAAATTTGTCTACATTATTTGAATATGCAACACAATCAGGTAAAGCATTCTACGCTTTGCTAATTCTATTGTAAAAATAATGTTTTCTAACCTCCTTTTAAAGAAAGATTTCCTTAATGTCTGACCATGTCTTCTGGTTGAACCAGTCTGGTTGGCCTATTAAAGTTCAAACCTGAGTTCTGCATGTTTTTCTGCTTGATGAATTTGAATAATTACTGAACTAAATAATTTTAGTCTAAAAGATGATTGTGTTGTTATAATTAATACCTAACATATATTTAGGGTTGATTCATCTTTTGTAGATATTTTTTTAGTTACTGGGAAGACTCCTTTAAATTAATAAAGAGTTTCAGAAATATTAAAATATTATTTGGACCCATGGAATTTCTTTTTAAATACTTGGTATGATATAACACCAAAAAAATTACTCCCGTTATTAAGTAAATTTTTTTAAAGTAGTTATACTGCTCAAAAATTTATTACTCCATTAAAAATTTTATTCGTGAAATTTAAAATGATTTACTTGTCTTGACATAAGATATGTCACTATTTGAATTTCTAAATGTAAAAAAGGGTTCAAGTCCATAGAAAGATTTTCGTACACTTAGCATCTTTCACTAAAAAGTTGAGAGCAGAAGCATATACTGGGGAAATTCGGTGCCGTGCTTAGAGCGGACACTCATTTTACTGCATTTTGGTGCTCAGAGCGGACACTAATTTGAAAGAGGTGTGTCAGAAGGAGACATAGCACTTCTAACGCATAACTATGGGAAGCAGCTGTTGAACTCATTCGTAAATGTCAGACCAAATGCGGCCGTCTTTGGTCACTGAACTGTTGTGTAATTTAATCTTTAGCACTTTAAATATTTATTAGACTAAACGATATAGAGGTAAAAATTTTGAGTTTAAGTTACTGTTTAAAGTTGGAGAAGTAGAGGACAAAATTTTGTAGTTTTGTTGACATCTATGAAAGTTTTTATGACTTGTGACCAAACATGGCCACCAGAGATTATTAAGGTGCTACAACGAAGGAGTGGCTGTAAACAATTCAAAGTGAAAACCCTTTGATGATCAATTACTTAGTCTACCACTGTCCGCTCTAAGCACGGAATCGGAAATTCTCCAACGGACAAATATTCTGAAAATAGTAATGCTGCATAATTTGTAAATTATCTTAGGAGATTCTTTTTCTATTGATTCGTGTTTTTTTCTTCCCCCATTGATACATTGTATTGCGTAAGAAAGTAAGATTACAAAACGTGCCAAATAAAACATGCTCGTGGAATTCATACAATAAAATAACTACTCGGGTACATGAATTTTTTTATTTTAGAGTAGGTAAGTGAAGACATTTTCTCGAAATAGTTAAACATCTTTAAGATTGACGGTAAGCTAAAGGTTGCGTTATTGCTCGTGGTCATTTGTTTTCAAATATAGGTATTATACATTCAAAATTGAAATGTATACTGTGTATTTTTGAACTCCAAACTAAATGCATGTTTAGAAAAGCTGACCGAGCAAGAGTAAACAAATCATCAATCTACACAATAATAGAAAATAATAGCAAGTATGTCGTTATTTTTCATTTGGATTGCTAAAGATGTTAATATTAAATCCCTCTGTAACTAAAAGTTAGTGTTGTTTTTAAGTTTATATTACAATATATAGTGATTGTTTCTTATTTTCTTTTAACTTTTTTTTTTTTGGTTTTGTAAACGTTATACGATTGTGAAAATATTATTTTCTAATTATTTTAATATTAAAAATATTAAGCAAACATTTAGTATTTTTACACAGGAATGAACTAGAGCAATAAACATTTTGGATAATATTTAGATATTAGTAATTTTTTGTTAACTGTTTCTCCTTATTTTAAATGCTCAAGCCGCCACGTCTCCTGTCAACCAAAATGTAACTGCAAAATGCTTTTGCAGTTCCTTTTGGATCGCTTCGCTTGCTTGCTCATCGTTTACTCAAATATTTTAGTCTTAGAAAACTTTTAAAATAATTTGAAAACTATGATCCATTTTAAAATTATGTTTTTAAGATAAATTGTGACAACTAAAAATAACATATACAATTTATAAACTTTTTGAAAAATTTAAGATCAAATAAAGGGCAATTTTTTAAAAAAAAATTATAACCCAAATATTAATGTAAAAAAAATTTGTGTTTAATTTGTTTATTTTTTATTGTTTTTAATTCCTGCAAACGTGATATAGCAATAAATAGACATATTACTCTTTATCCCCCCCCCCCCCATACCACAGTTATCCACTCAACAGTAGCCACTAAACATGGGTATAAGTTAATCCATTTTGTGAACATTTAGATTTTGCTTTTAATTTTTTTTTTCATGTTACTAGTGCTACTTATGGTTTTCTTGAGCATGCATTTTCTTTTTAAATTTCCGTTTGAATTACTTTCCTTGTTTTGTAGTCTGAATTCTTAATGCATTTATGACCCTTACATAAATTTACACTTGAGTGCGTTCGTAAAAAAAATATAATTGTAGTTTTTATTTTTAATCTGCACAAAACATAGTTTTTTAGGACTCAATTTTTCGTTTAAAAAAACTATTTTCTCTGCACATTTCTCCGGCTGTATTGAAAAGTTTTGCTCGGTGTTTTTTTTAATAATAAATGTAGATAACTTACAGGTCTCTGTAATCCCACTTTTTAAAATTTCTTCGAATACTTTTTGTATAATTATTTATTCAATAAAAAAAATTTGGAACTAATCTAAAAAGTGGGATTGTAGGAACCTGTAATTCAGCTACATTTATCACACAAATAAATCCGTTTGTAAAAATATTCAATACAGGCAGAGAAATGTGGCAGAGAAAATATATTATTTCTCCATTGGATTAACACTGATACACTTTGCTTTAGAAACCCGCGATCCAGCGCCCCCATTCTCCCTTAATCCGATGGAAAAATAATTTTCTGAGCCAAAATACTCCAGCTGCATTGAATTTAGAAAAGAAATAATATTATAGAGTCCTGTTAGCCACACACACACAGCTACACTTATTATATGAAAACGTTTGTAAAAAATATTCTATACAGGCTGAGTACATTTTACTTGGAACATTTCTTTTTTTTTTCATTACACTCTTAAAACAAACGAGTGAAATCCACTCCAGTCGGATAAGTGCATTTTCGACACTGGAAAGGAGTGGATATTAACTCAGACTGAGTTAAAATCACTCGTTTAGAGTGATCCTGTCGGAGGTTTAACAAACAAAGGATCCACTCCTCGAGGAGAAGTGCATTTTCCAGACTAGAGGAGTGAAAATTACTCAGACTGAGTTAAAATCGCTCGTTCGTT
The DNA here is from genome assembly GCA_023701765.1 of Hylyphantes graminicola. Taxonomy (NCBI): domain Eukaryota; kingdom Metazoa; phylum Arthropoda; class Arachnida; order Araneae; family Linyphiidae; genus Hylyphantes; species Hylyphantes graminicola. The sequence goes on along the minus strand of CM043113.1, from coordinate 65,009,866 downwards.
TTAAGAGTGTAGATAAACGAGAAAAGTTCGGTTTAGAGATCTCTTTACCAATACAGTGTAACCATAAAAATTAATTTTCATTCAATTTTTCAGACACAGAAGCATGTCCGGAACAACCCCAGTCTACTACCCACCCGACTTTCCCCCGATGTCCAACGTCCGGAGAATCATCCTCGACTTCGAGAATCGTCGGCTGCTTCGGGCCGAGTTCGGCCTCCACTCGGGCCTACGACTTCCGGTCCACTCGGAACAGGAAGTGACGTTCCGGGAAGATGACGAAGACTTGGGCTTCTACGACCAGGTCCCCGATCACGTGATCTACAGGAGTGGAAATGGGACTCCTAAGCATGTTGAAAGGGAACTTCTGAAGAGACAGCACAGTTTGTTGTTTGAAAATAATTGGAAGTAAGTTATTAATTTAATTTAAAGATTTCCAGAAAAAAAACTTTAAAAATAAACTTGCAATCAAAATGCATTAAAAAAAATCCGAGAAATTCAATAAAATTAGCTGAACTTTCAGTGGAAGTTTCAAGATATACGTCTAAAAAAGGTTTCTTAAGATTTGCTGAGATTCATTGGAAATTTTTACATTGGATTTTGCTTGCCGGAATATTTGCTTCGATAACTAAAATGGTTATTTTAATAGGGTGTTTCACGGCGGATCTGGCAATAGCTTCGCGGTCCTGTTTTTCTTCCTCTCGAATTACTTTTGTTTTGGTTAAGTTAGTTAGTTGGTAGACCTATATTCAGGTTAGTTTGCTTGGTCAGCCACAAACCTGATTATCTCTACCAACCAACCAAAAAAAAAGTAATTGGAGGGAAAGGAAAACAAGACCGCGGAGCTATCGCCAGATCCTCCGTGAAACAACCCCATTAAGGTGCAGGTGTAGTAAAGGAGACCAATAATATTTGACATTTAATTCGAATAATAAGTTTTGTGCTTTAGATATACGTTGAATGTGATTTTTTTTTTATTGATTCGAAGTTTAATATTTTTTATTTGCTTGTAATCAACAAATGAGACACTGAAAGACTCTTTTGTGAAATTCATTTATAAAAATTTAAAAATTTTGCTTTAAATTTTTTTTGTATCAGTAAATATTGTTTAATTTTTCTTTTAAACAGGTAAAAGTCTTTATTTGTACATATTTGTACAATATTAAGTCATTTTCTTGGTCATTTCTTCAATTTTGACCTCAAAATGTGGCGCGCAAGCCTAATCTAAATGTTTTCAAATTTTGTAAATAGTTTTATGTTTGTTATTATTTATTTTAGTTTTGGCTAAAGTTTCATAAATTTAAAAAAAAAATTTTGATAGATAAATATTTTAGAATTACATATAAAAAGTTAAAAAATCACATGAAATCGCAAACTATGCTTTTAGTACATTCTTTGCTGATTTTCACCCCTTAAAGCAATTAAAAATTGATGTTGCTAAATTTTGTCAACCGTGGTAGACTATTTAACTCTTAAAGAAAAAAAACTGAAAAAGCACCGACCTAAGCCACGCCTAGAGGAGGAAGGTCCTACCTCCCTATTGGCTGCATTGAGATCGGTCAAAGACGCCATTGCTGACGTTTTCGGAGATCTAGAGGCGTTCAAGAAAAGTGCAGCTGCCCTGGCAGCCTGCTCCAGCAAGGAGGAGAAGATGTTGGCCCTGTTCAGCATGCTTGCTCCATAGACTCTCGGCTCGTGAGTTTTTATTCTCGTTCTTAGACCAGCCGGCTCGCCTGGCTCTTTGAATCCTGTTTTTGTTCGTTTTGCCCTATGGGCCGATTTCGATGAATGTGAAAGGGCGCTTCGCGCCGATGCACAGATTGTCAGTTTTTGATTTCAGATTTCAGAACTGAAAAAGTTTTCACAAACATATTTTTAAACACTTCTTGGAGTACCTTGAGATAAGATTTTAATTAAACATTTTTTATTGCATAAACAACAAATTATTTGATATTAATTTCGTACCTTTCAGAACGGAAGAAGAGAAAATGAAAGATAAATCTAAAAAATTGTCATTTAAAAAGGTGAAAAAATTATTTGCTGCTCTCTCGTGCACGTCGAAAAGGACTGGAGAATAACTTTCGACGACGTATCAAAATGAAGCCACTGTGATCATCTACATTGTACATAAAGTTTGTTATTAAAATTACTTTTTTCAAAATTTTTCGGTTAATTTGTGTACTTAAGTAATACTTAATAGGAAGTTGGAATTATTTTAAGAAAGAAATCTAGATGGTTATCGAAATATTATTAATTAGGAGGACGTAATGTGGTAAAATTAATTTAGACCCTCAAATACTTTGTAATGCAGAGGATTATTATGTGTTGGGATTATTATGACAAAAATTTAAATTGTCTTCAATATATTATTTAAAAGTAGTTTGTCCAAAATTATTTTGGACATTTATTTGTGTACCTAATAATGCAGGGGAAGTTTAATTTTAGTTGAAATTAGCATAAAAGAAATCTAGAAAGTGACCGATGTATAATTTATATCACTTCAACTTAAAATATATAGTATATATTTTAAGCAGCATGCTTGATTACAGAGTCACAAAAAAAATCAATTTTAAAAATCTTTTCAAGGTTTGCGGTTAGTTTATATTTTAAAACAGAGATGTCGAAAGATGACCGAACTTCCTTTTTTAAAGTTTCTAAAAATATAACAAAATATCAAGTTTTTCCAAATTTTTGTGTTTAGACTTATTTAAGAATAATATTCTCAGTAGCATTAAGGTGTACAATTCATGGAAATTCTTGATCTTCTATAGTGTAAACATCCATTAAACTTTTGAATAATTTGTCTCATCTAAGCGCCAAATATTCCGAAAATTGAGACAATTTTCTGCAAATTTGTATCAGTATCCGTGTTCAAATATTTGACTTTAAACTAAAAAGAAAGTTTGTCTTTTGTAGTTCCAGAGATTTATCTCTGCTTATTTTCTTAACGTAAAAAATTAGTGCGTGAATTATTTTTGAACCGATGATATTTGATTTTTTTTCACGTAATTATATAAATAATACATGATTGGTTGGTTGGTAGACAGATATTTTCAGCTTGTGTGCTTGGTCAGGGACCGGCTTACAAACCCTCGTCAAGTAAAGACAGACACAACACACACACACACACATATATATATAAACGCGACAGATACTGTAATCTATCGCGCACCACCTCCACAATTTAGACATATCCCTGAATGATGGGAAATAAATAGTGTATGAAACACGTGCGAAAAGTGAGCTTTTAAAAATACGTGTCATTATTTCACTCACTCGTACCTCGCTCGTGAAATAAAATCAACTAGTTTTAAAAAGTGTTACTTTTCAAACTAGTTGCATCAATAACTATTTAGATAATATTTTTTTATAATTGCGTGAAAAAAATTCGACTTTTACATTATAATTTCAATATCAGACGTGTGCAAAAAGTTAGACTTTTTGAAACAGTGAAAAAAAAAAGTACTTTTTTTTCACCCAAAAGCAGTGAAAAAATACTCTGTTTTCACTATTTTCATAAGATGCCAACATTTCAAGCTTAAATTTCAATTTCATAATATTAATAAAATCCAGATATTTATCAATCTGCTTTTTTTTAAAGATATAAATGCGCGTGAAATATTTTTGGACCAATGATATTTTTTTTCACACAATTATAAAAAAAAAAAATTGTATGAAACACGTGCAAAAAAAAAACTTTTTAAAACACGTGGCATTATTTCACTCGCTCGTACCTTGCTCGTGAAATAAAATCCACCAGTTTTAAAAAGTGTTACTTATCACACTTGTTGCATAAATAACTATTTTTAATGTGAAATCACAAAAATAAGAATTCATAAATAAAAGAAAAGTATTTTATAATCTGCATGTTAAAAAAATCAACCCAACATTCACAGATATTTTGGTATAAATCGCAATCTAGTGCGACGCTAATTCAGTTTAATTCTCAATCATATTTGACTTTTGTTTTAACTATCTTGGCTGATGCGGAATACAGGGTGGATATAAAATAACGATCGCTATTCGGAGTAGACTGTAGCTTTAATGAAAAATCCAAATGCAACAAACTTTGAGACACTTACTATTCAAGAATGGGGTTGATTTTTTTTCTTTTTATGTATATTCTTTAGGCAACATGAAAAATGCTACAGTAAAAAGTGTTCCAAAAATATAGATAAATTTGACTTACATTAACAAATTAAAGATTTCAATACTTTCCTTGCCACAAAAGTTCAGTTTTCGAAATAATAAAATAATCTGGAAGCTAAACGAAATAATAAGATGTTTTATTTGATTATACAATTATTATTTTTATTAAATGCGCCTAAACTTATGTGCAGATTTTTGTCATTTTAGTGTCAAAACTTGCCCCATTTTTTTTTATTTTTAGTATTTAATGTCTATTATCATTTTAATGTGTTTTAATGAATAAATCATATAAAGATTTTATCTTGTGTCTCAATATACTTTTGTATAAAGCCAACATTTTGTGTTACGCCTAAACTTGTGTGCAACACTGTAAATGTGCATCATTTTACAAAAATATAAGTGAGAATCTTCTTTATTTTTCGAATTTTAGTGTCTTTCAGGTCATCATCTTTCAACAGCTTTCTGACCTTGTCCATGAAAGATGGAAGCTGGTCCAACTGGTCACGTGTCCGAAATTCCACCTGTTTTCCTCGAACCCACTGGGGGGTGGGTTCAAGAAAACCCCTTTCAAAGAAAAGGGTTAACCCATTTTTGCACTCCACCCCCTTTGTCTACACAAACCCGGTGTGGGGAAGTTCTCTACTCTGCACACAGACAGAGAAAGTTGAGCTTACGAAGGTCATTTGAACAGTTGGGCTTCTTCTAAGTGAAAGCTGTTTGCAAATCTTGGTTGAGTTTGTTAGAAGTTATCATCTAAGGAGCTGGTATAATATCGGTAAGTGATTGTTAATTTAAAATTCAGTTTTGGAAGTATTTTTTGTCCTTAAGTACTCATTTGAAAGTTTATTGCCAATGCAAAAAAAAACTGAAACCCCTTGTTATATCGCTCTTTCCAGGATACAAACAAAAAAAACACGATATAATTAGTGACTTGATAAATATTATACTTTTGATGTATTGATGCCCGAAACATTTTTTTTTAAACTAAACCACAGTATGTATTTGAAAAATAAAACTAAATCATATTAAATAATGTAACTACTCTGAAAAAATAAACTAAAATTTAGGAAGAACTTATTATTTACTATAAGCGTTGCACATTAATGAACAGGTAATACTATACTATTTCACTCATTTTCTAGTAAAATTTCATCTACAGTTAGCTTGATTTTTCTCGTTAAAACCTGTTTTCCGGCAAATATCCAAGAACGAAAGTTTATAAAATGCACTTTACCAATATTAGAATTGAATTTAAGGAAGGAATATATTTTTTAAAAAAGGGGGTAAAAAATTGGTTGACGTAATATAAGTCGCGATATATCCGAGTGAGAAGTAACGAGCGTGGTTTAGCGATGGATTATACTGTACCAACAGATCAGGCCGGAGTAAACCCAACCAATTAAAGCCGGTCAAAAGTTAACTAACTTCTTATTCTTACTACTAGTCTCCAATTACTGTTAAGTTTCTTATTAAATTTGTCTACATTATTTGAATATGCAACACAATCAGGTAAAGCATTCTACGCTTTGCTAATTCTATTGTAAAAATAATGTTTTCTAACCTCCTTTTAAAGAAAGATTTCCTTAATGTCTGACCATGTCTTCTGGTTGAACCAGTCTGGTTGGCCTATTAAAGTTCAAACCTGAGTTCTGCATGTTTTTCTGCTTGATGAATTTGAATAATTACTGAACTAAATAATTTTAGTCTAAAAGATGATTGTGTTGTTATAATTAATACCTAACATATATTTAGGGTTGATTCACCTTTTGTAGATATTTTTTTAGTTACTGGGAAGACTCCTTTAAATTAATAAAGAGTTTCAGAAATATTAAAATATTATTTGGACCCATGGAATTTCTTTTTAAATACTTGGTATGATATAACACCAAAAAAATTACTCCCGTTATTAAGTAAATTTTTTTAAAGTAGTTATACTGCTCAAAAATTTATTACTCCATTAAAAATTTTATTCGTGAAATTTAAAATGATTTACTTGTCTTGACATAAGATATGTCACTATTTGAATTTCTAAATGTAAAAAAGGGTTCAAGTCCATAGAAAGATTTTCGTACACTTAGCATCTTTCACTAAAAAGTTGAGAGCAGAAGCATATACTGGGGAAATTCGGTGCCGTGCTTAGAGCGGACACTCATTTTACTGCATTTTGGTGCTCAGAGCGGACACTAATTTGAAAGAGGTGTGTCAGAAGGAGACATAGCACTTCTAACGCATAACTATGGGAAGCAGCTGTTGAACTCATTCGTAAATGTCAGACCAAATGCGGCCGTCTTTGGTCACTGAACTGTTGTGTAATTTAATCTTTAGCACTTTAAATATTTATTAGACTAAACGATATAGAGGTAAAAATTTTGAGTTTAAGTTACTGTTTAAAGTTGGAGAAGTAGAGGACAAAATTTTGTAGTTTTGTTGACATCTATGAAAGTTTTTATGACTTGTGACCAAACATGGCCACCAGAGATTATTAAGGTGCTACAACGAAGGAGTGGCTGTAAACAATTCAAAGTGAAAACCCTTTGATGATCAATTACTTAGTCTACCACTGTCCGCTCTAAGCACGGAATCGGAAATTCTCCAACGGACAAATATTCTGAAAATAGTAATGCTGCATAATTTGTAAATTATCTTAGGAGATTCTTTTTCTATTGATTCGTGTTTTTTCTTCCCCCATTGATACATTGTATTGCGTAAGAAAGTAAGATTACAAAACGTGCCAAATAAAACATGCTCGTGGAATTCATACAATAAAATAACTACTCGGGTACATGAATTTTTTTATTTTAGAGTAGGTAAGTGAAGACATTTTCTCGAAATAGTTAAACATCTTTAAGATTGACGGTAAGCTAAAGGTTGCGTTATTGCTCGTGGTCATTTGTTTTCAAATATAGGTATTATACATTCAAAATTGAAATGTATACTGTGTATTTTTGAACTCCAAACTAAATGCATGTTTAGAAAAGCTGACCGAGCAAGAGTAAACAAATCATCAATCTACACAATAATAGAAAATAATAGCAAGTATGTCGTTATTTTTCATTTGGATTGCTAAAGATGTTAATATTAAATCCCTCTGTAACTAAAAGTTAGTGTTGTTTTTAAGTTTATATTACAATATATAGTGATTGTTTCTTATTTTCTTTTAACTTTTTTTTTTTTTGGTTTTGTAAACGTTATACGATTGTGAAAATATTATTTTCTAATTATTTTAATATTAAAAATATTAAGCAAACATTTAGTATTTTTACACAGGAATGAACTAGAGCAATAAACATTTTGGATAATATTTAGATATTAGTAATTTTTTGTTAACTGTTTCTCCTTATTTTAAATGCTCAAGCCGCCACGTCTCCTGTCAACCAAAATGTAACTGCAAAATGCTTTTGCAGTTCCTTTTGGATCGCTTCGCTTGCTTGCTCATCGTTTACTCAAATATTTTAGTCTTAGAAAACTTTTAAAATAATTTGAAAACTATGATCCATTTTAAAATTATGTTTTTAAGATAAATTGTGACAACTAAAAATAACATATACAATTTATAAACTTTTTGAAAAATTTAAGATCAAATAAAGGGCAATTTTTTAAAAAAAAATTATAACCCAAATATTAATGTAAAAAAAATTTGTGTTTAATTTGTTTATTTTTTATTGTTTTTAATTCCTGCAAACGTGATATAGCAATAAATAGACATATTACTCTTTATCCCCCCCCCCCATACCACAGTTATCCACTCAACAGTAGCCACTAAACATGGGTATAAGTTAATCCATTTTGTGAACATTTAGATTTTGCTTTTAATTTTTTTTTTCATGTTACTAGTGCTACTTATGGTTTTCTTGAGCATGCATTTTCTTTTTAAATTTCCGTTTGAATTACTTTCCTTGTTTTGTAGTCTGAATTCTTAATGCATTTATGACCCTTACATAAATTTACACTTGAGTGCGTTCGTAAAAAAAATATAATTGTAGTTTTTATTTTTAATCTGCACAAAACATAGTTTTTTAGGACTCAATTTTTCGTTTAAAAAAACTATTTTCTCTGCACATTTCTCCGGCTGTATTGAAAAGTTTTGCTCGGTGTTTTTTTTAATAATAAATGTAGATAACTTACAGGTCTCTGTAATCCCACTTTTTAAAATTTCTTCGAATACTTTTTGTATAATTATTTATTCAATAAAAAAAATTTGGAACTAATCTAAAAAGTGGGATTGTAGGAACCTGTAATTCAGCTACATTTATCACACAAATAAATCCGTTTGTAAAAATATTCAATACAGGCAGAGAAATGTGGCAGAGAAAATATATTATTTCTCCATTGGATTAACACTGATACACTTTGCTTTAGAAACCCGCGATCCAGCGCCCCCATTCTCCCTTAATCCGATGGAAAAATAATTTTCTGAGCCAAAATACTCCAGCTGCATTGAATTTAGAAAAGAAATAATATTATAGAGTCCTGTTAGCCACACACACACAGCTACACTTATTATATGAAAACGTTTGTAAAAAATATTCTATACAGGCTGAGTACATTTTACTTGGAACATTTCTTTTTTTTTTCATTACACTCTTAAAACAAACGAGTGAAATCCACTCCAGTCGGATAAGTGCATTTTCGACACTGGAAAGGAGTGGATATTAACTCAGACTGAGTTAAAATCACTCGTTTAGAGTGATCCTGTCGGAGGTTTAACAAACAAAGGATCCACTCCTCGAGGAGAAGTGCATTTTCCAGACTAGAGGAGTGAAAATTACTCAGACTGAGTTAAAATCGCTCGTTCGTTTTAAGAGTGTAGATAAACGAGAAAAGTTCGGTTTAGAGATCTCTTTACCAATACAGTGTAACCATAAAAATTAATTTTCATTCAATTTTTCAGACACAGAAGCATGTCCGGAACAACCCCAGTCTACTACCCACCCGACTTTCCCCCGATGTCCAACGTCCGGAGAATCATCCTCGACTTCGAGAATCGTCGGCTGCTTCGGGCCGAGTTCGGCCTCCACTCGGGCCTACGACTTCCGGTCCACTCGGAACAGGAAGTGACGTTCCGGGAAGATGACGAAGACTTGGGCTTCTACGACCAGGTCCCCGATCACGTGATCTACAGGAGTGGAAATGGGACTCCTAAGCATGTTGAAAGGGAACTCAGGGTTCGTACGCGGCCTTGAAAACCTTGAAAGTCCTTGAATTTTAAAATTTCGTTTTCAAGGCCTTGAAAAGCCTTGAAAAATCGAATTTTACCCTATTACCCTTGAGAATCCTTGAATTTTAACAGAGTCTAAATTTTTTTGGCAATCTACGGCGATCTGAAATTTGCGAAACTACGGCGATCTGAAAGTCTCGAAACTACGAGGATCCGAAAGTTGCGGAACTACGGCGATCCGAAAGTCGCGGAACTACGCCGATCCGAAAGTCGCGGAACTCCGTGGATCCGAAAATCGCGGAACTCCGGGAATCCGAAAATCGCGGAACTCCGGGAATCCGAAAATCGCGGAACTCCGGGAATCCGAAAATCGCTGAACTCCGGGAATCCGAAAATCGAGAACCTCCGTGGATCCGACCTCGATGTATATGGATGAAAACTAAGCTTAAATATTGATAAATAACTAGTTTAAATAATGAATTTTAATAATAAAGATAACATTTTTAATTAAATTTCGAGGATGAATTAAGATTAGATTACAGTAAGATGTCTTCAAATATCTGACAGTTCTGTCTCTGCGTGATCAGAAGAGTGTTTCATTACTTTAGTAGCTCCGGTTCAGGCCTAACATGACCAACCAGAATATTTTCTTCTAATCAAGCATTCTGGAGTTGTGACCTTGTGATCACAAGAACAGCTTGAACCTTAAAATAAATTACTTTTGAAACATTTTAGGCAATTTTTTTTTATTTCGGCTAATATACAATTTATTCGGTTTGGTCAATGATGACCAAATTATAACTACGTTATATTCCCCACAGCCCAACAATACATTAAGTAATTGATTAGAAGGTACTTTTTTCCCGATCAACTCCAATTATCCAAATTTCCAATTAACCTATTGTGGTTAGGTCCAAATTGCGTTGGGTAATTGGAGTCCTGCTGTAATTACTAAATAAACCCACACACAGATCCTAAATTAAAAATAAAATTATATGGTCATGGTAAAAATCCTACTTTTTTTTTGTTTTCACATGAGATAGCTGAATTTTGCATTTGATTTTTTTTTCTCAAATGGATTTGGCCGATGGGAAAAATAATCGGTTCGTTGACAGGTTTAATTTGTTTAGGCCAAAAAGCGATAGCCGTTGAGCCCTAGTTTTTATTATGAGTTGTGCAATTGTGAATTTCTTGCGTCTTAAATGCTTATTTTTTGAAGAAATGGGTGCTTAATTTTTATAATGATTTTTTGCTATGCACCCTGATGCAATATGCAAGTTTATGAATATTGTATTAGTTGATGAGTAATAATAAGTGTTTTTGTCCCTGTCCCGATTGCCTTGGTTTAGCCTTGAATTTCATATTTGAGAGCCTTGAAAAAGCCTTGAAAGTCCTTGAATTTTTTCTCTGAAAAAGTGTATGAACCCTGGGAACTTCTGAAGAGACAGCACAGTTTGTTGTTTGAAAATAATTGGAAGTAAGTTATTAATTTAATTTAAAGATTTCCAGAAAAAAAACTTTAAAAATAAACTTGCAATCAAAATGCATTAAAAAAAATCCGAGAAATTCAATAAAATTAGCTGAACTTTCAGTGGAAGTTTCAAGATATACGTCTAAAAAAGGTTTCTTAAGATTTGCTGAGATTCATTGGAAATTTTTACATTGGATTTTGCTTGCCGGAATATTTGCTTCGATAACTAAAATGGTTATTTTAATAGGGTGTTTCACGGCGGATCTGGCAATAGCTTCGCGGTCCTGTTTTTCTTCCTCTCGAATTACTTTTGTTTTGGTTAAGTTAGTTAGTTGGTAGACCTATATTCAGGTTAGTTTGCTTGGTCAGCCACAAACCTGATTATCTCTACCAACCAACCAAAAAAAAAGTAATTGGAGGGAAAGGAAAACAAGACCGCGGAGCTATCGCCAGATCCTCCGTGAAACAACCCCATTAAGGTGCAGGTGTAGTAAAGGAGACCAATAATATTTGACATTTAATTCGAATAATAAGTTTTGTGCTTTAGATATACGTTGAATGTGATTTTTTTTTTATTGATTCGAAGTTTAATATTTTTTATTTGCTTGTAATCAACAAATGAGACACTGAAAGACTCTTTTGTGAAATTCATTTATAAAAATTTAAAAATTTTGCTTTAAATTTTTTTTGTATCAGTAAATATTGTTTAATTTTTCTTTTAAACAGGTAAAAGTCTTTATTTGTACATATTTGTACAATATTAAGTCATTTTCTTGGTCATTTCTTCAATTTTGACCTCAAAATGTGGCGCGCAAGCCTAATCTAAATGTTTTCAAATTTTGTAAATAGTTTTATGTTTGTTATTATTTATTTTAGTTTTGGCTAAAGTTTCATAAATTTAAAAAAAAAATTTTGATAGATAAATATTTTAGAATTACATATAAAAAGTTAAAAAATCACATGAAATCGCAAACTATGCTTTTAGTACATTCTTTGCTGATTTTCACCCCTTAAAGCAATTAAAAATTGATGTTGCTAAATTTTGTCAACCGTGGTAGACTATTTAACTCTTAAAGAAAAAAAACTGAAAAAGCACCGACCTAAGCCACGCCTAGAGGAGGAAGGTCCTACCTCCCTATTGGCTGCATTGAGATCGGTCAAAGACGCCATTGCTGACGTTTTCGGAGATCTAGAGGCGTTCAAGAAAAGTGCAGCTGCCCTGGCAGCCTGCTCCAGCAAGGAGGAGAAGATGTTGGCCCTGTTCAGCATGCTTGCTCCATAGACTCTCGGCTCGTGAGTTTTTATTCTCGTTCTTAGACCAGCCGGCTCGCCTGGCTCTTTGAATCCTGTTTTTGTTCGTTTTGCCCTATGGGCCGATTTCGATGAATGTGAAAGGGCGCTTCGCGCCGATGCACAGATTGTCAGTTTTTGATTTCAGATTTCAGAACTGAAAAAGTTTTCACAAACATATTTTTAAACACTTCTTGGAGTACCTTGAGATAAGCTTTTAATTAAACATTTTTTATTGCATAAACAACAAATTATTTGATATTAATTTCGTACCTTTCAGAACGGAAGAAGAGAAAATGAAAGATAAATCTAAAAAATTGTCATTTAAAAAGGTGAAAAAATTATTTGCTGCTCTCTCGTGCACGTCGAAAAGGACTGGAGAATAACTTTCGACGACGTATCAAAATGAAGCCACTGTGATCATCTACATTGTACATAAAGTTTGTTATTAAAATTACTTTTTTCAAAATTTTTCGGTTAATTTGTGTACTTAAGTAATACTTAATAGGAAGTTGGAATTATTTTAAGAAAGAAATCTAGATGGTTATCGAAATATTATTAATTAGGAGGACGTAATGTGGTAAAATTAATTTAGACCCTCAAATACTTTGTAATGCAGAGGATTATTATGTGTTGGGATTATTATGACAAAAATTTAAATTGTCTTCAATATATTATTTAAAAGTAGTTTGTCCAAAATTATTTTGGACATTTATTTGTGTACCTAATAATGCAGGGGAAGTTTAATTTTAGTTGAAATTAGCATAAAAGAAATCTAGAAAGTGACCGATGTATAATTTATATCACTTCAACTTAAAATATATACAGTAAATTACCGTTACAACGAAATTCAAGGGACCGAAATAGTTCTTCGTTATAGTGGAATGTTCGTTAAAACGGAATTTCACGAAAAAAACCTTAAATTCAAAATGCTTCAAGAGTCAATAAAAATATGCAAAAATTTCATTAATATGCAAGTTACAATATTTATATTTTAAATAATTAAGTTTTAAATAATAGATAACTAATTATTAATAATTTATAAAAGTTGAAGAACAATAAAACAATTAAAACAACAAACCTCGTGGGGAAAACATTTATTCCAGCTTTCATGTAAGCATGAAATCGGAATGAGACAGAGTAAAAGACAACCTGCTCACACTAGAGAGAAAAGAAGTGAAGAAAAATACAGAACGGACGTGTCTATCCCAGCGTCCCTAGTCTATCCTTTCCCCTTTGGTTAGGGTTAAGTGTGTAACAAGCTCAATGAACAAGCCATTGACATCAAAGAATAATTTTCTGTGACAACAAAGGCAACGGTCGTTCTCTTTCTTAAAAGATTGCCTTCGTGACAAAAATAAAGTAACGCCCATGTACACAAAGTTTCAAGATCAATTCCAGAAACAACAAAATCTCAGAGTGTCATAATGGCAGGCTATCATTAGAGAATTCTAAAGGGCATTGTACTGGTCACTCACTACAGATGTTTGAGTACGAACCATTGAATAGAAATTTCTTAGGGGGTTAGGGAAGAAGGCAGATAAGAAGAAGAATAGAAGTATGGTTATCCCACCCTCCCCCTTTTCCTCCGAAATGACAATAAAGTGCTAGATACACCCTTCTTAAAACTTGTTTGGTGTCTTTACAAAACAGCAAAAAGAGAAAAGTACGGAGTTACCCGCAGAAAAACCTTCGTTATAATGAAACTAGGAGTTTTGAAAATTTCGTTAAATTGGAAATTTTTAAGCATTATTCTTATGGGATTTCAAAAGGGACCGATGATTAATTTCGTTATACTGGATATTTCGTTATAATGATATTCGTTATAAAGAGATTTTACTGTATATATTTTAAGCAGCATGCTTGATTACAGAGTCACAAAAAAAATCAATTTTAAAAATCTTTTCAAGGTTTGCGGTTAGTTTATATTTTAAAACAGAGATGTCGCCATCAAAACAATGCTAGGAATGTTTTGGTGGCGACACCTATGTGAGATATACTGAAACATTAGAAATTCTTACATAAGAAAGAAATATCGATACACCGTAGTGTTAGGAATGTAATATTTTCTAATCTTTTGCAACATACATAAAATTGCTGAATACTTATGGATTATTATATTAATTTACTAGCTGTTATACCCGGCGTTGCACGGGTAGAGGTGAAAAAATAGTTTTATAGTCAATTTAACTATTTTTTCTTTCATTTGAGTTACATAAGATATGAAGATTACCCAGTAATTTTTTCCATTTAATTACCCATTACCCATCTTGTATATAGTAATAATTAATATTAATTTCAAAAATACCTTCGATAAGAAGCTCAAATTAAAGAGAATACATATTTAAGTAAAAAAAAATAATCAGTAAGAATTTAAAATAAGCTACTCCAGCAAACAGCAAACGATTAGCATTTTTTTTATAAGTTTATTTGCTTTTTAATAAGCTTATGTTGCTGATACCGTTCGTTATTAAAGTACTCCCGCTAAAAAATCCCGCTACTTATATTACATTAAAAATTCAAAATTTAAAAAATGCTATAAAATTAACAGATAATGTCATAGTAATTTCCCGAATAAAAACATTTTAGCTCATTTGGCGTGTTTGGCGAGGAAAATATATAGCTACCACTACAGATATTCAGCTCTGGTGCAAAGACCATCGCACAATCAACCAGCTATTTAAAAAAATGCTCTTTTGCACGTTCTTTGTAATAATTTGGCGAGTTTGGCAAAGTAATTGGCAAAAAAAGGAAGACATGAAACCCTAATATGCATCTGTAGTGCAACGGTCTTCAATAAACAACATAGTTCAGTAAAAGCTTAACTATGCTTTTAAAAAATTCATAATTAAAATCATATATACACAATAAAATAATAGAATGGAGACTGGTAGGATTACGTAACTTGGTTGAAACATATCCAACTATTTTTTCAAATTATTAATTTTGTTTCTGAAGGCAATGAACAAATATTAAATAAATTAAACATTTTCAATTTCAATTGTTTTCTAAAAAGTTTTATTTAAATATTTCTGCTTGATGGCATCACGAAAGAGAAAAAATGATCGGATTTGAGCGAAAGTGGTGTATTTTTCCACTTAAAACGTTCGAAAACGATAGAATTAATGGTCCGATTCGAAAAATTCTTAGTCTATGTTTGTTCTGGAGATAAGATGAATTCTTGTGCCAAATTTCGTGACGATCTGTTGCGTGGTTCTTAAGTTTTTGCGTCCTATACAAACAGACAGACAAACAGAAGTCGCCTTTTATGTATATAGATTTAATAGGTTTCACGTTGAGAGAATGCGGTATGGAAATAAATCGTTTCGCCTCGATTAATGAATCAATATCAATAGTGTAAAGAATTTACTTTCATTCCTTATTTCTATAACAACTTAAATCTTGAAACATGTCCATTTCTCTGAAGCTGAGAAAGTATGCACCAGGGGAAAAAATGGGTTAGTTTTAATTAATAAATAGTTAAGGTCGATATACACAATTTTCTAATTCATAACTTAAAATATTTTACGGTCACCTATCGTTTGGTTATTAATGTTCATTTGATTAATTATACACTATTTAAAAAGCTAAATGAAATTCATTGCATTTTGAACCTTTCTAATGAAGAGAAATTTTGGAAAACCAATGAAAAACTTTCTACTACTTTATTATTTAAATGTAATGCAATTTAAATTGAATATTTAAAATTAATTGCAATTCATAATTCAGGAATATCCCAAAACTTACTTTTTCGAAATTCATGTAACTTTTTTTTTCGAAATCTACTGTAAGTATCAGAATGAAATTTATATACGCATTTAAGAAAGTGGTTTCTAAAAACCTCAAGAAGGATTTGACTATGTCTATAAGCAACTATATTACTTTTTTTCCATCTTTAATAATATTGATGTTTTTAGGTAATAAATATGTAGTTTCACTTTAAAAAATTATAATTTAGAAACCAAACAAAATTTTATAAAATACCTTTATTAAAGCATATTTAAACATACATTTAACATCTGGTTTAAATTTCCTTAAAATGTATTAAATAGATTCTCAGAAAAATGTACATAAAAGAGGTCATTATAACATGGACTTCAATGAAGGGCTCCGTTCCCCCTTAAAATTATTTTAGACCTTCATATATTTTGTAATGAAGATTATCTACATGTTGAGATTATTATGACAAAAATTTAAATTGTCTTCAATATATTGATTATTTAAAAGTAGTTTGTTCAAAGTAATTTTGGACATTTATTTGTGTACTTAATAATGCAGGGGAAGTTTAATTTCAGTTAAAATTATCATAAAATACATCTAGAAAGTAACCAATGTATAACTTATATCACTTCAACATTAAAAGTAATTACTTTTTTTAAGCAGCATGTTTGATTACAGTCACACAAAAAAATCATTTTTAAAAATCTTTTCAAGGTTTGCGGTTAGTTTATATTTTAATGCAGAGATGTCGCCATCAAAACAATGCTAGGAATGTTTTGGTGGTGACATCTGTGGGAAATATACTGAAACATTAGAAATTCTTACATAAAAAAATATCGATACACCATAGTGTTATGAGTGTAATATTTTCTAATCTTTTGTAAAATATATAAAATTGATGAATACCTATGGATATTGGATAAATTATATTTATAGAGTTGATAGGCATGTTTCACGTCGAGGGAATGCATTTTCAAAATAATTCGTTTCGCATCGATTGATGAATCAATTTCAGTATTGTAAAGAATTTACTTTCTTTCCTTATTTCTATTATAACTTAAATCGTAAAACATGTCCACTGCCCAGAAACTGAGGAACTTTGCGCCAGGAAAAAAAATGGTTTCAAAAGTAATTAAGATCGATACAAAAAATTCTAATTGATAACTTAAAATATTTTTCGATCATGTATCATTTGGTTATTCTAGAGCTCATCTGATTGATTATAAACTATGTAAGAAGCTAAATAAAATTCATCGCATTTTGATACAAAAATCAAAAGGTCCCCCCCCCCCCCCCCCCACGCTACTTAAAAAGGCTGAGGTTTTTTTTATTATTATTATTATTTAAAGCT
This sequence comes from Hylyphantes graminicola, assembly GCA_023701765.1. Classification (NCBI taxonomy): domain Eukaryota; kingdom Metazoa; phylum Arthropoda; class Arachnida; order Araneae; family Linyphiidae; genus Hylyphantes; species Hylyphantes graminicola. The sequence continues at coordinate 64,992,730 of CM043113.1, read as the reverse complement.
TGAAAAACTAAGAACTAATGCATTTTTTCGGGGCCCGGATGGCCGAATGGTTAACATAGCAGGCGCTGTAACGGGTCGGGTTCGATTCCCACCTTCGCCCTGGGTGTACTTCCTTTCTTTGTGATAGTAAAACTCTTTCTGTGTCTGTCTTACTTGACGGAGGCCTATTAAGGGGGTCTCTGGTCAAGCCCACAAGCCGGAGTATATATGGAACTAACCCTACCCCCTTCAGAACCTTTTTAATGAAAATAAATTTTGGAACCAGGGAAAAACTTTTACGTAATTATTTAAATGTAATGCAGTTTAAATTAAATATTTAAACCAATAGGGTACTTGACTGTATCGCTAAAATACCTTCCAATACTATTTAAAATATAGTTGAAAGTAAAAAATAACAAATGCATATATATTTTTTGCGAAATAAATCTAAATCATTAAAAAAATCGTTTTAAAAAGGCATTTTTTCACGTGATCACAAACACGTCGGTTTGGCTGACGTCACTATGAACTATAAACAAACCGGCGTGATATTTTTTGTTTTCTGATAATAAAACTTGATTTAATCTAATTACTATTGAAATAATAAATATTAAGAAATTGTAGGGCTGTTTTACAGAAGCGAATATTTCAAATTTGCCTAAAATCAATTCCAATGTAGTGTTTCAAAGTTTGTTTATAGTTCATAGTGACATCACAGATACCACGTGACAGTCAGAAAGCGAATCCAGGAGTGATTTTTCGTCCTAATTTTTAAATTCATTTTTCTGCCCTTTTATGGGGTTTTTGAAAAAAAAGAGAAAAATACGGGTCTAACATTTTTGGCAAAAGAACATTTTATGCCAAATAAAAAAGAATTTAGTCAAGTACCGTATTGCTATATTTTAATTCTGGGAATTGAAACAGTTATTTTTGAAAAAACCAAGGCTTAACTGTATTAGCCCCGTGCAGTGGCCGTGGGGAAGACGATCGTTCTTTTCACTGGTTTCACCTTTCTCCCAAATATCCTAGTAAGGCAGCGCCACCGTAATGGAACTATGAAATCAAAATAAAACATCGGGGCATGGCTTTTGCTTTTTTTTCTATTTTCAACCGAACAAGCAGAAGATTTATTTAAGATATAATAATTATTTTTTAACAAAATTTATTTTGTTAATTTATAAAAGCATAATAAATTTTTATTTTTTGACAACTTCAAAAATATAAACTATTTTGTGATATTTTTTTATTAATTTGAAAGGTCAACACAGAATAAAATATGTCTAATTTTACATACTTATTTTAACACAATAGACTTTTATTAGTATACTAGCAAATTTATACCCGTACTTCGAACGGATTAAATAAATATCAAATCGATCCAAGTATGTGTACCATATAACCTGTTATAAAATCATAAACTTAAGTTATTCTCTTCCCACTCGTTATCAAGTAAAAAATCTCAATTCATTGCCCTAATATTCTAAAATCAAAAATACGCTGTAAAATGTGCTCATAAATGTCATCACAATTCCTTCATAAATACATAAAACCTTTTAACTCTTTTGGCTCGTTTTGGTAAATAATTTGGCGAGAAAATAGATATAGCTACAAACACACACATTATACAGCTCTAACACAACGACCTTAGCATATCCAACCAGCTTATAAATCATTTTAAAAAACATTTTGCCCATTTGGCGTGTTTAAATAAATAATTTGGCGAGATTGGCAACATATTTGGCGAAACAATAAAGACATAATACCCTTATATACAGCTCTAGTGCGATGGCTTTATTAACCATCATAGTCCAGTAATAGCTTAACAAACATTTTGCTCATTTGGCGAGTTTTAATCAATAAATTGGCGAGATTGGCAACGTATTTGGCGAAACAATAAAGACATAAAACCCTAATATGCAGCTCGTGCGATGACCTTTATTAACCATCATTGTTCAGTAATAGCTTAACAAATCATTTGATCATTTGACGAGTTTTTATTATAATTTGGCGGGGTTGGCAACGTATTTGGCGAGAAAATAAAGACCTAACGGCAGCTCTAGAACTTATAGGTAAACTACACATTTATTGCCTGAACATGCATATTTGTAATCAACAGAACCATCATTGACGAAATCATCAACTAAACCCATAAAAAGAAATCCAGGAATCAAGACTTGTCGGAAATACGTCACTTGAAACATATCAATTATTTTCAAATAATGAATTTAGTTTTTGAAAGTTATGGCAACACAAAAAAATAAACATTTGCAATTTTATTTATTTTCTTTGAAAGTTTTATTTAATTGTTTCTTCAGATGGCATCAGGAAAGTAAAGAAATCGTCGGATTTGAGCCAAAGTGGTGTAGTTTTGCCAGAAAATTCGAATTTTCTCAAAAAATAGAACACTTTGAGCTCTGAAAGTTCTTATTTTGTAACTCAAGTAGGAACTACGCATTTGTGCCAAGTTACGAGTCAAACAAATGTCTAGTTTGTGAGTTTCGGAGAGACATACACACGCACACACACACATACATACATACAAAACTTCATTTTTATTATTATAGATAAAAAAAAGATAAAAAAAGATTGCAATTGTTGGAAAGTTTAAAAAAAGAACCGGATGGGTTTTATTTTGGCTTTTTAAGGTTTAATCTAAAATAACACAACCCAGTTTAATTTAAAAATCTTTCTTAACAAAAATCTTTCAAATTCAAAATAATAAAAATATTTGATTACATCTTTGATGCGTTTATGTTACTATCTTACTGTATTAGTAAAAAGTAACTAGGTAAAGAGCTTTCCTAAAAAATGATGTTAGTACACAAATCAAATTGAACACCTGATCACCTTCGCTCAGTTCATACAGGGAGTTTGCTCACTTAAGTTAAATTTGTAAATATAAAAATAAAACAGCTAAATAATAAAGAATGTACTTAGAATTGAAAAGGCAAAAAAGCTAGTTCAATCTCATTGTAAATCTAGGTAAAACTGTGTAGTCAATCAAGTAATTTAATTTTCTTTTAATTAAAACTTTTAATTCTTACATTTAAATTGACCACTATTTTTATCTTCCAAAATTTTTAAGGTTCATATAATTCATTAAAGGTATCACTTTCTTCAAACATTTTAGTTGCTTTCTTTTTTTAAAATCATTGAAAATAAATAAATATCTTAAGTTGTTTGAGCTTAGTTACTTTAAAATTAAATAATAATAATAATATCTTTAGTGTTGAGTTTGGTAAAGAAAAACACTTTCATTGCTTAAAACATCACATCTTTATTATAAAAATAAGGTTAATAAAAAAACCCTATTTTTTTTACATAATTCTTATTCATTTACAATTGTCTACACCACTATAAACAACAAAAATATGTGAAATTTTTTTCATCGACACAGGGTTTATACTTTATAATAAATGGCTAAATTCTGGACTTTTGAGAAGTAATTATCGGAGTACGTAATCGAAAAAAATCAATTTCAAACATAAATGTGCTTATTGGATACCCTACAATAAATATTTAGTTTTGCTTAAGTAAATACTTTAATATCCCCCAAAAAACTTCGTAAAAGTAAACAAACGCCAATCTCAAAAAAAAAAAAAAACTTATTTATTTTATAAAAAAAAACAAGTCATTATGAAAGTTGTGGCTAATAAAGCCGTGATATAAAATGAATGCCAATCTCTTGTGTAAAACTTCCTGATCATAATAAATAGTATAATTTAAGTTTTCCTGCCATAAAAAAAATTGCTTTGTTTGAGGTTGGTGCCCCCCCATCTTAACCACCCTCTATACCTTTATATAAATGTAATGAGATCATACATTTGTCAAAGTTTTTTTTTTTAAGTATCCTTCGTTATTCTGATTTAGTAATTCAAGTTCATTTGAGTGATTTAATTTTTTAGGGGGATTAAGATGGGCACCAACCTCAAACAGTGCAATTTTTTTATGGCAGGAAAACTTAAATTATACTATTTATTATGATCAGGAAGTTTTACACAAGAGATTGGCATTCATTTTATATCACGGTTTTTTTAAGCCACAACTTTCATAATGACTTGTTTTTTTTTATAAAATAAATAAGTTTTTTTTTTTGAGATTGGCGTTTGTTTACTTTTACGAAGTTTTTTGGGGGGATATCAGTAGTTTTTTTTAATAACAAAAGATACAGACACAATATGACTACAAAATTGACGACATGATTTCAATGTTTATAGAGAGTTATATAACTGTTATATAACTAGCACTCGGAAATTAGAACTATTTATCCTTTTTCCCGTAGAACATTTGTATACTGCATACTTAAACTGTGGTGAGGTACAGCTGACGTTTTATAAACGATACATTGTTTTCGACACATTTCGATATCACATCGCCGCTTTTATTTTTTGTGTACCTCAACCGTCTCTTATGCCTAGTTTTTTTCACTTTTGTAGGCATATTTATTTTCAATTTTCTTTTATAAAACTAAAAAATATCCAGCCAATTCAAGAAAAAACAATAACCAAATACGTTTCTTAGGTTACTGTTATGTGTTATAATACAGACATTTAGTAACAGCTCATGTTAAATAATTTAACTTTAATTATAAAATATTACTTTGGCATAATAGAATATTCCTCAATAAATTTTAGAAAAGGAATATCATTTCTTTTCATAAAAAATAAGCAAAGATAACTTTGACATAATTAAATATTCCTCAGCAAGTTTTAGAAAAAATATATATATATTTCTTACTTTTTATGAAAAAAAAACAGAATATGTTTTTTAAATGGTATTGGTAACTGAATATGGCAACCAATTAGGCAAATACGACTATTTAGATTTGTAGATAAATCGATAAACTCGAGTTATTCATAAGTTTTCTAAATAAAATTGTCAAAAAGTTTAAATGAAGCATTCCGTTTATTAAGTAGAATATTTTTTTTCAATCTGTCGATTCAGGTATTAGGTTAATCATATTTTAGAAGCTGTAATAATCATCCAACAGTTAACACGCTTCTATGCGGCTCCTTGAAGAAAATGCAGTAAACCTTGGCTCGTTTTCGGTGGTACTTGGCCGCTAGGATGACTTGTTTATCGCGCATTCATACCGCCAAAGGTAATATAGATTTTAATCAATTAAAAATAGAAAGAGTTATTTTTGAAACTTTAAACCTATGAAAGGGGAAGAATTGGGGCATTCTCAATCGTTTAGTAAAAACCGCTTCCAGATTCATGGTCTAGTAATGGCTGTAGGTCTGAGCAAAAATTAGGTCAAAATTTGACTAAAACTGCTCGAAAGATTTCATTTTCGAAAATTTCCATATTTTTTTTCTCCGCTGTTTTTTACTTTAGAATAACCAATTTTTTTTTATTTGAAGTAATCCACAAAATCTTTCTACTGTATTTTTTTTATTGTTCTACGAAGTTTAGTTTGCCTGGCAGAAAATAAAATCAATTTCGCTGTTAACATAGCGAAATGTTTTCTGTATATATACATAACTGCCGTTTAGCCCTTGGCGTCATTTTGAGATTGGCGGGCGGAACGACCGTTCCGTCTGATAAAACAATTGATTTTTAAATGTAATATTGCGTTGGGATTGAACAATCGGTCATTTTATTGATTTATATAATTTGAGAAATTAGTAATTTTTTCAAACAGTAGTAAACTGCTTACCATTTCAGAACTTTAACCATTTTAAAATCTAGGCCATTGACCACCAATTTAAATAATAGGTGGAAGAATAAATCAATGAAAGTAAAAAAAAAAATATGACATTCAGCAAATCTCAAAAATGTGGAAATATCAATAAATTGCTACTATATGTATGTCATTGAAATTTAAGGTAACCACAAATAGCCGAGATTAACACATTGAGGTTACGGTATCGTTTAAGATAAGAAAACCTTAATATCAGATACTTTGACGACAACAGCAACAATTAAAAAATTATGAAATTTTTCAGACCAGCAAAGCTTAAAAATTATAGAACTGACAATTTGCTAAACCCAATTTATTGCAAAATCTCAAGTTTTTTAAAAATTTGGATCCCACAATTTAACAAAAAACTGTTTTCTATAGCAGGTTTTGCAGGTGACAAAACTTTAAATTAGGATTGTTAATATAAATTTAAGGAGTTATAAGAGCCCTTATTAGACAAAAAAAAATTAACTTCAATAGATTTTCCGGAGTATGAACCCTGTTAAATAAAACTATCATTTATATAGATACATTTTACGTGTATGCAAAGATACAATTGATAAAATAATAACAACATAGTCAAGAAGTGAAATGAATCTTTCAATATAACATTGACTTTGATATGGATATAGATTAATTTTTCTATTATTAGTAACTATATAAGAATTGTACCTACCCTTGAGCTCTTGGTGATTCGAAAATTCGTTCTAGGAATAGCCGAGAGCCATTTTATCCTAGATTGGAATATTTTGGCAATTTAAAAAGAGACACTTCGACACTTTATTATAACTGCCTTTACAGGCAACTACTGTGTCTAATTCAATGTGCCTGCTTGCATATCCCTCATCATTCAGCACTCGCATTTATTCGACATTTTGTGCTATAACATCCTTTTCAAAATATTCAGTTTTCTTTGCGTTTTGTTCCAACTTTCTTTGTAGAGATTTTAATTTTTTTCACTTCCTTTTGTCAATAATCTTCGTAAACGCCGAATTTCCGCCAACTGCTTCAGATAAATACTACCCTGAATTTTAGTTTGGGTTTTCCCACAGTTTTGTGTATTTCATCTTCAGGCTTCAGCAAGTACTAATAAATTGGAATTTTGACAGTCGGAAGTCGCAGCCACTTTTATTTGTTTACTGGAAATATGGTACACAGCAATATATTGGCATCTTCTTTGAAATGTTACTTTAATTTACATTAAAATTAACGATCTTTTTACCTAAAACAGCGAAAACGCTCCTTGAAGCCAATGTAAACACATTTGAATATATGCCTATTTGCACAGAGCTATCTAACGGACAAAATGCTCACTACATAGTGTTCTGGGAATCCTTTGATCTTCGCCGCTTTGTCAAAGCCGCGTAGTTAGCAATACAGTTAATAATACAGTCCCAGTAATGGAGTCCCGTAAAAATTTTTGTTCAGATTAGGTTTATCGACAGAATCGAGTAAAGCACATATAGGAGAGTAAAAAAAACTTGGGTAGACATCACCATATGGTGAAAAAAGTTTTTTAGACGCCATTTTCCAAAATGGCGGACGCCGATTTCGTTTTGCATGCATTTCTGCTTCTGTGACCATTATACTCATCATTTAGGTGGCGAATTATATGTTTTTATAGGCAAGGAATTGACTAAGATGGTTTTTAAAGTTACATGACTAATATTTATCAAGCAAAATAAGTTATTTGCTATTTCACAGAAAATATCGGAACAAAAGTAGTAAACAAACAATGCTTTATTTGGAAAGTAATATTCACACTTCACGGCACTGTGGATGTAAGATATTACGTGCCCGCCTTATAAGTCCATCAAGACCCTGATGGGTAGGCAGATTTTCAGGATGGGAAAGTCATTGGCACACATGTCATATGATTATGTGGCATGCATAAGATACCTTGAGTACATCTTAGGCATAGAGGTTCTCTGGGCAAAAACATATCTCGGCATGCTTTAACATCCATAAAATTATTGTAATATGAGAGCAAAAATTAATAGCGAGAGCCACCTCTGTATACGGTGTTACAGAAAAATGGCTTTCAGTTCATGGGAGTCTGCAACTGGTGAATTCATTTTATATGTAATTCTGCTTCTATGACAGTTACTAATCATTTAGGTGACTAATTATATGTATTTGAAGTCAAGGGATCGACCAAGAGGGTTTTTAAAGTTACCTGACTAATACTTGTCAAACGTTATTTGGAAAGTAATATTCATGCTTCAAGGCTCAGTGGCTGGGAGGAATTGCGTGCCCGCCTCAGAAGCACAAGATTGGGGATTTTCATGCCCTGGATGAGTCGGTTTATTTTCAGGGCGGAAAAATCGTCGACAAGCCTGTTGCATGATTTTGTGACAAGTAAAAGATACATTGAGTTCCTATTTTTCTTGGGTTCTCTGGGCAAAATTAATTTTTTACATGACTCCTATATTGTCATCACACATTTGTTCACCATCCTTCTTCATAAATGATTTTCACCATTTTCTTGTGCTCATAATGGTCATTCAGGTCCAGCCAAAAAGTATGGTTTTCGTAAAATTTCAAAGTTAAGAACGATCTACTTTGTAACGAGACTGCCTAAAAGATATATGGTAAAACACAGTTTGCGACAATCGCGTTAACTAAACGTTGAATATACCTTTAGAATGCGATGACAGTATAATTGTTCCAACATGAACTAGATATTATTAGCTGGTATTAACTGCGACTTCCACTCTCATGCTTGTGGAATTTCTTTCATTAATTCCCAATTAATAAAGGGTATAACATTTTTTGTATTTACAATTTTTCAGAATATTTTTTTCGTAGCTGAAATGACAAGATTATCCGGTATTTTTAGACTAGCAATATGTATCCATATCATTGCCATGTAATATTAACAAGCCATCTGAATTCCCAGACTATATTAACAATCATGATAGGTAATTTAGTTAGAAAGTTTCTTCTAGGAAATAGTAGGATGGAAGCACAAATTGAATGCTATTTATTTGATGTAAAAACAGCTAAATCAGTTAAGAATAGATTCCATGCCAAGATCTTATATCTAGTCAGACTTACTGATGGATAATTTTTAAGATGCTATAATTAAGATGGGCATTTTAGAAATTTAACACGGAAACTGTTACGTTACACTTCAAAATTCTCAATTCTAAATTAAGTTTTGGGCAAAGACTTTCACATTTTTAGTGGAAGTTTTTTTAGTAAATTCAAAGGAAAGAATTAATGTTCTGCATATATTTATAAGCACTAAGGGGTAATAATTCATATGAAACATACATCCAAACTCATTTTCCTAAATTTATCGGTACAGATATGTATTTGTAGATAAGATGCTCTCCGTATGATGAATGCCAAAGTGTATGGAAGTGACGGGTATGAAAAAATTAGAATTTATCGTTGAGTAAATAAAACATCAGAAACATGACAAGATTCCCAAACTGAAAAAGGGAAAATAATAGTTAAGGCAACACTGCCTTCTCAAAAAATAGTACTGCTGAGCAAAGCAAGAGGTTAAACTATGAAGAACATTTTTGTATATGATCTACTTTTATTACAAGCATGTTCTTCGACACTACTGATTATTAGTCGGAGGGACAAGGAATCAGTAGTGTGGGATCGGAGGGACAAGGAATCGACTGCTGAAGTAAACTTCGATAGCATCTAGTTTTGACTGAACTAGAGGAAAACTTGATCAGATGCAGTACCGTGCATGATGTCACGGGTACTGCTTACATAATTTAATTCATGTCAAAAGTTTGACAACTCAAAACTAAAGAAAGGTTAAGAAGCTCGGATCTTTAAGCCTTTGTTGAAGAAGCAGACATCAGAACTGTAATTATCTCTGCCATATTTTTGAGTTTGGGATAAAATACCATGTAAACTGACACTGATCACTAAGATATCAATGGTCACCAATGTTGTTGTTCTCATCGTCTGATGTTCATTTAAACTATTCAGTAATGTACTGTAAGAATTTTGATTAAAAATGAGATGAAATGAGTCGGTGATGAAATGCTTTGTCTTTGTGTCTTGTTGCCATACTTGGGGAACAACTAGATGTTGCAAGTTACAATAATTTAATCTAGGAGCACATACTTAAAGGTTGTGATGTCCTGTGTACAATTGGAACGAAATTATCTGCACTAAAAGTATTAAGGAACTACTAGGAACTATGATTCGCGGAATATATGCTTAACCCTTTCATTACTAAAACGCCCGAACAACTAAGGATTCAATAATATTATTCCTATCAAATATTACGAGGAAGCAAAAATACTTCGTAGCGAAAGGTAAACCTATAGCAGAACTATTTTCCTTATAACAGACTACTGTTAACAAAATATAGATGGAGCAAAGACGCAAATGGTGTGCTAAAGCTTCATTTGTGCTTTAACAAGCCCGATGCAGACTACCATGAACTGAAAGCCATTTTTCTGTAACACCATACAGAGGTGGCTCTCGCTATTAATTTTTGCTCTCAGATTACAATAATTTTATGGATGTTAAAGCATGCCGAGACATGCTTTTGCCGAGAGAACCTCTATGCCAAATATGTACTCAAGGTATCTTACGCATGCCACATAATCATATGACATGTGTGCCAATGACTTTCCCATCCTGAAAATCTGCCTACCTATCAGGGTCTTGATGGACTTATAAGGCGGGCAGGTAATATCTTACCCCCCACAGTGCTATGTAGTGCGAAGATTACTCTCCAAATAAAGCATTTTTTGTTTACTACTTTTGTTCCGATATTTTGTTTAAAATATCAAATAACTTATTTTGTTTGATAAATATTAGTCATGTAACTTTAAAAATCATCTTAGTCGATTCCTTGCCCATAAAAACATATAATTAGACACCTAAATGATGAGTATAATGGTCTCAGAAGCAGAAATGCATGCAAAACGAAATCGACGTCCGCCATTTTGGAAAATGGCGGCTAAAAAACTTTTTTCACCATATGGTGATGTCTACCCAAGTTTTTTTTACTCTCCTATATGTGCTTAACTCGATTCTGTTGATAGGGGGAGGTGGGGGAAAATGGTGGTAGGGGGGAAAATGAGGGTATGTTAAAAAATATAAATTTTTCAACTATTCATTTTAATTTTTTTAGAATTTTCTTTGATATATTATTTTTAGAGGATCTCTAATTACTTTTATTTGGTTTTTAGAACCTGGCAACACCATTAATTCATTGAAATTCTCGTTTTTAAGCTAATTCTGTTTCAGCTGTTAAAATTCACTCTTAAAAACTTCGTTCTATTTATTTTATAAAACATGCTGTGCTCTTAAGCTTTGTTATATGCAATAGCCACATTTTCGAAGAGTATTTCTGTAAAATTAGCAAGAAAAATTCGAATTTTTTAATTTTTTATAATTTTTTTAATGTTGTGGGGTAAAGTGGTGGTATGGTTAGGCTTAGCTATGCATGCAAGATATAATGGAGTTTTGGGTCGTGGAATGAACTTAAATTGGATTATATTGGAGGATATTTTTTAAAAAACATTTTAATGTTATTAAAATATTCAGCATTATTAAAAAAAATTATTTTATGAGATTTGTTCACATTTAACTTAATATATTAAGTTTACTAATGCATCTTCAAGAATATGTCCAAAAGCAATTAGAAATTATTTGCAATTAGTTATTCACAATTAATTTACCAAATGTTACAAACTATAATGTAAAATACTTAACCAAGTCAAAGATGGAAACTAATATAATTTCCAGAAATATGCCATGCAGATTATTTTGTTATGTTCAGTACAATATGTAAATTTTTACAGATTGCACCGAACGCCTCATTAAAGCCTCAATTAATAGTAGAGGAACAATACTCTCTTGCTTAAATATTCTACTATTATTATTATCTCTAAGTAAGCTTTTCTGAAATAAAAGTGAAGAGGAGTATTAGGAATGAGTTTGCTTCAATTATTTCTTTATATTAATGATTTTTGATTTAATCATATCGTTAAATTTGGGATACCCCCACTTTCCCCCACCCTGGGGGAAAATGAGGGTATAAAACTAAGTTCCCTAAATTGCCAGATATTAAAGCATGTGGTGGAAAAAAATTATATATTCGAAATCTAAACAGTTCAAATGTATGATATATACAAAAAAAATCTAGGAAAATCAGTTAAAAAGTAGGTGTTTAATGAGATGATTTTAAAAAAGCTCGATTTTACCCTCATATTCCCCCCCCCCCCCCCCCCCCCCCTAAACCTAATCAGAACAAAAAATTTTACGGAACTCCATTACAGAGACAGGAGTATAAGCCGTGGAAAAAACTTCTTGCTGTTTAATGGATTTTAGTTTGGTGCTGCCATCTTTTAAATAAAAATAAAACTAAACAACTAAGAGAAAGTTAACATTCATCGGTTCAGAACTTCTAGTAGGTAATAAAATATGAATAAATTGGAAAAATTATCAAAAAAATATACAAAAGTTTAAAAGTAACTTCTTAAAGCAAAATAAATTATCTTCATTAATTTTCTATCGCAAATAAAATAAATATTACTTATCATCTGCATGATTTATTTGCCAGTTATAAATATATATTTAATTATTCGTAGAATAAAAACCATAAAACTACTTCAAAATGCATTTAAAATCGGAAATCTAAATTAACAAGTAGGTTTGTAACTGAATCTGTCACTTAACCCGCTTCCACACAACCTATGTATTTAACAGGTAAAAAAGCACCAAACACAGCATTAATTCTATTTTAAACATTTACCCGCTAAATTCGTCTAGTTTCATTTATTTTATTTCGAAAATTAAATAATTATTACTTAAATCGTTTGCAAAAATTTATATTTCAAAGAATAAATATTACATATTTATCGCTTTTAAAGAGAATGAAAACATTTCATACCAAAATACAAAATTCTCGTAGTGAAATATATTTGACGTAATTTCAAACCGATTGATGTCGCAAAAACAAATTTATTTTAATTTATTGCCTAAAAGAATTTAAAGTTTCTCGAGCGATTGTTGCGATGGCAATGGTGATTTAATTCTAATGAAAATTGCTTCCTATGCTTTTTAAATGAACATTAAATTTTGAAGTTTTTTTAAATAATTGATGCACTTAGAATTCGAATTATTTTCTGAAATTTTCAATGTATTTTCATTTCGATGCGCTAAATTTTTTTTGACGTATCTCACTTGTCCTTAGCATTTGTAGTTTGCAACAGCGATTAAAATGACTCGAAATTGAATTTCAATGCTAATTCAATGGGAAATTCGTTGACAAATAGTAGATTTGTTCCCGTCCGATCGTACAGACAGACGGATAAAAAGTGTGAAAGTTGGGTGTCTGAGGTTATATTGTTTTAATTAAAAAAGAATTTTTAAGATCTGATTGATAGAACCGATTTTGGAAGGGGGGACGAGCGGACATCGACAGCATGTCAATACCTACTTTTTCATTTTTTTTTAATTCTTCGAATTAAAAAAAAAGAAAATTAGGCTAAAAATATTCCTTAAAATTGCAAATTAAATTATTGATAATATGTAAAGTACATTTGATGGCACATACTCAAAGACTCACGAGTTTAATTTTATAAGACCAAAATTGTCACATAGAGCCCAATTTACATCTTGTCTTTAGAAATATGAAACAATTAAAGTAAGTATGGCCCATAAAACGGGGGCAAGATTTAAAAAAAAAAAAACTTTAAAATTACTTCACTACAGAAATTAATGCGTGGTACAGACGTACAAAAATGATGCCAATAAGTACTTTCCATTTTTTTTTTAAATTCTTTCGAATAAAGAAAAGGGTTTTCTAAAAATTCAGACATCACTAAGAACAATTAAAAACAAGGACATTTTCACACAAATAATCATCTTCCTTGAACGTGGAGATTGACGTTGACACAAATGACAATCGAATTAGAAAATAATTTCAAAAGAAACAATAACAATCAGGAATAGGAGGAAAACAACATTTTGACAACACCTCGCAACTAATCCATCACTCGTCAAAATGCTATATTTTCTTGTTTTTATATACATCTTCTTTTAGAATCTATATTATAAATTTTAAGGCAATACATTTTTATTGAAGAAGTAAAATAAACTAACATTTGGTTCTTTTTAAAATATGTTCTTCAATATTAGCTCTGTGGAACTCAAACCAACTGTACATCTATAACTACCGATATATCCTACCAATTTTTTAATATTACTTTTTATCTGTATCTATCCTACCGATTTTTTAATATTATTTTTAAAAAATAGCCACTCAATTAATTTTTAAACAGTAATAAAATTATATTTTTTGTTTTAAATACTAATAAAATATTTACATTGTGTGTTTATATCTTTCTGGAAAGGTTTTGAAATTTTCAAAAGTCAGACATGTAAACGTGTAAAAACTTTTTTTTTTTTTTTGCAAAGGTATCTTATTCGTTTTATACAATACGCATTAGTTTCGTTTTATACAATATACATTAGTTTCATTTTATACAATATACATTATTTTCGTTTTATACAATATACATTAGTTTCGTTTTATTAAATATACATTAGTTTCTTTTAATACAATATACATTCGTTTCGTTTTACACAATATATAATTATTTCATTTTATACAATCTACATTAGAATGGAAACTATTTAATTTAATTTTTTTATTAACTTAGGCCTCATTATAATAATTACCGGAAAGAAGTAAAATGACGTAACATATGCATGCAGGGCCGGATTTCTAAATAGGCTAAGTAGGCTGTAGCCTAGAGCGGCACATTTTTGGGGGCGGCAAATTTTACGAACAATCAATGTGGAATTCGGCATAAAAATTATTATAAAGATAACTATATTTTTAAGAAAGCAAACAAACAATTTACATTAATGTGAACGTATATACAATTTAGTAATAAAATATGATAGCTGCGAGAGCAATTGTGCTCTCTCTTCCTGATTTGGAAGTTGAAAGACAAATAGTAGAACATTTTAAGATGTTCACCTATTATTTTGCTTTCGATTTAGAGTGTAAATAGATGATTCTAATTTGTAGGGGGAAAAAACAGTCCACAAAACTATATTTGGCGGCAAATCGATCGTAGCCTACAGGCGGCAAATCTTTAAATCCGGCCCTGTATGCATGTCACATGTTTGCATGTTTTAGATCGGAATATCAAATTCCGAAACTAGTTCCGGACTGAAAACATCATTTACGGAAGCGAAATACGTCATTGAATCATCCTCATAGAAGATTCACAAAGTTAAATGCAGCAACTTCAAAAATTTAATATAGAAAAAAAAGGTAAGAAGCGTAATTCTCTTTTTCAAATGCGCACACTTTTGAGTAACTCGGTAATGCACCCATAAATTAAAATGAGTATCTAATATTTTTGAATCAAATGATAGTTTTCGTGGGCGTGAAGAAGCCAATGTTATTTTCAGTTTGCCATCCGATAAATAGTTCTTATAAATTAGTCAAATTGGTAAAACAGTCAAACACATGATATATTGTTTTGACTTGTTTTTGTTTTCTGTCTGTATGTGCCCTCTGTAATCGGAATTTGTTCTTGTTGTAGCGGCCCATTAAATAAAAATGGAAATTCTATGAAAATATATAAGGGATATTTACGAATGGTAAATTACAGCTTTGAATTATCATGTACGAAATTTTATGATATACATGTGTTATTTAATAACCTTATTGAATTCGCCTAAAACTATTCATAGCAGAAAATAACTGTTCTTGAAATTTTTACAGCCGTAAATATCAAATTTGATTGAAGTCTTAGATTCTCTACGAGGTAAAAAAAAAACAACAGCAATAGTACTACTTTTTGAAGCCAAGGTTAAGGCCAAATATTTTTCGGAGAACTTTCACAGGTTGTTCTCGAACATCTAGTGTGGAAATTTCCGCGGGAAGTACAAAGAACTGCCTTGTGATGAAATGAAGGGATGTTTTCATGTTTTTTGAGGAACTAGTTATAGCAGTTATTTGTGTGTTTGCAAGGGATTTTTGGTAAGTAAGGCTGAATTGGGCATAACATGCCTTGGCCCGCACTTGGCTGTCAAGCCGCTAACTTAAGTTTAGTTTAGTTAGATTATAAAGAAGTATTTTGTAGCCGTTTATTTTGAAAAAGAGTTGATATATATGTGAACTAGCGACAAGTCTCGTAATTTTGAACTTTTCAGCAAGTAGCGAGGCCAACACCTAAACCATCACCAACTCAACTTTAACCCTTTCAGTCCCAATGACAATTTGGCATACTCATTTTATATTTAAAAAAATATGCTGATCGTCTATAGCCCTTTATGATATCAAAAAGCACATCATTCGACTCTTCAAACTTTTCTATTAGAATATATTAATTATTAATCCCAATAGATGTCAGACCTAATATTTTTTTTAAAATTATGATAAGAAAAGAAATATGATGATGCCAAATGGCACCACTGGGACTGAAAGGAATAAGGCCATAAGCTAGGCAGGCACCCGACTCAACATATAACTGCGGCATTTAAAATCAAGCTCTTTTAAAAGCATTATGTCATGATTGTATGCCCAATGCCATCGTTAAAATATTTAAGCAACTATTTTATTTAAAGACGTATTATTTTCGAACTTTAAAATTATAACTAACAATATTCAACAAACAATTGAGTATGTCAACCTTTCCGATCACCGAGGGCTGTGAGGCGCCCTGTGGTCAGTGTCGCGATCTACGGATCGGAAGGTCCCGCGATCGAGTCTGAAAGTCCTGTGGGCGGTCATTGCGCAGTTTCCAACGGGTACATGTTCCTGGAGACTATTTCCCTCCCCTTCAGGGACATGTCTGAATTGTGGAGGTGGCGTGCTATAGATGGCAGCATCTGTCATGCATGCGAGTGTGTTGTGACTGTCTTACTTGACGAAGGTTTATAAGCGGCTCTCTGAGCAAGCACACAAGCCTGAAAATATATGTATATCAGCCAACCAGCCTATCGATCACCGATTGATCAATCGGGTGATATATATGCTAGTTTATTTTATTTTACCCTTTTTCACGTGACAAGTGGAATGGAATGAAAGGAGGCTAATACACGTGACTCTGTCACGATTCAGGCAAAATTACAGCTTTGTTCAGAAACTTCTTTCCAATGAAACTCACTCACATGGAAACCACTAACTTCGCCCATTGCCGCCACAGTTTTTGGAAAGATTTCCCTACAGGTACTTTCTCTTACGAAAATCTTGGAAGAAAAAGAGTGGTGGGAAGTTGACTTATGGACTTAAAACCTTTTTATTATTATTATTTAGCAATTCAAATTAGATGCACCCCCTGCTAGTATCAAAGGTTTCGACAAAAAAAATTCTTACAGCCTTGGAATTTTTTACCGAATGTTGACTTGTGATGAGATGATGTGAATGTGATGTCTTGTGGAGACGTTTTCAGCGATTCCTGAATTTTCAATCAATCTTCAACTGCTTCAATGTTTGGAAATAACAATAGCGGCATTGAATATTAAGCTAAATTGACAGTCGTAAAATATTACATACTTTTTTGCACTCTTGGAAATAAAAATTTTACTTTTGAAGATTCTTCATTAAATTTTCACAATGCTCAAATTCTCAGACACAAACTTACCACAATTAGACGAAAGGTTCACTCTGAGAATTTTCCTCGCCCTCATTTTTACAAAAACGACGACATTTTCGTGAAATTTGATCATTCATTTATTTATGAGAGTGTGGTAGGTTGCACTGTACTGTTAATCCTGCAATCCACACTTTACAATACAATCCTTACAAGTACTTTCGGCAACAATTACTATATTTTAATCATAAAATATTTAAAACCTCAAATTTTTAAGAAAATACTGATTTCTGAGATTCACATAACTTAGCATTAACCCTTTTAGTCCCAGTGATGCCATTTGGACTCAGCACTTTCAATATTTTTTTCCAAATGTTTATGTCCCGTTATGACATCCAAACACACATCATTCGATTCTTCACAATGAGTTCTATTAGACAATATTTTACACTAATCTCAATAAAAGTCAGAAGTAATATTTTTTTATTTAGAAAATAGCTAACAAGCGTGTCACCTGATTTTTGAAAAGTTCACTTCAGTTCCACATATTTAAAGCACAATTTAAACTATTTCGGTTAAAATAATTACTAATTTTTTAATAATATGGTCAGATACCTTAAAATATATAACTCGAAGTTTTTTTTAGGTAATATATATATTTTATTATGTTGTTTTCCACAGTTAAAAAAATTTGGCAATATTTCAAAAACCATACAAAAAAATTAAATGATTTTGTTTTTCTTATGGAACTCTTATTTTTGACCTAAAATAAGCTTATTTTGTGAATATCAGATGTTTCTGTATGTAGTAAATTTTGGGGACTGAAAGGGTTAAAGCCAGTGAATTTTGAGGTACCTAAATTCATTCCTTACGAAAGATAAGGCTCTGAATATAGAACGGCCTTTAAAAGTACGCGCATATTGGCAAAACATTCTGCTTTTGACGCTTTAGATTTCCCTTTCATAGCATATTATCTTGAATATGACATCTAACAAAAATTACAAATACACGGAAGCTCAATACAAGTTATTATGATGGACCTATCTCTAAGAGGAAAGTAAAAACAGAAGATAACAAAAAAATTAAAACAAGTCTTATCGGCCCAAATTATTAAATCAACCGAAGGCCCCTCTAAAACTTGCCCAACGTCTTGGATATTGCCAATATTAAAGGAACATTACTTCACACACTTGAAGAGCTTAGTGGAAGAACGTGCTAAGTGACATTTTTGAAAAAATATAAGATTTTGGTTAGGTTTGAATTATCGTCGCACTAGAGCTGCACGAGGGCTTTTGGCGACGGGCGTTTTATTTTAGAACCACAGTCAGGTGACGAGCCAACACCTGAATAGGCACCCAACACAACCGTTAAGGGTGATATCGTACGCAGCGTTAGGACTTTGAAGGATATTTAACGTGCACTCCCTTACACGGGGTATTATTCGTCGGACATTTTTGGCTGCACGGGCCGTTTATAGGTCGGCAGCTATTTTGTCGATGCCCGGACCCGAACCTGGGACCTTCCGCATGCTAAACGTGCTTAACCGACTGGGCTCCAGCCTCTTATATGATTTTTGTGTCCCAATGAACATATTATTCCCTCCTTTGAATCTAACACGTTTCCCCTTCTAGAAGCTTCAATTTAAGTAAATTTTTACCGTTTTCAAGTACCGTTTTTTAAAAGATCTTAGTGGGGGGGCTGAAAACTTGAAAGCTCGTTTTCTCGTTTTCAACTTTTTGTCGCATAGCACGTTCTTCCCCTAATCTCTTTCAGTTGTGAAATGTGAAGGGATGGTCTTTTGTTACATCAAGACCCCGTCGCCTGCGGTCCCTCTGGGCCAATCATCAAGTTTGTAAGATGTGGTTACTGGTTATGATGGTTTGGGTTGCAAAATAATAGAGGTACTCGGAGGGTTTGAAAATGGGAAGCAGTGCACGTGTACCCGAATAGAACGAGACGTCTTTCCTAGTAGACATTTACAGTAGAACTCCAATTATCCGAAGCAATTAGGAGATAACCACATTTGTATAATCGGAGGTACTAGCTAACCTTTAGTCAGAAAATGTTTTTAAAAAATGTAAATTAAGTATATAGTTTAGACGGTGACGCATAACTAGTGACTTTTATATGAATCGTTAAATGTATAATGGGATAAAACTTATTATGGGTATTACGTATTAGGATACTGTGTGCTTGCAGTGCATTCTTTAGATAAAGCATTTCACCAACCGTGGCAATTTTTTAAAGATCATCGGCTGAAATCCAAAATTAATAATAATGTAAGAGGCCGGGGTAGCCTGGTTGGTAATGTCTTGGACTGGCATCCCTAAGGTTGCGAGTTCGAGCCCCGCTGCCCTCCGAAAAACCCCGTAAACTCTAATAGTGACTGGTGCACGTTAAATTCCGCCGTGGTCACAAAGTTCTCCAAGTTCCCAACCAAATCAATACCTTTGTTCTGGGGGTGACAAGTCAATTCTGGGGATCCTCTTTTTTTCCTCTGTCTCTAAAAATTAGATGGATACACTTATGTGTATGTGTGTGCTGTGTCTGTCTTACTTGACGGAGGCTTATAAGCGGGTCTCTGACCACACAAATCTGAAGATATATGTCTACCAACCAACCATACTAATGTATTGTAACGTCGGACAATTCAGTTATCGGGCCGTCTTTTTGATGAAACACTAAATTAAGATCTTGTATTGTTGACAACGAGCACTTACATCACATTTTTTTTTTTAAAGTTGATGATGATGAACACAGATGAAATTTGGACCCATGTTGGTCCATGTGGGTTAACACCTTATGTCGGCTTTTTGTGGACTAATCGTTCTGCGGAAACGACAAAGGAAGATCATGTATTGTTGACAACCAGTACTTACACCACACACACATTTTTCTAAGTTCTAAGTTCGATGAACACATATTCAGATGAAATTTGGACTTGGAATCAGTCAGAAGATTACTTACGTGGTGATCGCACGACCATTCCAAAAGGAATTCCTCCCATCTCGAACTCTTGACGGATACCGGATCGAAGTTCTCGAGATCTTTGCTAAAAATAACTTAGTCCAAAATAAGTCCCTTTTCTCTTCCGATCAACTTGACCCACAGAGATAAACTACGTAAGGACAGGGATAAAACACCATTTGCAAATTAATTTTTTTATGACCTGACGCTGCAGTGAATGTGTAGACGTTGGTTTTATCGTTTATTGATTGGAAGTCGCGTCTGAAAATTACCATTTTAATCCTCGGCGGAATCAATTTATTTCCGTAACCGCACGTTTTTAACCTCATTTTTTTATTTGAAAGAATTAAAAAATGGAAAGTAGAGCAACGGACGACTGTGGTTTCAGATCGTCTGTGTCCGTCTGTTCGAATACAGCTTTCACACTCTTTCATGTTCTAACCGTCAGATTTTAAAAAAAGAATTTAAAAGACAAAAGGGGTGTGACATCATAAACCTGTCTTTATAGTTTTTGTCCGTTTGTCTGTCCGTACTATAAAACTCTTATGTGTATTAAAGTAACAAGAAAGTGGGTCATTTAGTTATGTGATAACGTCTTATCATTTATAAATTACATTCAATTATTATTATAGTAATTTAGTAGGACAACGTAAGGATTATAAAAAAAACTTAAAGTGCACAAATTATCACCTATTCATTTAACAATATAATCCTCAATATATTATACATAGATTAAGGGACCGGGGAGAGCACAGACGGTTAGGCATTCGCCTAGCATGCGAAAGGTCCCAGGTTCGGGTTCGGATATCGCCAAAATAACTGTCGACCTATTAATGGCCACGTGCAGCCAAAAATGTCAGACGAATAATACCCCGTGTGGAGGGAGTGCACGTTAATTATCTTTAAAAGTCCTAACGCTGCTTACGGTGTCGCCCTTAACGGTTGCGTCGGGTGGCTACTCAGGTGTCGGCTAGTCACTTGACTCTGGGTCTAAAATACGACGCCGTCGCCAATAACCCCCGTGTCTTGTAGCTCTAGTGCGACGATTATTCAAACTAAACAAACACATAGATTAAATTAATACACAACTGTTGTGTAAAGTATTTTTTATACCAAAGGGTTAATCAAACTTCATTAACTCTTTAGCTTTAGTCCAAAGCCAATATCTAGAAAAATATTAGGTCTGAAAATTATTTTTTAAATTTATTCACGAATTTTCAATCACATTGCTTTTTGAAGTTAGGTTTGTAACTACACATTTTTATATGAATGAGGAAGTTTATACACATAAAATATGGCTATCAATCCATTTTGTTTCGTGAATAAATAAAAAAAAGGATGCCATGAAATTCATACACATTCTCAAATACATTCTTCATACATTTTCTCAAAATTCTACATTTATAATTCATTTAAGATTTTGGCTTTTTCACTTAAAGGGAATTATTCGTAACGGAAGTAGGTTAGTTTCATAATAAGACATATAATTGGTAAAATTTTAATTTTAAAATAATGTTAATATTTTTAACACAATAAGTAAGCAAAATGCCAACCAAAATATTAACATATTTCTAAATTTTAACTTAACTATACTTCGACATTTTACAAATCATATACACTGCTCAAAACAATTAGGGGAGCCCTTTTAGTACTTTGGTTTACCCTTTCATTTTCAACTTCTTATTTTTTATTATAAAAATCTAAGATATGTGAAATAGATTCATTATGCATCCAGAATGAAATGGTAAAAAAAAACAGAGGAAAAATATGAATATTTTAACTAAAATTTAAGGGGAGAAATATTGGAATCATAAATTTTTAAAAAATTATGAAAATAGTTTTTCCAAAACTTTACTTGAAAAAAAAAAGTAAAATCAATTTTTAAACACCTAAGATTGAGAGAGTGAAGAATTTAGGGTCAATTTATTTCCTAAAATTTTTTGGGAAGGACTTTTGTAGCAGTCACGGAATTATTTTTTCTGTAATTCGTTTTCAAACTTCATTTTCTTTCAATTCCATTATTATTAAATTACTATATTTTAATTTGTATTAATAAGTTTTCTTTTGTTTGTAACTATTATTAGGATTTAAAATTTATCAAAATATTATTACGATGAATAATTTATAAAACTATTATCTAAAATTTTAATATTAAAATTCTAGAAAAAAATATCTATTTTCTTATCTTCGTTCTCTTAATATAGTTATTTTAGGATTTATAAGCAATACAACAAGCCTTCGGTTTCTTCCCTATTTACCAATTTACCATTGCCTAGTTAGAATTTAAAAAATAGAAAAGATATAGCTTAAAATCGTTTTTGTGTTCAGTTCATCCTACATTTTTTATGGGCTGGGGAACCTAGTTGGTTAGGCACCTATAGCATGCGAAGGGTCCCAGGTTTGGGTCCGGGCATCGCCAAAATGACTGCCGACACCTACAAACGGCCCGTGAAGCCAAAAATGTCCGACGAATGTAAAGGAGTGCTCTTAAAATATCCTTCAAAGTCTTAACGCTGCACGATGTCGCCTCTAACGGTCGCGTTGGGTGCCTATTCAGGTGTCTGCTCGTCACTTGACTGTGGTTCTAAAATACGACGCCCATCGCCAATAGCCCTCGTGTAGCTCTAGGGCGACGATAAAAAAAAACTTACTTTTAATTCTTTACATGTTTAAAATATTTTTAGCAATCAGCAGTCAAAATAACAATTATATTTTTAGACAATGTCAAGACACTAATCGCAAACGCCTGCGTTATCTAGTCGTAACTGTTGTATCCGGTTAACAAAAATAGCCGTCCATAGTCCAAATCGCGCGTGTTGGCAGACTGAATGCAACGTAAGTTCCGCGGACTTTTAACTTACGTTTTCTAACGAACTTTGCCCAAATCTTACGATGAAGGGTTTAGGAAGGATTCTTTTTTATCAAGGGATGTTGCCTTATTTATTATCATGCATTATTGAAATTGTGATTCATGATAAGGTGCACGTGGGAGCCGTTATGATGAACTGATGATGGCATCGCGTCATCATGGGATGAACCTTTGCTTTGTTCAAAATCCAATATTTTAATAGGATGTTCTGTGATTTTTTAAACATTGAACTTCGTCTGTCTAATTAAATGATTTTTTCAGAAACCCTATAAGTCACAATTTCATCAAAAGTGTTTTTTTTTATTGAACATTTTTTTATGTGACATTGTGAAGAAATCCTGTTAAGGTAGGCGAATACAAAACAGTTCCCAAAATTCTAAAATTTTTACTATTGCTTTAATCTTTTCCAAATTTGGCATAGTGATTTCAAATATAATGAATAATACTATTTAGGCTTTTGTTTTTATTTAAATATGATTTATTTATTTTAAACGGTGTTTTTCTACTAAAAAAAGAGGTTTACGCCAACAAGTCTACCACATTGAATTTTCATCCTATGAACATTTATCATGTGTTAAATTCTTCGTTTTGAACTGATACATGCAATGACTCTCTAGAGTTACGTACAAATTACAGGAAAAAAAGTTATTAAGAAAAATGTTATAAATTAACCACAAAAAAAGGATTTTTTTCGATTAACTTACAATTGGACATTTTTAAAAAAAAAAAACTTGTATACTTACACCAGATGTTAGAGGTTCATGGCACCGATATATATTGAAATGGCATCTGTGAAAAATTTGAGGTAAATTAATGTTAAACTTTTTATGCTAGAAGTGTTGGCGTAAACTCCTTTTTTTAGTTGAAAAACACCGTTTAAAATAAATCAATTATATTTAAAAAAAATTGCCCAAAAAGCATTGTTCATTATACTTGAAATCACTATGCCAAGTTTGGAAAAGATTAAAGTAATAGTAAAAATTTTAGAATTTTGGGTATTCGCCTACCTTAATCCAGAAATTTGCACAACCCTGGGAACAAACAAATATAGCATTCCGGGGAGAAACCCCGTAGCTGTTAATACAGTTTCTTAAAATTTCTCGAAAACTTTGTTTATGATTATTTTATGGGTTTAAAAAAAATGATTCAATTGCTAGTGCTAGAAGTGTGGGTAGACTCGGGGTGACGCGGCCCCAAATTTTTTTTAGTAACTAGACATCACCTTACTTGTAATGCCGCTTAAGTCCGACGCCCACTTTTTTTTATATTTTCTTGCTGCATTGCACTAAAACAAAATAATTAAAATCTATTTACAGTTTTGGTTGTTCTCATTTACACAGGCTGTCAGTTCCAGCTAATTGTGCAGAACCTCTAAAGCTCCTCTAAACTACAACTACACTCTTAAAACAAAAGAGTGAAATCCACTCCAGTTGGAGAAGTGCATTTTCGACACCCTAAAGGAATGCATATTTTCTCAGACTGAGTTAAAATCACTCGTTTGGAGTGATCCTGTCGGAAATTTAACACACAAAGGATCCACTCCAAAAGGAGGAGTGAAATCCACTCAGACTGAGGTAAATTGGGAGTTTTTGTTTTAAGAGTGTAAATAAGTAAAGAAGTAATGTAATAAATAATTCCATTTTATTTTCATCTTATAAGTCCCAAAAGAAACATGGACGCAGAATATCCACTACAATTTATAAAATGACTCTTATCCAAATTACGGCCGTTCCCTTACTTTTTTGTTCTACACTTATACCACTGATAACTACAGCTTTTTTTGCTACTTATAGCATCACTACATATTTGTCAAAGCAAATTTAAATATTCCTTGCTTAGCCTGAACAGATTTCTTTCAATGATTAATTTTTCTCCAATGAAAATCGTCATTAAATTGACATAATTAATATTTTAATTTTAATCACAGTGATGTGTTTGTTAAATCTCTTTTTATTTTGCCAGTAATATCTTAAAATCCAAAAAAAAAAAAAAAATGCATGTAGTTAGAACCAGGGACATATGACCCAACTCGAATTTTTTTGCTTTCTTTAAAAAAAAACTATTTATGACTGTATGTAAATGCAGATAATTTGTACTTCATAAAGTAGTACACAATATATATTAGTATTTTTCAGCAGTATTAACTGCAATTAAAGTAAAGAATAAATATTATTTAAAACTTTAGTTTTGGGTCATGTATCCCAATGCATCTTTACTGGGAGATGTATTCCAATTAGGGATATGTGACCCGACCCAAAAATGTGGTATTAAGACTTAAAATCTTCGAAAAAATTTTACCTAAAAGCAAAACTAAAATCAGATTATAAAGTTAAAATAGATTTCATAGTATTTCAGACAAAATTACAACTTTTTATTTTTATCACATTAATTATGCGTATGCTAACGAAATAATCAAATTTTAAAGAAAATTCTGGTATAAATACAGAACTGGGGCTACTTTTATTTTGCAGAGAAAACATGGGGGGTTGAAGAATCGCTACTATTTAATAAATATCAACTTGAGATGTTGTATCCATTTCAGACCATTTAAAACATTTTCCATCGATTCCTTATGCATATTGAATTATAAGCTCATTCAAAAAATTTCCCTTGTACCTTCCCAAAAAACCTTATACACAGTAAAGAACCCAGTCTTTTACTTTTGGGACTCCCAAGATTTTTTTAAAAAATGTACTTGGTCTACTTTTGTGTTGATTACTTGGATCACATATCACCAATTGGCTTGGGTCAATTATCCCTAGTTGCACTTTTTTTGTTTAACCCCAAAGCAAAGTCATTTGCAAATACTAATTACATTAGCACTATTATGCACGTAACTGTAGCTAATAGCATAAATAAACAAATAACTTATTTAAAAAATATTTCCTTTAAACCAAAAAATGTAGACCGAAAAACCTTACGGCCTCAACAATTTACTTTCAGTGCATACGCAATGATTCAGCTCAATTTTTTTTTACCATGTAATCAGCCGGCTGAAAGGAAAAAAGTGATGCCACTTTCAACTCACAAAACTTTTCCATTGCTGAGAAAAATATATTGGGTCTGGTATCCTTATGGGTCAAATGTTCCTAGTTCCCCCTACTATTTCTGCAATTTTCTCAAACACATTATTATGACGTTATCGACAGGAACTAGGATCTCGTATGCCAAATTTTAAGTCCATATACCTTTTAGTTTGAGTTGTAGCTTGGTGTCATACGGGCAGACAGACTGACAGATGGACCAATGCTCGAAAATCACTTTTTTTAAGAATCAGCAATTCCTCCAGGCCCGGACTGGCCCGCCGGCCCATCGGCCCTCGGACCGGTGCGCCTTTTTCAAAAAAAAAAAAAAAATCAAATCTGACTAAACTTTTTTGAACTTACTTAATGGTGGTATACGTTCGGCCTTACATGATCCGTTGAGGAGATGGATAGACAAAACAGAACCTTCAAAGGTAACCATCATGGCTTGACGCCTTAACACACGACAGTATCAATTGTAACTACAAATTTTAAATGGGACATTTTGATAAATATTATAAAAACAAATCTTTATAAGGCGCCTTCCTTTACATACAAGCGCCAAACAGCTTCCTAAAACGTACATTTTCCTATACATTATTAATCTTGGGTGCTGATGGATATAAAAAAAAACCCAAAGCATCAAGCAAGAAGTATTAGGATGTCTAGGATATCACTTATATATGATAGGTGGCTTTAAACTTCTTTGCATACCATATTGATACCTGGTGCCAAAACTTTTTTATGTTTCATTTAATTGGTTTTAAATGAGGGATCTTAAAAAACATGCAACAAGACTATTTTAAAGCCTTTCACTTTAAATTGGGCGCCTTTGGTTGTATACAGTTTTAAATTTTCCGAGTAAAACTCTTTTGGTTTCGTTAGTAAAACAGAGCGCAAGTGTGGCGTTTAAGGCGTTGTATGCCACTGATGACACCTTCCAAGGTTCAACCCCTCGCCTAAAACTGCGTCAAGGAGTATTAGAGCGCCTTTAACTTCACACGCCGTTTTTAGACATCTTGTATATATTTCGCAATTTTCTGAGTAAAATAGCGCCCTGTATATGAGACTGGTGCAAGCTAAAGATTTTGTGGTCTACTTTCCTGACACCGCGGGCTAACTTTGCGTTGGGCGTTAGGTTAGGTTTCGGCCACGTCATTTGACCGCGTTCCTAAAATTGAGACTCATTGCCAATCGTCCTAGAGTATCTCTAGTGCAACATTCTCAATAAAACTAAAGTTTAGTGAAAAGACATTTTAAAAAACTTTTTAAATATGGGTCTTGTTTATCAATCTTGAAAACCTGGTGCCGAATATTATTTGAATTGTTTCATTGTAGAGCTACGATATCATATAAAGCGCCCTTGGACTTCGCTGTTTAAAATTTCGATGCCTGATGCGGAATATTATTTAAATTGTTTAATTGTTTCATTAGAGCATGTGGGATATGACAGGGTACTGTTGGGCTTTCTAGTTTTTAATTCCATTGCCTGGTGCCGAATATTATTTGAATTGTTCAAACGCGGATCAAGGGGTCAGCTGAACCCCTGTCGTATTTCTTTGACTAAATAATTTCTTTTTCGCCCCCTTCCTAATCCTACTCAAAAAGGGTTTAGAGTCAGACCCCCTTCCCCTCTAAAAAAGCCCGCGTTTAAGTTCCATTTTTATCAGAATAAGCATGATAAATACAGACGGTAAACCAAAATCTTAAAGTTACAGAAAAGAAAAAGTTAACTACAGTACAGATGATGAGCGATGGCGCCAACATGATCAATTTATGCGACGCCGATATCTCTCATTTATTCTGTTTTTATATTTGGAGTCACTATAATATTTTGTATACACAAACCCGTAAGTTCACGAAACTGTGCAGTTTAAAATAAAATAAATAAAAAAATTACTACCCAAGCTGAATTTACCAGCGAATGGTGGTTTTGCGCGGGAAAAAGATTTATTATATGAATGGATTTTTTTTTCTTTTTGTAGAATTTTTTTTTTTTTCCTTTCGATTAAAAGCAGAGCCTATCATATAGGCGCCAATTTTGCGATGCGCCAAGGAGCATGTATTCAAACAGGAAGTGTAAAGTAAAGAATAATAAAATGTGGGCAGATATGGTGCAATCGGAGTTTTTATGTCTATTTTCCCTTGCTTTTTTCACACCATCACATTAAATATACGTGCAAGATTGGGTTAAGAGACAGATGATTAGTTTCCTTTATACGTAAGTTCTAATTTATAACATTTTCTGACATTGCCTCAATAATATTAAAAAACTATACCATACTTAATAACTGCTATTTGTAGAATGATTAACATTCATTTAATTGAGATGTATTATATATAGCATTGATAAGTTAAAATTTTGTAGTTGCTGCACAATATTTGTTAAGGTGTCATTTTAAAGACATGTCTTTGCGTTATGTGAAAAAAAAAATGACATTGACCTGGTGTTCAATAAATCTAAAAGGCGGCATTTTGCTTGATGACACAAAATATCAAAAAGTTTAATTCCTATAGTTTCAAGGCAGCATTTCGGTTGATGAAATAAAAATAAAATTGATAATTAAATTATGATTTATGAATCATATATTTGAGTAATCGTATTTAAGTATTCTTTTTTATAATAATTAAATTTAAAATCAGAAGCTCATCACTTAATTTTTGTACAAAAATCCTGTGACCTTAAATTATTTAAGTAGTTAAACGTTTAATGAAAACATTCTATAAGTAATATAATTTTTCTTTTTTATTGCACTTCCAATTTATTTAAAAAAAACCCATTAATTATCAATTTAATAATACGCACATTAGTTGAGTATAATAAAAACCGCGCGCGTCAAGGTTCATAATTAACGTATTGTAAAAACCCGTATGTTTTTACCATTATATATTAAAAACAATTTTAATGGGGTAAATTTATGTCGTGGAATGACACAGATCCAACGTTTTGTTTTCAGATATTGTCTGGGATTACTTTGGTTTTGGTATTCGAAAATGTGTTTTCAAAAAAATATTTTACTTCTTTTTCTTAAATTTTTAAAAGGCCAACTTCTTGCAGTGCTGTTGGTTGTTCAAAAAATTTGTTTGAGAAATCTCGCATAGAAAGAAATGTTTCTTTTCATCGGTATCGGTGATTTTTAAAGTGAAAAAGTCTATAAAAACGATAAAAAATTATGTACACCTGATTTTTAAAATGCTCATTAAATCGTTCTATTATTCGTAGAGAATAATGTAATCTATAATATCAAACAAAATTTTATGAGTGTCACGTTGTTTTTCTCCGTAAAAATTCAACGTAAAATGGAGCAAAACTACAGTAGTTTTTTTTTCGGTACCTAAAATTGGCAAAATCTTACAAAATATGCATCGTTTGCAAAAAGTATTTTTTCACCGTCATCCCACGATGCAGCTGCTGTTTTGTTTGTGGTTGGACCTCGATTTGTTATGTGTTTTGAAGATTTCCCAATCACCGGGTATATATATCGAACGTCCAAATAAAAAGTGTAGGTTGCTGGGAAAGAAAATCGGTCTGGTGTCTTTTTCTTTGGTGACTCCATTTACAATTTTGATTACTTTAAATACTAATTTTTAAAAATGTAACGTGAGATTGCCGAACCCTTGTTATGAGAAAGCAAGCTATAGGATTGCCAACGGTCGATCTGCGCTGCGGAAGCGCAGCCGAATCATCATCATAAATATTACCTATTTCTGGAATCATTTTAGGCGTCGTCGGCTGTTTTTCTTTTTGTTGTTGGAAAGATTTGACATCAGTTTATTTACTTTTTTTTCGTCTGACTGTATCTTTCCGATTTTATTTTTTTGTTTGAAAGGTACGGTATATCAGAGACATATCTTTGTACTTTTTGTCCATTTAACAGCCGTTTAATATTAGCAGGGGGTCGCTGGGTCGCGTCAATGTAGTTGAATTTGTTGTTTTGAGCTCTAAAAATACATTTTTTTGCATGAATGAACAAGCTCTGTCAGTTTTTTGTAATTTAAAATCTAGATATCAGAGACATAGCTTTGTGCTTTTGTTGTAGGAATTTTTGTGAGAAGTAACAATTGTCCAAGCCCTAGGCTATTTTATAGGAAATTCATCATTTCTTGATTTATTTTGTCGCCTAAATGTTTCCAAAAGTAGGTATAAATTGCATTTCCTTTTGAACAATAATAAACACTTTGTTTGTGGGCCGAGATTAATTTAAGTTTGGTAAGAATATGGTAAGAATATGCGGTTAGATGGGGGGGGGGGGCGCCCTTTGAAGCTGGGAAGGGCCGGTAAAACTGCGCCCTTGTCAGGGAGCCAGTCCGGCCCTGAATTCCTCCAAAACGTGTAGAAAGCACAAAATCTATTTTTCGGATTTCCGACTCTATCGCAATAAATTCATTACCTTGTATTTTTATTAAGTAATTGGAAGTGAAAAAAAGGTAAGAACATATAAAAACCGTCGGTAATGTAACACGGGAAATCCTTTTTGACAGGTACAGAAAGCATGCAGTGAAAGTTGTTTTAGGTCAACTTTGCGGTGAGTTTTTTTGCCGACAATTTCTTAACTTGTTGTTCTTTCTTTTTTTGTGGAGATTGGGGAAAAAGCACACTTGTCACTCTTTTCGCTAGTTCGGCGAATTCTGTTCCACAAGATCGTTCAATGGACAACTGGAACGGCCACGCCTCAAGTGACATCATAGTTACGCCGCTACCGTTGTCTCAAACAAACTTCCCGCCACCAAATTTATCTAAACTTGAAAAGACATGTCTACAGTGAAGCTTCAGTTACGTCAAGCATAGTCTTCTTTTCTACAAACAAACAACGCTCCGCGTAGTTCAAAACTAATTACTGTTGGGGGAAATGGGGCATTTCCTGACATTTACCCTCTTAAATCGGGATACCTCCACTGTCTATTGTGGAGTAAATACTTTATATGTGTCACATTCCTTCCTTATGCATGTTTTTTTTAATATTATTGATGAACAAGTGTTCTGATTTCAAAATAGGTAAAATATAAGCACTTTATAGCAAAAGAGTTGGGCAGCCGTAGAGTAGATGCAAATGATTATATGACTTTTTATTTTAATGACATTAAAAATTGTATCAGAAGGACAGTTTCAACTTCTTCAGAAAAGAAATACTTTGACCCGATCTTAACCCTCTAGAGCATACTGTTGCCATATGGCAACAGGTAACATAATCCAATTTATTTTATTAAAGTAGAGCTCCCTCTCGACAAATTTACCATTCGTATTATTATTTATTTCAAAAAATTACTTTTTTAAAAAAAGGAGTTGCTGGCATTGATGCTGTTTAATGCATTTTTTTTTTTTTTTTTTTGAAAAAAAAAATCATAATTTAGGCTCATAATTTTAAATCAGCGCCATCTGACCACCGGTCTTAAAGGGTTAAAATTTTGTTTGAGCTGTCTAGTCATCTATTAGTATTGGTCAAACTTACAGGTTCACTGCGATTGATATAACATTCTATAAGTTCTTTAAACTTTGTTTTTGGTTAGTTTTCATTAACCCAAAGTAGAAAAACGTAACAAGAGCCCTTAAAACATATGAAGAGGTCTTTTACTCTTCCTGTATATCTTTTTACACCCTAACCGGCTACCTGGAGGCTCTAAGCGTTGTGCCACAAACAAGAGCGGTTTCTCCGAATCAGAAGTAAACGTTTAAGCATTCTGAGCGGTGTTTAGGTTTAGGTTAAACGAGTTATTTATTAATATTTTTTTTTTTAAGAAACCACTTTCTCCAGCAGGAAGTGATTGTTTCCCATTTAATTATGTTTTTATTTCTTTGGTGTTCCACTTCCGGTCAAACTGAATGGGGTTTATGTGTTAATCACGTGTTGTTTCAGGTCACGTGGCACACTATCTACATTCTCACGATGTTTACTTAAATTTAATTGAATAAGTTTGTATCCCTAGGGTCAGTGCATTTATTTCATTTGCATGAACTTATTTCATTCGTCATATGTATTGAAATAAGGAAAACATATTTGTGACTAGTTAACCTACTTAGTACTATCGAGTTACTAGCAGTTAAAAACCTACTTAATAATCTATATTCGCTTTTAGTTATCAAAATTTACTTTGAAATCAGTAAAGAGAAAAACTTTAACCACTGTTTCCAGAATATAAAAAATAAATGAGGCAATAAATTAATGTGACCAGGCGTAATGTTTTTGGCGAGACAGATCTTTCTTTCTCAATGTCCCGCCAAAATATCCCGCATTTCTGTTTTTTAAAAAAATGCAAAACCTTTATTAGCCTTGCGACCCAGCGTCCCCATTTGGGGAAATTTTTTAAAACGTCCCCACAAACCCCTTAACACTTAAATTAGTTCCTAAATTTACCTTGCCCGATAGAAGAAGATCCAAATATCAGTTTTCAGCTTTGATTACAGGTATTATTCATTTATTTCTATAAAAAAATGAAGTTGAATGAGGGGCAATATACGATATTAGAGTTCATGAAAAAAAAAATTCAAACTTTTCAAAACATTCTTTTAGTAGTTAATTTTTAAGGCATTTTGCATAAAAAACAAATGTTAAAATAATCTCTTAACTGCAATTAAGGGATACTGCCTTATTTGCAAAACATACTTTTTATCTTACATTTGTAAGAAAAGTATATTTATAAGAATATACGTGTAGGATTTTGTTCGGGTCCTAAGAGCTTAAAATGATCTTCAAATTATTATTAGTCTTTTAATTTTATATCGGATTACTCAGGATAATGGTAACCATCTACTAGTTATTTGCTTATTATTACTTACTTACTTTTGACCCTCCAATTTTTAACCTTAATTCTTCTCAGATATTTGCTTATTATTATTAGTCTTGTAATTATGCGATTGTATGAAATTTGGGGGTATTTTATGAAAAAAATATAGAAAAGGGGGAAATGTTTAGATTTTCGTATATGAAAATCAGGTCATATTAAATAAAATACAAGCTAAGCTCTAATGTTATCACTGCAAAACGGTGTTGAAAAAAAAAATCCAGACAAATGGGATTCCATTGCATGGCCCTGAGTATTAAATATATATCTTCGCTAGAAATTTTCTGCAGAAAAGCCTTCTGTAAAAGTATGTATTGTATCTTCCCGCGTGTCCCGGGGTTCGATTGCCTACCGGGAAGAAAACTTTTTAATTTTTTTTTCCTAAAATTTGACTACAATTGTTACGTTGAAATTAAACAATTTTTTTTCCACAAATACAACAGTATTTTTTTTATTCATCCAAAAAAACAAATTAAATTCAACAATTTAAATAAGAAAATTTCAGTACAAATGCATCAGAATATTTTCTCCGTTAAACAAAACTTTTTTCAAAAAATAAAATGTTTTCTCTATAAACTGTTAGTTTGTAGTTAGTTTAAATTGTTAGTAATAGTTTTTGTTCCCGAAAGAGTTTTTGCAGAGTATATTTCTGACGCGTGATGGGTTCAATGTTCTTTCGATAAGAGAGTTTTCTAGAATTTTTGTTTGACCGGAGCTAACGGTTGGCCATCTTTTATGTTTGCATCGGAAGTTTTAATTGTCAAGGTCATGAAATGTGTCTTTCCTTTCCAGCATCGAGGCGATTCGAACTTCTCAGAAGGGTTAACTTTTTCCGCATAAACGAGATTCTCTAGGAATATCCTAGAACAAAGCGGAAAAATTGGAAGTTGAAACCTATACCCGAAACTTTCTTATAACCTTTTCTGGTACATTAGATGTCTCGTGTCGTTGCCTTTCTGAAATATGAGGTTTAGCTCACTTTTTTGCACCATTTTTTTAAAAAGATTTTTGGAAAGTAAATAAGTAAATCAATACAGCCCCCCCCCCCCCCCCCGCACACACACTTATGATCCATTATTCCATCCAATAAAAATTAAAATTCCTTCACCTATTGAAGCCATACAACCCCAAGCCATGACGGAGCCGCCACGTATTTAACAGTTGGACGTACATTTTTGGGATTCAGGCTAGTTAGGTTATGTTTTGAATATCGTCGCACTAAAGCTACACGAGGGCTATTGGCGACGTGGGTCGTTTTTTAGAACCACAGTCAAGTGACGAGCCGACACCTGAATAGGCACCCAACGTAACCGTTAAGGGCGACATCGTACGCAGCGTTAGTACTTAGAAGGATATTTAACGTGCACACTCTATGCACTCCCCCTTACACGGGGTATTATTCGTCGGACATTTTTGGCTGCACGGTCCGTTTATAGGTCGGCAGTTATTTTGACGATGCCCGGACCAGAACCTGGGACCTTTTGCCTGCTAGGCGAGTGTCTAACCGACAGGGCTGCCCCAGCCTCTGATTCAGTCTAGGGCTTTCTCCAAGCAGTTCGACGACCATCACTGCCGAAAATTTTAAATTTACTTTCCACTATAACTTTCGTCCCAAAGTTATGGCTTCAATTGATAAGTATTTGCAAATTCCAAACGTTTCTATTCATTTTGCTTATGCTCGCGGTTTCTTTCTAGCTACTCGACTTTCACATTCAGCTTGCCTCTTCATATTTCTCACAGTTACAGCACATATACTTCTACAAATGATTCGCGAAGTTTCTGCGGCAAGTTTAAGTGCACTCACTTAAAGATCAATTCTGATATATTTCAGAATTTTGATTCTGACTACATCCCTCAGAATACCAATTTCCTTCTAATTTCACTATTTTCGATTTATGTATCTCTTTAAATGTTCCAATGATTTTCTGGACACACGAGCGGCTTCTACCGACAATTTCAGCTATTTTATGATAAGATTTTCATTTGTTAAATATGACCTTATATAAATTTTCTAAAATTAATACTAGTCTCTCTTCAAGGAGCCATTTTTAGTTAATATGTTTTTAAATCAATGCAACAAATCTTAAAGAATAAAACTAACAGTTAGGAAAGAAAGTTGAAATGTAGGGACGCAGATAAAAAATGTAGTTAAGTTGAAACAAAAATTAAATTGGTATATCCTCAATTCCTTTGAGGTAAAAATCTACTAGTGTTTATTTCAAATGCTTGTTAAATATTTTAATTTAGATATTTCTGGTGCTTTTTCTTTATCTGTAGTGTAATTGAACCCTTTTATTGTGTTACAGTTTACACGTTTGGCCTTCTAGATTCGTAATTAATTTCTGTCAGAAGTTGGATTTATCAAGTAAAACTAAGTTGAATCCTCAATTGTTTTTTGATTCACTGTAGGTGCCGAGAAAAATTACCCCAATAAACGCAGTGTCGAAAACTTCGCTGCAGTGGCCAGATAAACTGCAGTAACTAGCCTTTTAACTTGGACCATTGTTACAAACACTCAATAACTCGAACCTTTCCTTCAAGAAAATGTACTGAAAAAGACTATGTCAGAGCAAAAAGGGCTCAGTTTATAGTTGCGGTTACTGCGATTTAATAGCGGTTGGCAACGTAAGGCGAATCAAGCCTCCACATAATAGATATTTCCATTTTATATGATTATCATTCCCCGAATCCGTGAACTTCACCTAATATTTGAAGATTGTAATCCAAGACCTGATTGCATAAAATTATGTATGTAGTAATAAAAAACACAATTTTTTTTTCTACGCAACAATTTATTTTATACGCTATCAAAAATATATGTACACTAAAATAACTTGTTTGAATTTTTTGTCGAAACAAATCATGGAACAAATTATAGAACACAACCGGACATACACATACATACAGGCGCTTTTCATGACAATGTATATAAAAAGCGAGAATTATTACGCGCAACAAGTAGTAACAATGTGCACGACAAAGAATTGTTAAATAAACAACACCCTCGATGTAACAATAAATATTTAACAACATGCCTTTGCCTTTATAAAAAAGTTCACAGGTATTCACGGTAACAGGTTTGGAGGAGTATGCGATAGAAGACTTAGCAAATGTTTCTTTTTTACAAATCTGATTACAGTTATTTAAAAAAAATGGTAAGGGCTTTCTTAAAAAACAAACTTTTGAAGCTTGTGGAAAATAAATAAAGAACAATGGAAGAATATCAGCAATGGAATATTTCAAAATAACGTAAATTTGTAGCCAAAGCTTATGGTACATCAATTTATAGTTAGTTGTTTATTTAAATTAAAGATTAATTTAATGTTGATTACTTTACTCAAATGTTTCTTATTTATAAACAGCAATAACAGAAAAAATATTAATCGGAAACATAGCCGAGTGAGATAAAGAAAATTTTTACGAAAACTGTGCAATGCACAGAATATTATGTGCGCTGCTTTCATGTTATTTCAAATACCACAACTGAGTTTATATTTTAGAAGTTACAATACAAGCTTTAGGATGTTAAAGCATACCTGTTATTTCTTAAATAATAATTACACAAGACATTTTTAATATAGAAATTCTTAAATATTTAATTTTGCATCCTAAATTTAAGAGTTTTTAGTAAACATCACAATAGTAAAATATATATCACCCAATAAAACATTTTACTAAAAGCATACGATCTAAAATAAATCTTAAAGCTTTTACAGTATCATTGTTCACCAGAAATAAGATTCAGTTTTCAGAAATACTAAATCCAGAACAAAGTTAGACATGGCACAGAATTTAGGAGCTTAAATTAGCCCAAGTTAAACAAAAACAATATAAATAAGAATTATAAACACAATGTCATTTTAAAATGGACACTGAAAGACTTAAAACAACTATTTAAGTTTATTAACTGAGGGGAGGTCGGAATTACCCGTGCCTGTCAGCAAAAACAAAATATTAGCTGCCGACTAATTAAAAAACTAGTTTAAAAATTATAGATAAACCTAAATTTAGAAAAAGGAAGTGCCTTATATCAAATTAGCTAAATTTTGAAACTATATTCCTAACCTAGTTATGCAATTTTTAAGTTAACTAAGCAGTGATTTTATTGTTCAATAATTTTATTGAGCAAATACAATTATTTAAAAAGCTTAAAAATAGTATCTGATATTAGTTGTTTACATGGGAAACAAAATATCCCTATAAAATTAAACAAATTGTTAGGAAAATTTCGTAACTTAAGTGACAGTTAACCCTATGAAATTACAAATCGTTAGCAAAATAGGTTATCACAAAAAATCGAATTTAAAATCCTAATTTTTATTAAACGCTGCTCAGTAAATGGTAGCATGGAAGTTAAGAGTACAAGCAAGATTTAAAAAGTACAACAATGTGGTTTTTTCAAAAAAATTGTCCAAAATTTAACAATTCCAAGCTAAAGAACGCCTTTTCTTTTGCTAAAATAAATGGAATGCTAGTTTTGGAATTAGTTGCAGGTTCTTAAATATAAATGCTCCAGTACCTGAAATATGCAGTTATACATCGCTACATGCAGCACTCTCTTATACAGGAGACCCTTCACAAAGCGACTACACGTCGTTATAACGGCTAAAGTTAAGCTTCAATCGCTATAAAAAGGTACAAACGTTTTTAAATCGCAAGTTACAACGACGGAAAATACGTAGTTATTAATAATTTCCATATTGACTGAAAATGTTTGTTGATGTTATATTATTCAGTTTTCCCATTTATTTTTGCTAACACCGATTTGTCCTGGAGGGAGGGCGCCACTAGTATCAGGGGTCAACCGTATTTACAAATTGCAGGACTAAATTTATATTTATACGCAAATATGACAAGACTTAAAATACAATGAGACTGAGTATAGAATACGAACTAGTACTCAATTCACTAATGTGTCCGAGTCTCCTGCATTGGAACAGCGACGAAGACCGTAAGTTGTTTTTTTTTACCCCTGTCTCGATGCCGATCTGGCAGGAACACATTTGATGACGTCTGCTCATCGGCAGGAAAAGAGCCTAAGCAGCAAATCCGAAAGTTTTATGAAGAAGAAAGATATTAAGGCCTGGCCAATTCCATTTAAAGCAAACTAATTTTCAAAAAAGAAATATGAAAGATCGCCAAATAAAAAAAATATGCCTCAAATTGATCACGGTTGCATAGATCGGAATCGGTGGCGTAGAAGTTGAAGTTGCAAAAGATTTTTTTAAAAAAATTATACACGAATTTTTATTGTTTGGTCACTCACCGAGTATAAGAACCAAAAGTAAATTGTAGCTATGCAATTTTAACTGCTCCAAAACTTTGAATTCAGTTATTTCAAAGGTCGATAAAAAAAAGCGATCCTATTGAGCAGCTTACTGGGGAAATAGTTGTTTCAGATCAGCATACCAATCTGTTAAGCCCTAAAAAACTTCCGCAGAGCTTGCGATGGATTCTTTTGGTTTTTCTTACTCGACAAAAAGGCTCTTTTCCTACCAAGAAACAAGTACTGCTTGTCTAGGATGAGAATAACCTCGGGTACTAAGTCTAGTTGATGGAGATCGCTATAGAAACAAACTGGTCAGATGCAAGTCGGTTGAACTACAAGCATGAATAATAATGCTGATGAGTCAGCATTAATATTCACCGCAACTTACACGGTAGAATATGAAAAACTAAGAATCAACCAATTGAGAAGTCTCAAATTTCCTTATGAACCGGGATGTCAACATCTGTTTCTACAGCAACCTCAACCAATTGCACGTTAAGCTTATATGAGCATTCCCCTAAAAGACCAACAGCACACGACGAGCTTTTTCAATTGTTCTTAAAAGGAATTGGTTCATTTCTGTCCTATTGTCAATTTTTTCTTAGAAGGGGCGATGCATTATTCCAGTTTCTTGACCTGTCCAGGATGCGACACGTACGCGTTGTAGAAGAATTTCGCAAACAACACGAAGTACGAGGCGTACATCAGCAGCGCGTAGTTGGCGATGTCGTCCGGCATCTGGCAGAACTCCCCCTTGCGACGCGTGATGTAGCCGAAGTAGCTCACGAAGCAGCCGGCCACCATCTGCAGGATCTGCGAGGACGTGATGAGGATGGCCACAAACTTGGGCATGCGGATCTTCATGGCCCGCATCGCGTAGTACGTGTACATCATGGAGTGGGCGAAGTAGTTCATGACCACGAACCACCTGGCCGGGGCGATGTGCTCCGTGTAGCTGTACCAGGTGAACAGCAGCACCGTGATGTGGTGGTACCAGTGCAGGAAGATGAGCTGCTGCTTCCTCAGGACGATGAAGATGGTGTCGCCGAGCTCCGGGACTTTGGACAGCGTGAACATCCAGGTCCAGAAACCGCTGACCTTCACCTCCTCGATGAAACTCGGGTTGCAGACCGAGTGAGTGAACCCGAACTCCTTGAGGACATGGGCCAGCTCCGGCAGGGTTCGGCACAGCCCGAAGATGCTGAAGGCGGCCAGGAAGACGTTCCAGGCGGCCAGGGTTCGCCTCAGCTCAAACCTGGGCCTGGCCTGCATGTAGGCCTGTCCCCCGAATATGACGAGCATGTAGAGGCCGATGTAGTAGAAGGCCTGGTGCCAGTGCTGGATCATCCACTGCCGCTTGAGGCTCTTGTCGAAGTTGCGCTCGAAGTCGAAGATGATTGAGTAGTTGGGGGACGAGGGCGACTCGCGCAGGTCGCTGATCAGAGAGGGCATGTTCATCTTGCCGGCCTGAAGATATCTGTGGAAAAAGAAAAAGCACATTAACACATAGAAATAACGAAAGGTGATGTACGCATTCTAATATCCACAAGGTAAAGCAACCAACTATATTGTAGTTGTGATGGTCGCAGTTACGCCCAGTGTTACATCTAATATTTAAAAAAAGTTAACTGTTATAACAAGTGGAACGCCCTAAATAAATGTATCCTCTAATTAGTAGTCAGTAAAAAAAACTTAACTAGATAAACTTATAAACTTAATTAAAACTAAATTGAATAGCTATGAAGTAGAATTTAAGAAATATAAGATTTCGTGCACCATATCTGCATCGATTCGTTTGTTCTGTGCTGTATGTTAATTGAATTAAAATTGAGGGACAAGCATAAGTTTACATTTCAACTACAATGTGCAACAAACAAATCAGTTGCACCTACAAAACCTTACAATTGACATTCCTGTCAACGAATATCTGCCATCTAACAAAACGGTAGAGAATGGGCACCACTTAAGACCATGCACTGAACAGTCCTTTTCAATCATCGACACTTTGAAACAATAAGAAAAGGTCATTAAAAAAAAAGCAAAGAACCCTTTTATCATATAAAGTGACACAGTCAATTCTATCAGATGCACGTGCACGGAATAAGTTGTATTACCGCGCATTGTCTGAGAAGGATAGTAGCGTAACTTTGAAAAACTGAATATTTTTAGTCAATTGTAAAGTTAAAGATTTTGTAACCAAGGAAGTAGTTTTAAAAGTTAAAAAAAAAAAAACGCGGATCAAAGAGCAGCTCGATCTAGCTAGAAAAAATGCCTAAATAATATAAACGTTTATTTTTCCAAGCGAATACAATGTACTAAATAAAATACGATTTATGAAAGTTTATGAACGATTTCAAAGTCGAAAATGTAATCAGAGAAACAAATCTAGTCCAACACGAATCAATAGAAGAATTAGTTAATAAATAGAATTTCACTGTAATATCTCCTCAAAAATATTGTTTTCATGATAATCAAAATATATAATTAAATAAAAAAAAACATTTAATTACACACAAATCGTAAATGTATTAGAAAGTATTTATTCTTTGTTCCTTTTTGCCAAGGTTAATGGTCTAGCACCATCATATTAAACCAAAAATCAAAAGTTGTAACTCAAAAAAACTTAAAGTGCTGAATATAACTATAGGCTCTAAATATTGGGAGCAAACATTGAAAATTTAAAAGTGATAATTTCCAAAATGAAAACGATCATATATATGCAAATTTTGCTTGAAGCAATTAATTTCGAAATTCTTTAGATGAAAACTAAATCTATTGAATCAATAGCGGTTGATTAACCAGAGGCTCTAGGATGGTACTTATACAACTATTTTTTTTTATTACGATTCTTTTTAAAACTAGTACAATATAAGGTGCTCTAATTCTAGACCCGTGGCCGAGGTGATAATTACAAACGAAGGTCCAAGTTGCGTGAGTAGGACTATTGTCTTCCAGTTAACAAAACTCCAAGAGGCACGGTACTTCACTTCTCGAAACCATATAATAAAAAAGATCTCATTTAATTTCAATCCAGGCAGTCAGCATGATGAATGACAGTCACACACGCTAACCACGACACTACTCATATGCTCCCTCAGCAAAGATTAAAAATTAAATGTTTTACGCCCCTGTGGCTCTCAAGAAACAGAACAGTTGTTTTGTTTCACATTTAAACCGGTATTTGATCTTACTTCTCTCCAAAAAAGTCATGGAGGAGGAAGAGGCAACAAGTTGCCGGAAGAAACATTCCACCTGTGTGTGGAAGAAAGTGATATCGCCCTCAGGTAGCATGAAAAAAGTTCTGGGTCAACATTGGGAATGCCGGTTCGCATGGCAGCCAGGAAAGGCGAAACATCGCCAATTTTGATCATGATTCATGTATAGTAAATTTTCCCACACGTACATACAATAGTAATATTGACTTAAACCCTCGTTATTTTAAAGGAATCTAAAGTTACTTAAATTTAATAATGGTAATAATACTACCAGTATACAAATACACATTTTTTTAAATAATCCAGAGTTGTAACTTTCTAAACATTAGAAAAAAAAATCTTTTATTGCGCGTCATTATTAGGGTAAATTATCATCACACTAGAGCTACGAGAGGGATATAATCGGCATCCAACGCAACGCAACTTAAGGGAGACCATCGGCCATTTAAATTGTCCGGACCCGACTCTGGGGTGTAAATATTGGATGGCATAGCTTTGAATAAACAAAACTAATTATTATTATTTATTGATGCAAATTAATATAAATTTGAATTATTGCAAAATATTTATTTACAACAAATTACCAAAAGAAAAACCATTTTTTTAAAAAATAAAACCCAAAATGGTAGGGTAAATGAAATGGTGTCTTATCTAGACATAAAATCTGACAAACGTGGTTTAAATACACCAAAATCAAATTGTATAAATCACTATTCATCGTAAACAAATAAAGATTAAGTTACTAAAGTAACACAGATGATTTAGATTTAATAAGGTCGGTAAAACATTAATTATTACTCATTTTTTTTATCTTCTTCACTCTAGAGGTATTGATACATACCATTTATAATGAATTCACTTTACAACTTCATTTTATATTTTTTCTCTTTATACTAATTTTATTATAAACTAGAATGTTAAAAAAAGTTTGTTAAAACGGTCATTTTTATCAAAATTATTTTCAAAACATTCTTTTAAATACAAAATTGAAAAACATGTTTATATGAAGAATATATGTGTAAAATTTTTATTTAATAAGTATGAAGAAACTACGAGAGTCGCAATGAACATCACCAAAGGATAATAAAAAGTGAAAACAATAAGCACTTGAAAAAAATAAGTGCTGGAAAAGTTACTAAAACATAGGACTCATACGGCAGACTATTGAATATCCTAATACCTAAGCACATAACAGTTTAAGACGCTTGTTTCATTTATGCAAAAACAACTCTTAAGCAAAATCACAAAAACTTCTTTATCAAAAAATCGGTATTTGATTCGGATTCATAATATAAATACCTAAAACCCTAGCAAAAAAAAAAAAATAATCCATTTGGCGACTTTTAACACGAGGCACACGAAAGGAGGTGTCCCGTAACGAAGCGGGTCACCCAGAAAACGAAACATCACGCCACTTCGGATGATGCGAGGATCTCGGCCAATAGGAGGAACTACGGTTACATCGGAGATGCCTCTGGGAACGGCTCAGGTGTTGGCCGAAGAATGAATGGAAAACGCTTCGGAGAAACGAGAATCGAAATATTGGGATGCATGATTTGATTTTTGCCGGTAAACTGCAGTATCTGGACTAATGAATTGGACCATTGTGGTTAACACTCAATAATTCTAAACTAAAAGAAAGTATAGTGAAAGACTGATTATTTCAGAGACAAAATGGCACAATTTATTGCAGTTCACCTGCCCACGGCAGAAGTGACACATGGATGACAATAAAAGTAATTAAATTAATGAAAGCGAGAGGAAAGGAGGGATGATGGCTTTTTGTCGCCATATTGGAAACCTCAATATGCTATGCAACTCCAGTTGCAATTTCAGTTTCAATTGCTAATAAAGGTCTGACACGAACCTAGCAAGTTTAGTTATGTTGGAATTAGGATTTTTTTTTTTTTTTTGTGCAGCGGAGCTGCTTTATTGGTGGCTTAGCCTTTGCAGACTCGACATATTCCCCAGAACCGAGATATATTTTTGAAGCTCAGATTACAATGAATCTGAGCTGTCTGTGGATGTTAAAGTATGTCGAGAGAACCCAAGCCAAATGGATCTTTTGCATGCTACAACAGGGTGGTTACAAAATCCTAGAAAAAAAGTTCCCCGATTTCGCAATTACCTAGAAAACATGCAATACACACAATTCAATGCAGTACAGAAAATTTTACCCAGACATCACAAGAATTCACTAAAGACAATAAAAGTCTATTTTGTATAATGATTAATTTTTTTGCTGAGTTTGTACAAATATTTTATTTGCATATTTTTAGATTTATGGGTAGTAAA
Organism: Hylyphantes graminicola; assembly: GCA_023701765.1. Taxonomy (NCBI): domain Eukaryota; kingdom Metazoa; phylum Arthropoda; class Arachnida; order Araneae; family Linyphiidae; genus Hylyphantes; species Hylyphantes graminicola. Next base: position 64,949,104 of record CM043113.1, on the reverse strand, counting down.
TAAAACTAACTTTTTACCACATTAATCTTTTTATTTATCCTTTATTATAAGCATGCAACAAAAATCTAACACTTAAATATGAAATTCTCTCAGGAATTTAATTCAAAAAGCCTTTGAACACCTTAGCCTTTTAGAAGAGTACATATTATACGTTTATTAAAATATTTAGGTATGGTACGGTACGCCAAAATTTCTTTAAAAGTCAAGTGGTACGCAGGTGCAAAAAGGTTGGGAGCCCCTGTTTTACAATATAGCTTATATTCAAGTAGACATGTCAAGAGAAATCGATGCATTCAACGAAACAATCACACGTCACATTAGTCCCATGTTTACCACACAAGGACATTGTCAGCAATTATATCTCAAGCATTACATGTTTCAGTCAGTTATCAATTACATTGGCAAGACATTGAGCTAGAAATCGTCCATGCAAAACCGGGATAGTATCGAATAACCCAACAAGCAGTGAAACTATAAATTGGGACAATTTATTCTTGCATGGCTAGAAAATCGATACTTGATTTTATAAATAATTCAGTGAAACAAAATCAAGCCACAATTGACACGGTACGTTGATTTAACATGGAAGGACAGGAATTCGCAAGACTCTTGAGTCCCGCTTATCCGAAAGGGTAAGGGACCAAAATTGAACAGCAAAAATAAAAAAATTACTGCATATTTTGAGAAAAAAATCCAGCTTTGTAAGTAAGTATTTATTTTTTGTGCATTTATTTATGTGTAAACATTTCTTATATCAACCGAAAGGCTCGGGAATTTATTTTGATAAACCGATTTTCGGATAGCCGGGATTCGGATAAACGGGACTCAACTGTATATACATGAACAAAAGCTACACGAAACACGTGTGATTATGATACACAAGAATTTTTATACTCTTCTGGTCAAGACTAAGTGACAAAACTAAAATATATGAATTGCAATCTGAAATTAATAAAGGCACGACGCCTGAAAAAAATTGAACGCTTGCTCTAGGCTAGATGTATCATCTGATTTGTATATTTCGCTGCAAATTGTATAATCAGTATAGAATATCACAAGTCCCGATACCCCAATTTAGCTTTAATTTTAACTTAAGATTTTTTTAAAACACCACCTGAATTAAAATCAACATCAGAAAGAAATAAACATGCGTTTAAAAAATTATCTGTAGTACAACAGCCCCATAAGGTGAAATATGAACATCTTCTTACCTGTTGTTTGAGTTATAATCCAAGGGAGCGCCAACAGTTAAAAAGAACTAGATCATAACGACATCGACTTAAATATCGCTAGACATCAACTTTAATATAAGGAAGGAAAAATTCGTTTTCCTTAGTGTAAATTACAACCTTAATTTTATTGAAAACTGAAAAATAAAGCACGTTTTTTGTACCCCATTCACTATTCAACCACAAGCAATGCAATGGATAAGAAATGTCTACAGACTGTTTATGAAGTTAATAAATATCAAGCATCTGGTTACTTTAAAGGAACAACTACGCACTATCCCTGGTATTTATTAAAAAAAAAGAGGAAAGAACTTGAACTGGGGAACCAAGTCTCATGAACTTCAATGAAAAATGACATCAAGATGCCCCAACTACCGTAGATATTAGTATCCCTTCAAACATGCGATACTTCAATAATGTAAATAGTACAATCATAAATACTTTTACAATCAGTATGTGTTACTAGGACCAACTATCATCTAATATTCATAAAACGTAATATTTGTTATCAATCTAACAAGCCAGTCAAAAGAGCAAAGAGGAAAAAAAATGCATTTGTGTTTCTTTATCATCCAAGCAAATATATGACGTCATATGACGTTTTATATGCGAAGAAACACCGAATATAAAATCCTTTCATCAACATAAATGTCAGGGCCGTGCAGGTAAGTGAATGCACAGTGGGTGATAGACAGCCCATCAACTAATAAAAACAATTTTCCTTGTCAGCCATTAAAAAAATGCAAGGCCTTTGAAAACGAAATATTCTCCTTTGACGAGTCTTCAAAAAGAATTGCTACGATTCTGCCATTGCATTCGTCTTAGACAAAGACGTAAAAACCAAATCGATGACATGATAAGACGTAAACAAGGAACGTCAGTGTAATTATTTCTTGGTACAAACTATTGAGCAAAACTTTGCAAAACTAAAACAAAATGTCTAGGTTATGTAAGAAATGGATTCAAGAATTACTTTTTATGACTGTGTTTCAATGTTCTATGACGATTCACAGTTCTAGTGGATGAAATAGTTGATGTCGCAAGAGCTTGTGACAACAGTGTATGTATACATCAGTCTAGTACAAACAATGATTTTTAAATTGATGTCATTTGATGCAGAGTGCGAACACTTTTGTGTAATAATAATCTAATAAAATACAGTACACAATACAAGATAAAATATACAACTTCTCAGCAGAAATTTCAGGAATAACCTTATAAAACATTTAGTGAACAAACTATAGATTTTCAGTTTCACGTCAACAATATACTTTTATCACACAATTTAGGGTCACAATCGCAAAATCACAGTAATGTCATCAACTTTTGTAAGCCAAATAAAATTGATACAAATTATAAAAAGAAAGATTTTTGAAACTTAATATGATTTACTTAAACATTTGTTTCAATAAATGTCAGTGGACAATCAAAAGTAGCTATATTAAGTTCCAGTCTAAGTGTTACATAATAACAGACGCAGCATACGTAACATTATGCCATTATCTTCTTCCCCTAATATATCAATTTGACAGTCTGCTCCAAATTTAAGCAAAAGGACCTTCGCAACAGATCTTTGACCCTAACAGCTTTGCTTTTCCTAACTCTCTCAGCGTAGAGGTCTTTTTCTCGGACAATGGGATAAATTTACGACAGGCCTTGAAAATTCGGAACAATTACGGGAAGCGGTAGTGAAATCCATGTAAAAGTGCAGTTACTTGACAATATCACAAAGTCACGCGAATTTCAAATTGACTGAAAAAGTCATTGCCAATTTTTAATACAAAAGTTAAAATAAAGTTTAAAAGTTAAGTGGCCGGTTTGTCATCAAATCAAACTTTGACAATGAAGATATTGTTATTGTTTCCAAATCAATAAAAAATTCGATTTGGCTTTATTTTTAAGACTATCCATCAAAGATTACAGGGGCCCTAACAAAACCAATGGTACTCGGGACTTTCTGGGGGAGAAAATCTCATTAAAAAATCCAATGGGGGAATATTTGACGACACTGTTTTATTTCAAGCCATTATATACAAAAAAAAATAATAATAAAAACTTCACTAATACTTTTTTTTGACACAAAAGTTTAAAATTCTAATTTTTATTTCCAATAATTGAACTTGCAACCAATAATATTGCTGGAAATAAATTTTTAAAAATTAGCTTATTTCTTACTTTAATGAATCACAACGTTGGAAACACAGCAGTGGCTAAAAATTTCCTAATTAATGGACAATTATTTTCACTATTTACATGGATTATCTATCATACTTGCCTTATCCACTTAAACATTAACAGTCCCAATTCCAATTCAGTATTTTTATTTTTTATTAATGAAAATTAAAAATACTGAATTGGTTTTTCTTGATAAACGCACGTGCCGTTTTAAGATGTAAATATTGTTTTTTAACTTAACGAGTCGGCTTCTTAACCCTTTCAGTCCCAGTGATGCCATTTGGCATCATCAAGTTTCTGGTCATAATTTAAAAAATAAAAATAACTAAAAATATTTTTTAATAGAAAAAGTTTGAATCATCAAAAGTTTGAATTATGTGCGTTTTGATATCATACATGGTTATAGACGATCAGAAAAAATATTCTAAATAATGATAAATTGTCTGGGACTAAAAGGGTTAATATAAAAAAAAAAGTTGCCAAAAATTAAACTGGGTTTGAGGTTCCAACCAAGAACGACCCTGTCCTTGAAAACTGCTACTGTCCCATTCACCCGCTGCATTTACAGATGGAATAGACCACGCCGTCGCCAATGGATCTCTCCCTCATCGATTGACTAAGCGAGGGAGACTTTCACCGACTAAAGTCGTTGAACTTCCACTTGAAGACGACTTTTCCCCGCTGTGTTTCGTCGAACTGGGCCAAGGTTGAAAGGGCCGCTCGATTAGCATACAGCACCAATTGAAGAGGGTCAAACGGGAAGAAAAGGGGTATGGGACACGAATGAAAATTGTTTTTAGAGAACAGTTTGAAGTTAAATTAAAATTAAGGAGTTTTTAGTGGTATTGGATAATTGATTTGAGAAGAATGTTGAGACGGCCTTTTCAATGTTAAACTACGATACACGACTTTCTATGACCACACGTTTTATAAATAGCATTTAAAAGTATTTATCTATAGTATTATAACGGGGGAAAAACCTAAACAGTTATATCCAAGCGACCATTTATGCATGTGCCATTTTTTCAAACACCTTATTGTGACACCCGGCAGATACTGGGAACTCGAGTATAAAGTAGTCCGTATATCTTTTACTTCGAACCGCAAAGTGGTTTCAGATAGTCTGACAGACGGACAAATGATCTAAAACAACATATTAAAAATGCGTTTCCTCTAGAGTCCACACAAAGATTCCCCCATAAAATTGAACATTAGTCGACAGATGTCCATACAAGAAAAAAAACACAAAAAAATGCGACCATTTTGAATCCAAGAACATGCGAAAATAACGGAATGTCCTTTTCTTTCATAAAACCGATGTCAATCGGACACTTTAAGTAAGACGTTGCTGGGTGCGGAGTTGAATAAGCGGGCCTGTTTCCATAGAGAAAACCTCAATGCAGGTTTCTACATAAAATGGCCAAAAGCCAAGTCATTATGTAGAAGATTTTATCTGGCCTTGGGACAGCTTAGGTATTGTAGGCGGAGGCGTGGAATGCGATATTGCTGTTTCAATTGACTTCAAAAGTGAGCCAGAACTTCACTACTTCTACAAAATTAAGTGTCTTCAACACTAATTTGGCCTAAACACACAAAATTTGCCTTTTTACATTGTGTCAAAGTGTAATGGAGTCAAGTAATCATTCAACTCACTTTTTTTGGGTGAAAAATTTGTAGTAAAAACACACAAACGTGTTATAATAATAATAATAATAATAAAAACGGTCAAAGCTCGAAATTAATCTTTCTTTAACTTGTTAACTCATAATTTAGAGGAGTACATTGGAATACGTTTGCATTTTTATTCCTCCTTTCCCTAATTGTAAAATATTCCATGTACGGTTAAAAAAAAAATACTAATATCGCTCTCATACAAAACCCAAACCGCAGCAAAGGGTAAAATACAAGTAGGTTTGTAACACAATCCGTTAACTGTGCGATATTCAAAGAATAAATATGCAATATTTCTCATTCTTTCAAAACGTAAATAAACCTAATGTTATTTTTTAAAATTTATTTAGAAAATAAAGAGTGTGTAACGTTGCACAACTTTCAAAAACCATTCAGTAAGTCACATTTTAAAACTAATTATATACCTAATAGGGTAAGATCAAAACCAATTTTCTCAAAAGTCCTACTATGACGTCCAACAGTTACTGGGAACACATACCAAGTTTGAAGTTTGTATCTCTTCTTGTAGTTCGAGCTGAAGCGTGGTTATAGGCAGGCCAATGTTTAAAAACATTTTTTTTTTTTTTTTTTTTTTTTGAGAATAAGCATCCATCAAAATTTAGAAAACACAAAGTCTTCACTTGGGATGTATGACCCTATTGCAATACTTTCATTACCTTATATTTCATATTAGGCAATTAAAGTAACAAATGCATAGCAAAAGAAAAGACTTCATCGAAATAAATATTAAAACAACATCCCTTATTAGAATATGTCTTTTTGAAAAGGCCAACAATTTATGCTTAAGTAAATTAATACTATATATATTTTTTTAAGTGAATAGATATCAAGGGCTGGTAAAGCTTGTTTGGATGACTTAAAAGTTGAAAGTGTGATTGGTCCGTTAGTTGGAAACTCTTGTAAGGTAATATTTACATACAAAATGAACTGAATACAATTTAACCAAAATACACTTTTCATTCTGATAAAATTGCCACATTTTCTCAAATAATATTGAAATCTGTCAGACCTTAAATGTAATAAATGTTTTAAAAATGTTTTCTGGGTTAATTCACAAATAGTCTATGGAACTCTTTGCATGCGCGGAAGGATCTTATCCATAGCCTATTTCTATTAACCCAATTTACACTTAGGTTGGCAAGGAGTGTAAAACTGAAGTGGAACTACATAAGGGGTATTGGGAAATGTACTGGCATTTTTACAGCCAAATGGGTCAAATTTTTAAACTTATCTGAATAAACATGTTTTGCAAATAAAAGCAGCATTTTTACTAAATAAAAACGACAAAAGTATGGGCTAACAAAAGTTAAGAATTATTGTCACAATCACCAGCTACATTATGCCCGGACGAGCGGCCCAAGAACTTATTAAAGTGTGGTTAAGTGAGAGGTACGACACCTGAATCTGACATACATGCACCTCTAAAAGACATTAAACTACGACTAATTGAATGTGTACCTGCCTTTTCAACATAAATTTATTAATTTATTTTCAATTACACAGCATACAAAACTGTTACAAGATCATATTGTTATTAGTCAAATAAATGGACTAATTTTGATGGAAAATTAAACACAAATGTTACATGTGTTAGGGTGGTGGCGAGTCTCACCCTATCTCACATTGGGGAAAGGGGATTCGTCAAATTTCAAAAATTTCCCTTTAAAAAAAACTGTAAAATTGACTCCAGACTACAATCTATTCAATTCAAAGTCTTCAATAAAAATAAAGCTAATTGTGCTTTTAAAAAAAATTAAACGCTTATTACACATACAATTGAATAGCTTAGTGGAAGAACGTGCTAAGTGACAAAAAGATGAAATCTAGCTTTGAAGTTTTTTGTTTGCACTCAGATCTTTTGAGAATGGTAAAGGAGAAACTTGTTATCATTAAAGAAGTTAGTAATATGTTCATTGACACACAACTATATTTTTTTTTAAATGTCACTTAGCATGTTTTTCAACTGAGCTCTTCAATTCTGAAACGGCTGCACAAAACGATACGGACAAGGGTCAACAGCATGGGACTGACCACCACACCACTACTGCTGCCATATTCGATATGCAGTGTTATAAAATGAAAAATCAGCCATATTTCTGAGTAGCTTATAAAAATTACTTAAAACCTAAACATATGAATGAATAAGTATAATTTTTAGTACATATTCTTTCGTTGATACCATATGCTTAAATAAAATCCTTCACAATATGTTAAAAATGAATGCATAGCTAACATTATAAACAGACAGCCCAGTTATGGCTCTTCCAAGGGACCGCAATGTTTATGCTTACGTTATAAACACAACGTTTATGTTATAAACGAGTAACGCTATAAACAAGGTTAAATATAAAGTGTGTAAAATACGTGTATGTACTCACATTATTAAAATTATAAAATAAGATCAATTGAATAAATTTTAACCCTATGTGCTATCAGTATAATTATTGGTAGTTTAATTTCTCTTTTTCTGGTTAATAGCTTTGTAAACAGGAGGTAAATTTCATATTTGGCGACTTTTTGCATCATTTGGCGAATTAAATAAAATCTTAATTGTATTAATACTACTTTCGTTATTTCCTTTAAGACTGCAATTTGGACAGCATATTTCATATATTTTTAGCGTTATAACCAAGGTATTAGTTCAAAATTCCCCTTGCAAGTAAGATATTAGAGAACTATGGGAAATTCAAGGGATCGTGTAGCTCTAGTGCGACGATAATTCAAACCAAACCAATCAAGGGATCGTACATTTATGGCATAATAAACAAGTTGAACATTTTGACAGTAAAGACATTAAAGTTAACACGCTAAGAACCCTATTTTCAATATAATGCACAACTAATCATAAAATTATTGACATGATTGTACAATTTAAAATTACTTTTCTATTTACCAAAGATAAGGATCAGGGAAATAATAATTTTTGAATGCCAAGAGTGTTTTACAGACATGAACCACCACAACTTACCTAGGTGTATTTTTAACCAAACAGGAAACACCTTTGCCAATAACAAAAACAATTTCGATAAAAGGAAAAACCCTTGTATTGACGTAAACGAAGAAAAACAATCTCCTAGCATCCCGAAAGTAATTGTTATCATGATTAATTGATTAAGAACTACTTAGGAAAGTGTACGTTTATATGAAGGGGAAGGTTTTATGCGTGTTGATTTTATTAGTAAAAGCAATACTGATAAGTATGCTTAAGTTAACCCTTTCGCTACGAAGGATTTTTGCTTTCTCGTAATATTTGATAGGAATAACATTATCGAATCCTTAGTTATTCGGGCGTCTTGGGGCGTTTCAGTACAGAAATGGTTAAATTAGAAATTCATAAGGAAATAACCCTTGCATTGACGTAAACGAAGAAAAACAATCTCTTAGCATTTCATTTTAGATCATGATTAATTGATTATGAATTACTTGGGAAAAGTGTATACCTATTTATAAAAAGGGAAAAGTTTTATGTGTGTTGATTTTATTAGTAAAAGCAATACTGATAAGTATGCTAAAGTTAAATTAGAACTTCATTTAAATTTCTTATTAGTACTAAAAATAATGGATCATTTATATATCATTGAGGCGATGTTAAAGATGCGATGTTACTTGATTCAGCATATTTGATTTGTCATTTGTTAGGATATGAATATTTTAGCAGTGCAATAAGGGCACGAATTTTAAATGAAGGTTAGGTGCTGTAAAAAGGGCTGAGAAGTTTATTCTACATAAAAGTAACAAAACCAGACAGATAATAAACTACTAAATGCCAAAACTCTTAGTAGGTTGCTAGTAACTAAAACATATTGACAGTATCAAGTATCAGAATTACTTGTGACATGTGTAAAAGTAAACAAAATAGAACATTAAAGAACGCTACTCCTGCCTTGATACAATTGAATATAAATATTGATACAGTTTGTACTAAAATTGCACTAATTAGTCCCTAAATAAGGAGTTTCTAATAAAGTTAAGTCAACAAATAATTAATAAACACATACATGTAAGCAAATCGCAAAATCATAAAAATAAAATTACCCACTCACACTACGGCAGAACAATAACAAAATCAAAGAATTCATTTAACAAAATACAAAGTAAAATCAGAACAATTTAAACCCTTTAAAACCGAAAGCAAACACTTACCGGTGAATCACGTTACAATGACAGCTCTTCTGCGGCCCTAGGCCTAATAAAAATCCTTTTTAGAGGGGTGGAGGGCTAGCCGGCAGCTTTCGGAATATCTGAAAGTTCGCTAAATCTGTCGGTTTTTCGTTGTGAATCGCAAGCGCCCCTGAGATTTAAAGGCTGTGTGTCGGTACAGGCCCTTGCGTGGTCACGTAAGCGTTAAAATAAGGTGTTCCCCCAGATCAGCAACCGATTCCATGTGGAGATGCCATGATGTTGCGGCACGACCAAGATCCGACACGGCACACGTCACGGGCATGACGTGATGGGAGTGAGGGGTTGCCGGGATTATGAACCGGAGGTCTGAGACGGAGAGGAGCCAAGCGCGCCAGGTTGGTCTTATTTGAAATATTTTGGCGCAAAAAAAATTGAGAAACTATAAAGGAGAAAAATAAAATTTAAAAAAATAATAATTAAAGTAAGTTCATGGCATTAAAATTGTCGTTTTGTTTATTTTAAACACATGATATTTTTCACCAAGTCGCCAAACAGTTGTTATATCTAATTTAAAATTTTACTTAAAAAACAAGAAATTTTAATTTAATTTTTTCTTTCATTTGGTTACCATTTCGCCATTTTTTGCCAACTTTCCTCTTTATTAATTCGTAAAAATACTTTCTTTTTTCAATTAGAAGGCATTAAAAAAACCGGAAAATAGGTTTTGAAATAGGGGGAATTTTCGTATTTACGTCACCTGTCTATTTCTTAAACTTTTGCCCGCCTGTCTATCCCTCAAATATAATAGTAAAAGTAGTTTAACTAGTATATCTGTGGTCTATATGTGTATACTGAAGGAAACACATATATTTTTTAAAAAAAAATTATTTTATATAATGACTTTTCTTACAAAGCTGAGGCATGACCAGAACAAAAATTTCAGAATTGCCTCGTCTATTATGGCTTGGTTGCTGTTTAAACTTTCGTATTGCGTACTACATTTCACTCTTAAAAATGGCATATGGGCGGCCTGTTAAGGGGACACAGTACCACTTTCAAAAAAATATTTAATTTTGACATATTCATTATAAATTATTTGTTTTATTAGTTCAATCTTTTTTTAAAAAAAAACAATTTATGACAAAACACATTTTTTAAAAAAATTAATTTTTTAAAGTTATTTTTAAAAAATTCAAATTTTTTAAACTTTTAAGATATGCTAAGGCTTTTTTAAATACGAATATTTCAGCCCAATTTTTTTCCTCGTGTACTTTAAATTGTTTTACATAACAATTGGTATCCAAATTTGATTTATCTTCAGTAGTTGCTTTATAAAAAATATTTATGCAGAAAATCCCGAATTATTGTAGCATACTTGAACATTTTCGAATTTAATATTTTTTATAAAAAAAAGTATGACTTTTGAAAACAATTTTAATACCAATTCTTAATGTTAACATATTTGACAGACTGCATACAAAATTCCTTAGACTTTTATAAGTAGTAATTAAAAAAGCATTAGAAAGTTTTCATTCGTTTGCATTTTTATCATAACTTTCCGAATAAAAAGTGGAATATTTTCTAAAAAATTATAGATACCCTTTTCAAACTCAGTCGACTTATTTAGACGGTTCCAAACTTTAATTTTAGCAAATAAAAACAAATTCGCATATTGTTTTCCCCTTAAGCCCCTTAAGCCTTCTGCTCTTTAAAGGAATTACTAATAAATAGTCATCAAAAAATAAACTAGGTAAATATGCAATTTTTGGAAAGTATTTACCCCCCCCCCCTTCCCCCGGTTGTTAACATTCAAATTAAATTCTTCAATTATTTACCTTGAGAACGACGATTCCGGACGACTCATAATTTTTCGTAAAATTTGGTTAATTATTGTTATTTATATCATTATTCGTAATTATTTTATTTTGCATCTAAATTGGTTTAATATTTTTTTTTAAAAATTTATATTTTAAATTGTAATTAAAAATATCAATCTCTTCTCTTTGCTTATTTTAACAACATTGTAATGAAATATAATAATGAAAAATTAACATCCAAACTTTCTGACAAAAAATTTTTAAAATTCCACTCTAAGTTAAAACATACCATATTTTGTAAGGGGGATACGGACAGATTTTTAGCATATCAATAACTACTTTTTCCATTTTTTTAAATATTTCGAATTAAAAAAAATAAGTAGAATAAAATGACTTGGAAATAAATCACTTCTCTTTACAAAAGCGCCAAATACAAGATCAGTTCTACAAACCAGCAACCCAAAATAATCAATAGGGCGGGTTCGTCTCCTATCGTCCAATCATACCTCGCCGTTTACTATGACCTCACGGTCCAACAGACATCATGCTATACCGTGGCGCGACTCAATCAAACAAAAAAAAATTATGAATGAATCAGGGAATATTGTTTACATTCGCCGGTAAACTGGCGGTAGCAACTTTGGATATCAAAGTCTCAATTTCAGCGGAGGATAAATTCTATTTTAATCGAAAGGGTTGGTACGAAGTTCGAATTTTTCAGATTAGAATTCCACTTTGAGCGCACGCGGAAACGTTTTTTTTATTATTTTTATCCTTTTAAATCGCGTGCGAAAATAGAAAGATGGGCATTGTTTGTTTGATTATCTGACGTTCTTGTTTATCGAGAATATTCGTTTGCATATTTTCTAGGATTTGTATAAAAATAGATAGAAAAGATATTTCACGGTAACGAACGCAAAGTATGCAATATTCTATAAAATTTCTCAGAGTAAAAATGATTTAAACTGTTCGAAGAATATTTTTTTAAAATACTACCCATGCAGAATCCCTGTATAATTGTTTTTTTAAAAAATATTTTTTTTTCTCTTCAACTTATGAACTTATTATATTACCCATGATGTCGGGCGTAAGGTAAAAACAAAAATCGTTCGACACTGCGTAATTGCTAAGGATAGAACAACCTAACTCGCTCAAATGGCAATGAATCTGAAAAAATGCGGCCGTTGCCACCAGCTCGAGGACAGTTATGAGCATGCGCAGTAAAGAAAAATGACGTCATTTGGCAATTTTTACAAACTTGACCACCAAAGTCAATTTTTTTTTTTAAATTTAAATTTTATTTTCGAACTAAATAAAAATGGAAGTAGAGATCTAGTGTTAACACATCTATTTCTGAAACCAACACTGATGATGATGGCTGATGAGCAAGCGATAAATCGATCATCGAATATATTATTTTTCGTTTCCGCATTTATTATCGTTCTCTAATAAAAATCAAATCAAGAGATTTTATTTTACACTTTCACTAAACGAAAGACCTTGGCAGGGCCGGATTTAAAGATTTGCCGCCTATAGGCTACTATCGATTTGCCGCCCCTGTCACAAAATTTTCTACTTTCGGAAATCTACCTTTCTACCTAAGCTGGCTAGCTGCAAAATAGGGAGGTATAAGCTGTTTAAATTACCACAACGAATATAAAAGAGAGAAAATATGTTTATTTGAAATACGATAGAAATAATTAGAACATAGAGTGATAGAAATCGGATATTTTCATTTCCGCTTATAACGCTTCGTCAAGTAAGGCAGACACAATACACAAGCATACGCGAAAGATGCTGCCATCTATCACGCGCCACCTCCACAATTTAGACATGTCCCTTAAGGGGAAGGAAATAGTCTCCAGGGACCTGTACCCGTGGGAAAATGCGCAATGACCTCCCACAGGACTTATGGACCCAACTGATTCAACGAGCAAATTCTCCGCATATACTGGACAAACACAAACATCCATGCCCGAACGGGATTCGAACCCTCACCCAGAGGCTCCAAAGGCTAGCTTCCTAACCGTTGCACTGCCTGGTCGGCTATCCTCACTTACCGTGGTCGCACAAGGTGTAACTGATGTGGTAGAACAACCAGCGACGACACTCATATTGCTTTCCAATGCGCACTGCGCTTTAAAACTATAATAGCTCTTATTCGACGATATGCACTTCTGTTCAACAAAATTACTTAACATTGAACAATGTGATACACATTTAAAGCTTATTAAATTGATACGAAAATAAAGTACAATCTAATTACAGGGACGCCTACTTTTACTGATCTCTTCAGAATTATAATGCAAAAACAAAAACTACACTGAAATTCTTAAGTAAATACAAAAAAAGCAGTAAACTTCGAAGAAGATCTGGGTAAGAACTAAGTTGTTACATCATTGGACTAGATGGCTCCATATCGACCCAGGCGCGGATCCAGAGTTCCTCCATAGGGGGGGTAATCCAGATTTCCCCTTTTTTTTGGGGGGGGGATTTAAAAAATGATTTTTAAAAATTCTTAATTTTTAATAAATAATTTTTAATCATTCATAATTTTAATTAAGTAATTAATATTAGCATCTCTTTTCAAATACTTGTTTAAAACTTTTTTTAAAAAAAACATCTTGCTTTTATAGATGATTTGATACTAAAACAAGTGAAAAAAAACCGTACAAAATGTTTTAATAATTTTTTAAAAAAATATTAAAGCCCCTAAAGAAGGATGTGTTTATGACGGACAAGATATGAACTGATTCCAATGAAATTTGGAATTAATTAGTAATTAATTAAGGTAGCATTAGATTCTAGTTGAACCTCAAAAATGAGAAAAAAAATTAAAAAACACCTTTTTTTACCCAAAAACCATGGAAGAAAAGGGTAGAAATATAAACTTCTTGTTTCTGAAGCGTGCCAATTTACGATTTTTTTATTTTTATAATTTTTTATGGGGTTCAATACGCTTTATAAACACATACAAATAATAAAAATTTATTTCCAATCACTGTAGGAGAAGCTAAAAATCCCGTCGACTGGTGCTTTTGTCGCGAGGGTCTCATTAGATTCATTACTACGGCTGCCATTTTAAAATATCAATTATAAAAAATCTGATTCTTGTATTTTAATATGTAATGAATAAGCATACAAAACTTCGAAACGATTAATTTGTTCCTTCCCTTTTGAACAATCCTCTGAAACACGGTCAATATTCAGGTGGTTACATGTTTCGCCCCCCTTAAAAACAGTAAGAAAATCTTGTATTTAGCAGCGGTTCTAAATCACAATGTAAATTGCTCAATTCTTAAAAACTTATCTGTCAATCTATTTCATATAGATTAAAATAAAGCTAAATGTCACCTTAACTTTTCAATATTCTATTTACAATTCTAGATATTTATCTTAGATTTCATACATATGCTTTTCTTTTTTTCTCTTTATCTTTTAAAAATACCATTAGTCATTACCCTACTTCCCTTAACTTAATTGTTTGTCACTCCGATGGCCTGACTTTGCGTTAGTTCATGAGAAAATGGAATTTAAAAGATAATTACTAATTCTATACAAATTCTATGTAGATCCTATATTAAAAGTTTATTACTTTTAGCAACTCGAAAACCAGTATTATTTTAGTACTATCAGAACTCAGTATTATTTTATTGTTTAATATAAAATACGAGTTTATGAACACTCTAAAAAAGACTGCACAAGTTTTGATCACTGAAGACGACACATTTTGATAATGTACCTTAAAAATAGGTTTGTATAAAAGTGAGAGATAAAAGTTATGATCTTAGGGGGGGTAATTACCCCAATTACCCCCCGCTGGATCCGCCACTGTATCGACCAGACCTAATATTCCTTTTTTTTTATATATTGATAGCAAAAGAAGACTGAATAAAAAAAAACTGCTTTTTTTGTTTGGCGTCTGAATGGTGTTTTTCCCCCGTTTCCGTTGTATTAAGATATCTGAGATATAGTTTTCTTGACTATTTTTTTCTGTCTACATTGTATTACAGTTATCTACGTACCTTTACATTCTTTTTTGAAAGCGAAATAACAGGAGAATTTCTTAAACTGTTCTACAATTTTTCTTTCAACTTCCAAATGGGGGGGGGGGGGGGGAGAGTGCAATTACATTCCCAGAGGCCATGTTTGCTACTAAATATTAAGTTTACGGTTTACGAATTAATTTCAATGTATATAATTTGTTTTCTTTCTTAAAAATATTGTTATATTCATTAAAAAAATTTATTGCCAAATACCGCGTTAATTGGTGGCAAAATTTGCCGCCCCCAAAATTTTGCCGCTCTAGGCTACAGCCTACTCAGCCTATTTAGAAATCCGGCCCTGGACCTTGGGAATGACTTTATGACTTTCTTGGTGGGGGGCAAGATCACCAAGCATTGCGACTTTAAGTCTATTGTACTAAGCCCCAGAAATGACACAAGCACAAGAGACACACAAAGAAAGTGACGACACAAACACATAGACAAATAAAGACCTTGGGAATAGCATCCATTATGTACTGGAAGGTAAGTAAAAAAAATAGTGCTATTATTTACGATTAAATTTAAATTATGCTGTTCGAATAAATATTTACTTTTTTAAAAGTTTCATTCTAGTAGACAACATTTCTTAGAAAGGATCAAATTTCCAAAAGTTCTCTTTTTATAAAAAAAAAAACTTTTATTTTCTTTCATAGAACAAAAAATGATGCACAATGTTCAAAGTTTCTTGTGTTTAAATTTCTTATAGAGTGCTCGAAAGCTATTTTAATTATTTGGATCATTTTTAATTTCTCTAGTAATTATAATTTGTGTTTTATCATAGCAACAGAAAAGTGGAGTATTTTGGTCTCTCCAATAACATTTATAGATCGGTGAAATCGCTGGAAGAAATGGAGCCAAGTAAAAGCGCCAAATTATAAAAGAAGCCAATAAATTGTCCTCGAGCCGTTGGCAACAGCCGCATTTTTTTAACATTCAGTAGTACATCCATTAATATACACCCATGGGATAGAATTGCTCTGGAAGTAAAACTAAGGATAGAATGAAACATCCATAAAAATATTCTTAAAATTATATTTTTATTCTAGAAATTTTAAAACTTAGCCTTTAAAATATTTTAATAATATTTAAATCTCTGTACAAAGTAGTGAAATGGAGATGATAGGTTAAAAAGAGAGGAAAAAACACCTGGTAGTTGATATTTGAAAAGAATGGTTTCGAAACAACTCCTTTAGTCCACACTTTTGCTTTTTAGCCTACTTTTCTTTTTTTTTTAATTCGAAGAATTAAAAAAAATGAAAAAGTAGGTTTTGACATGCGGTCGATGTCCGTCCGTCCGTCTGTCTGTCTGTCCGTCCGTCCGTCCTTACCCCCCTTCCAAAATCAGTTCTATTAATCCGATCTTAAAAATTCTTTTTTTATTAGAAAGGTATAACCTCAGTCATCCAACTTTCATACTTTTTGTCCGTCTGTCTGTACGATAGGACGGACATAAATCTACTATTTAACGACGAATTTACCATTGAATTAGCACTGAAATTCAATTTCGAGTCATTTAAATCGCTGAATTTAACTACAAATGCTACGGACAAGTGAGATACGTCAAAAAATTCAGCGCATCGAAATTAGAATACATTGAAAATTTCAGAAAAGAATTCGAATTCGAAGTACTTCAATTATTTAAAAAACTTCAAAATTTAATGCTCATTTAAAAAGCATTGGAAGCCATTTTTATTAGAATTAAATCACCATTGCCATCGCAACAATCGCTTGAGAAACTTTAATTCTTTTAGACAATAAATTAAAATAAATTTATTTTTGAGACATCGATCAATTTAAGATGACGTCAAATATATATTTCACTACGAGATCTTTGTATGTTGATATAAATTGTTTTCATTCTATTTAAAAGCGAGGAATTTTACATATTTATTCTTTGAAATATAAATTTTTGCAAACGATTTAAGTTATAATTATTTAATTTTCGAAATAAAATAAATAAAACTTGCCGAATTTAGCAAGTAAATGTTTATTGAGGAGTAGTTTTTTTTTATTTTTGTTCTACGAAAAATTAAATATTTATTTATAACTGCAAATAAAGCTGTGTTTATTTAGATGCTGCATTTAGTGAAATTTATTTCAAATTTAATGTGGAAAAACGGTTGTTGATGTCACTGTTACGAACCTAGTTTTTTCAAGATAAGAATTTTAATAAGTATTTAAGTAACAGGAAAGTAGGCTATTTTAGTTCTTCAAGAACTTCTTGTTATTTTTTAAGTTTTATTTTTTTGTGGCAAAATTCTAAACACGGTTTAAAGTCTCAAGAAAGTTTCTACTTGGTTTAAAAATAAAAAAATAAAAAAATTAATGTGTATTTCCCATTCCAATGACACTAATTAAAAAGTGTTTTACTTTTTCAAAGGAAGTTATGGAACTAAATCATTTGAAAAAGTTCTAGTACCTCGCTATTTATGTATGAGTAATTACATATTAGAAATAATTGGAAATAATTAAACTAGACAAAAAAAATCTTCATGCTAAATAAGAATCGACATTAAATGTGGTAGAATACTGGGTTGCTGTATTTGACAGTAGTTTGAATATCGCTATAGGATCAATAAAGAAAGTTTCTTAAAAATAACGTGTTTTTACCAAAATATAGACAGAAAATCGATTTTTTTAAACAATCTTTTCCTAATTCTAGATATATCCACACCCAAAAATCAAACGATTTTTTATTTTGATTAGTTAGTCATTTTCTAACATTTAACTCTAAATTGATTTTGAAAACTTGATATTATGGAAGCTGAAGGTTCTCAAGGGGCCGATCTTTAATATTGAGTTGTTATTGGTTACGTAGATTAAAGTTTTCATTTTTGCATTTCCGCGATTGATAGTTGCTTCGGTTTCACACCCGATGCGCTATAAAATCCACGGATATTTTGTATTTAGGGTACTTCATAGCTGGTAATTTTTTGGTGGTTAATCAAAAGAATCGTGGCCGGTAATTTTACGCCAAATCTGGTAACCCGACAAATTGGTATTATGTCAACCTTAAGTGAAATTAATAACTGCATTGGACAAATTCTAAATGTTCATCTATTTAATCTTAAATGCATATATTTTATTCTGAAATTTTCTTATACTAATATTTTATCAATCATATGCTTAAAGACTTGAAATAATTATTTACCTTTTTAAAATCAATTCTTCGGTAATTTAAATTTAAACTTTTTTTATGAATATGGACTAAAATTTAATGAATTTTTCCGCTGTTTTAAGTCAGCCATGTTGAAATTAAATAGTATTTTTGGTCATTTTTCGAGATGGCAACTATCTCTGCAAATTCCGTTGTTTGTTGACATTTCGGCTTCGCGACATTTTTGAAAAGTCGCAAAATCCGGCTACGATTCTTTAGGTTAACCTTTTTAGCATTTAGATAAAGCTATTCTACAAATTTCATTACTTAACGGTTGCTTTGGGTGCCTATTCAGGTGTTGGCTCGTCACCTGACTGTGGTTCTAAAATACCCGTCGCCAACAGCCCTCGTGTAGCTCTAGTGCTACAATATTTCAAACCAAAAAATATTACATTACAATAAATTACACAATGTAAAAAGAACAATAAGAGAATGAAATTACGAAATCAAACAATAAAATAAAACAACATAAAATAAATCGCTATGAAAACAGACACTTTCCAAAAATATTTAGCAATTTCACTCTTTTTTTAATATTAAATTGAAATAGTTAGATCAAATTATCAATCACCAAAACAATAGTAATTCCAGAAGGACCAGAAATTAAAAAAACAATACCCTTTTCATCTGTTGTCATGCTTAGAAATATGCCTATTGCCTGTCCTAGTTAAAATTTACCTTGCACTAATTTAATCTATTATCTATACCATAAGTAGCATCAAAATTAAAAAAAAAATTATTTTAATTTCCTACGGGTTGTTTCACGTCTCGAATGGCAACATATTCAACGGTCTTGTTTTTATTTTTATCCTGAATGTAAGCTGTAACGGGTGCGGGTTCGATTCTTGCCTTCGCCCTTGGAATGACTTTATGACTGTACTTCCATTACTCTACTACTGTACTGACTGTACTGCATTTACTGACTGTACTGACATTATGGGTGTACTTCCTATTTCTGTGACAGTAAAAACTCTTTCTGTGTCTGTCTTACTTGACGAAGGCTTATAAGCGGGTCTCTGATTAAGCACACAAGCCGGAATATATATGTACCCTACCCTACTCTATCCTGAATAACTTTTGTTTTTGGTGGGTTCACAAAAATGTGTTTGGCCGAGATAGCCTGGTTTAGGTAAGGTATTGGACTGGTATCCCTATGGTTGCGAGTTCGAGTCCCGCTGCCTTCCAAGAACGCCTTCTCCGCTACTGGTGACTTGTGCATGTTAAATCCGTTGTGTTCACAAAGTCCTTCAAGTTCCCATACCAAATCAATACCTCTGGGGGTGACAAGTCAATTCTGGGGATCCTGTAGTTTGCCTCTGTCTCTAAAAATTAGATGGATCCACTTATGTGTGTGTGTGGTACGCCTGTCTTATACTTGACGACGGTTTATAAGCGGGTCTCTGACCAAGCACACAAACCTAAATATGTCAACCAACCAACCAAATGTGCTTCTTACACGCAAAAAAATGGTACTGGTCCTGCAACTCAACCAAGTTCGGTTGAAGGGTGTTTAATTGGCACAGCCAAACGGGTGGTTTCTTTCAAACCTACCAGTTTAGTTACCATAACTATACTCGTTAGATTGAACGAGTTTAGTCAACGGGACCAGACTGCCTCAATGAGTTCGGTTGCGACAGCTAAACTTTGTCTGAGAACTAAACTGCGCGGTATGAGTGTAGTTCTCTCAACCGAACTAGTCGTTTGCGCCAGCTGAACAATTCTAACCAAACGTGTTTGGTTCCTGCAACTAGACAGTCCTGTCAGTCCTATAGCAACCGAACAGTTTGGTTGGAAGAACTCAATTTTCGTTTGTACGTACCAGACAGTTTTTTGCGTGTAGAATATTTTACTTATTAAATTTTAAAAAAAGCCAACTTCTTGTGGTGCAGTAGGTTGTTCAAATCATTTGTTAAAGACAGCTTGTATAGAAAGAAAAGTTTCAATTCCTAGGTTGTCATGAAAGAGATGGTCGTTTTGAGAGCGAAACCGAAACAACCAAGGAAATCGCAGTACCCCGAAAAATGAAAATAAGCGCATAATGTTTCAGGTGATTACCTGAAACATTCTCACTGAAAAAACAACTCAGAAACACAATAAACAATCATGGTAAACATAATATAAAAAAAACCGCCACGGTGGCGCAATCGTTAGGATGATAGCCTTTGGAACTGCTGGGGTCGGGTTCGAATCCCGGTCAGGCATGGATGTTTGTGACCGTCAATAAATGTTGTTGCTTTTCTATGTGTTTGTGTTGTCCTTTCTTTGTGTGTCTCTTGTGCTTGTAAAAACTCTTTCTGTGTGTCTGTCCCACTTGACGAAAGCTTATAAGCGGTTCTCTAAACAAGCACACAAGCTGGAATATATATGTACCTACCATACCATACCATAAAAAAAATAAAGTTGCTTACTTCAGCAGTAACCTTCGCCTTGACTTTGGGGTAAGATTTGCTAGTTAAAGTTTTATCCTTTATAACAGCGAATTTTATTGCAATAAAAATTAATTTAAAACTACGAAGTATAAGATAAGAAAATATTTTACTGCCGTCATTTCTTTATTAGCATACTTTTCTACTAACTTAAGTTAATAATTGTTGCCAAAAAAACAATGCTTAATTTGCATTACCGCGATAAATAATTACATATAAATTTCTGCTATTGTATAAAACTTTCTTATGAAAGTTTATGTATGTCAATTGCAAATTTACATTAATTTTATGACCATTTTATTAGCTTAATAAAATTACCAGGAAACTATTAATACAAAAATTTAATGATCTGTTTTGATTTTATTCTTAATAAATTCAAAAAAAAAAAAATATTTAACAGGAGGAAAATATGTTTTCCGTGTTGGATATGATTAAGGCAATTTTGTTTTTTCTCATAACCCATAAATAAATATAGAACTTTCAGAGGTTTTTTAATGTTGTGACTCCAGCGAGAATATCAAGAATTAAATGCAGGGATAAGGTTATCAATTTTTTGCAGTTACTATTTGGCTTTGAGATTTCCTCTTGGTGGTTGATTTGGGCTCAAAAATGCTCCTAGAACAAAATTACAAGCTATCTAATCTAATTAACAAAAAAAACCGCTAATTTTGACGGTTAAATTGCGTTAATGAATATTTATGCTTAAGTAACAAGCAGTGGTGGATTTAGGTTTGAGGACGCCCTAGGCCCGAGACGATATGGCACCCCTTTTTCTTTCGTAAAAATTTATATATGTATATAGTATGTATGTATGTATAGTATATATGTAATATGTACGCATATATATATGTGTGTGTATAAAATAATGAAAATGATAACAATAATAATAAGAAGGATAAATCCAATTCAGGTATAAATTAAACATTTATTTGTTTAACATAATTAATAATTTCGGTCATAGTTTTAGTCATTTTAAAAAATTTGGCGCCCCTCAAAATTTGTCGCCCTAGGCCCGGGCCTCACGGGCCCAAGCATAAATCCGCCTCTGGTAACAAGTAACAAATATATACAAGGAAGTTTAAATCGTGATTATTATTTACTACTTTGTATTAAGAAAGTTTTGTACATTTCTTACTAGATGGCAGCACCACAATTCTCAGCGGAGCCTAATTATTTATTCAGGTTAGGTTAGTTATGAATTATCGTCGCACTAGAGCTACACAAAGCTATTTGCGATGGGCGTCGTAATTTAGAACCACAGTCAAGTGACGAGCAAACACCTGAGTAGCCACCCAAAGCAACCATTAAGGGCGACATCGTACGCAGCGTTGATACTTTGGTGCATATTTAACGTGCATTCCCTCTTCGTCGGACATTTTTGACTGCACGGGCCGTTTGTAGATCGGCAGTTATTTTGGCGATGCCCGGACCCGAACCTGGGACCTTCCGCAAGCAAGGCGAACACCTTAAACAGCTGGGCTTCCCAGCCCTCTCTTATTCTGAGGTCTTGGAGTCCTAAATAAATGGGGAACCATTATTGTTTTGTTTTCATTTCCTTTTAAATAAATCGCAATTTCAGTAAATTAGCTACTTATTATAAAACAAGTAATTTTAATGTAAAAATCAATTTCATCGGTTTTAAATTATACATATATTAAAGGAAACTGAATATTGACTACTTTCATTACGACTGAATGAACCGGGCTTCTTGGGGGGTAGGGGTGGGCACATATATATTCCGACTTGCGTGCTTGATCAGAGACCCATTTTCGTCAATTCAGACAGACACATAATGAATTCACCCATTCGCGAAGGCGGGAATCGAACCCGCACCCGATACAGCGAGCAGACTGCTAGCGTAATGGTCCAAACCACTCGCCCATCCGGCTCTATTGGCTTGTTTCAGGAGACGTAATTCCTGCCCTCTTTCAGTCCCTTTTCTTTCTTTGATCGGTGCTCCGTTCCCACACGGCAATGATTTGTTCATCAAGTGCTCCAAGAAAGACTATTTACATTCGGAATTTATGTTGCCACTCAGGACCTAAAACATTGTCAAAAACAAAATCAGCAATTTCGAATGTGGTCAAGTGACGAGACCAACATCTGGGCGAGCATCCGAAAAGTGAAAAGGGGTCGTAGGTGGATTTAAGGTGAATTACCTACTCTTCTGTAATAATGCTCTGAGGGGCCCGGATAGCCGAGTGGATTGGACCATTACGCTAGCAGTCTGAGTGCTGTAACGGCTGCGGGTTTTATTCCCGCCTTCACCCTATATGTCCTTTCTTTCTCTGTGACCGTAAAAAAAATTTCTCTGTCTTACTTGACAAAGGCTTATAAAGGGCTGTAAGGAGCCTAGTGGTCCGGACCCCGGACTTGAGATCGAAAGGTTGAGAGTTCGAGACCCGGTTGCCACTGAAGACTTACCGAGTATACGCGGAGTACGTGCTCGTAAAATCTGTTGGGTCCGAAAGTCCTGTGGTCGGTCATTGCGCAGTTCACCATGGGTACAGGTTCCTGGAGAAAATTTCCCTCCCCTTCAGGGACATGTCTAAATTGTGGAGGTGGCGACAGATGCTGCCATCTGTCGACAGATGACAGCATCAGTCATATGTGTTTGTGTGTGTCTTGTGTTGTCCTACTTGACGATGGTTTATAAGCGGGTCCTTGCGACCAAGCACACAAGCCTGAAAATATATGTAAACCAATCCAATCCAATCCAAAGGCTTATAAGCTGGTTATATATGTACAGCTGTGGAAATAAAAAAGTACCCACTTGAGGTTATTTCATCTGCTAGTCTCCCTATAGAATCGGACAATTAACATTCCGAGTTAATTGCATGATACAAAATTTGCACAAGGGGCCATCTTCATATTAAAAATATTACGATCTTTGAAATTTCCAATAGCTACACCTGTTAAGAATCTGTGTTCCTGGAAGTGGGTTAGCAGATTAACTGACCAGCAGACGAGTGAGATGATAAGATTCTGTTTATTATGATTGCGGGAGCTGTATTTATAAACTGTTTTACAAAACTGTTGCCAGATGCACGTCAATAAATAACAATAAAACTACATATCGATATAAATAAATAATCGATTCACAACATTCTCCCACCTTTTGTCTGGTAAGCAGACAAAATACATTAAAGTTACATAAAAGTATTTAAATATTCAAAAAAATGAAATTCAATTCCAAAAAATAGCACTAATATTTTAAGATTAGACATTTCTTAATTATCATATAAAATTTATGTAAACTTTAGCTATATTAATTTTGACTATAAAATTTTAACTAAACTACATTAACAATTTTCGTAGCTAAGGAACAATAAACTTGAACAGCAAAAAAAAGTCTTAATTTCAAAGTCTCATTGGCCTCTTCACTTGCCGTCCACTGCGTGTTGTCTGAATCTGAGGTTCTATAGATGTTGGTAACTCAGAAGGACATCTCATTGGCCCCTTCACCGGTCTTTCACTACACGTTGCCTGATGTTCTATGGACGTAGGTAGATCTAGCTCAGGACAACCTGCAGTAGCTCTTGGCAGCTGTTCAGACCGGATCTCTAAAGGATACAACCGCTGAAGTGGTCGAACTATACTTGAATTGGCCAATTTGAGCCGAGCCACTCGCTGTCCGCCATCCTTACCGGAAAAAAGCTGTACCACACGAGCCAACGGCCATTCTATCCTCTTTGAATTCTCAGACCCCACAAGCACAATGTCTCCCTCCAAAATATCAGATCTCTTTGATTCAGGGTTCTTGACGAGCTCTGATAGGTACTCTTTCTGGAACCTCTTTCGGAAACAATCTCTAACTTTCTGTAGATACCTCAGTCTTTTCCGAAGATGATTTCCATCTAGTAGATCTAGGTCAATGGTGTCACGGCATACTGGTGAGCTAACTTCTCGCAGAAAATGAGCAGGTGTTAACGGCTGTGGCTCATTTGGATCTTCCGACAAATATGTCAACGGTCGTTGGTTTATCGTACTCTCGCAGTCGGCTAGCAAGGTGAACATCTCTTCGTAACCAAGGCAAGCTTTTCCAAGACTTCTCTTCAGAAGGTCCTTGAGAACACGTATCATCCGCTCCCACCATCCACCGTACCAAGGAGCGCTTGGAGGACTAAAGTTCCACTTTATCTTCTTCACTGCACTCTCTGCTTGAATAGTATCCCAGTCTAGACTCTGAAGTGCCCTTGAGGTACCACAAAAGTTCGTGCCATTATCCGTGTAGATTATCGAAATTCTTCCCCTACGTGCAATAAATCGACGCAGAGCTTGAATAAATGCATCAGTGGATAGTGATGTTATCAACTCGAGATGTACAGCTCGGTAGACACCACAAGTAAATAGGACGATCCAAGCCTTTATCCCTCCCCGCAAAAAAATAGGACCCGCCAGATCAGCTCCTGTGACTTGAAATGCAGCAACTCTCTGGATACGGTCAGCAGGTAATGGGGCGGTTTCAGTAGTCGCGGCTCTTGCTGAATGACGTTTGCAGGGTATGCACCTGGACAGCACCTCACGAATAATTCTTCGCCCTCTGGGAATCCAAAATCTTTCACGTAGTTGGCTTAGGGTCGTCTGTACACCAGCATGGTTTTGGCTTCTGTGGGTGTACTCTATTAGACGTCTTGTTATTGCATGGTCAGGTAGAACCGTAGGAGATTGAAATTCTGCATCATCTTCTCCGTAAACGAGTCGTGTTTGTATCTTCCACAGGCCATCGATTTCTAAGAATTTCATAGATTTTTCATGCTTTTCTTTTCCTTCTACTAACCACTCACTTTGAATCATTTTTATTATAGCGGTTTCGGCCCTTTCAAATTCCTCAGTCGACAAGGTAGTTCCAATCTTCTCATTACCTTTCTTGGAGTTGTGACAAAACCTAAAAATCCAAGCAACCATGCGTACTATCATAGGGTAACTGGAGAAATACAAAAATCTGCTACTTATTATTTCTTTCTGAAAATTCGATGCGCTTACTATTACCTTTCTACGTTCTATCAAAGCCTCCGCTGGACAAACCAATTGTGATGTAGGCCAAGAAGTTTCTGGTTCCTGCAGCCACGAAGGACCCTCCCACCATCTCGTCTCGTGAAGATCAAGCCAAGTACAAGAACGAGAGGGTAGATCTGCCGGATTGAGGTCGCCAGGAACATGTCTCCAGTTGTCTGTGTCGGTCAAAGCTCGAATTTCTTTTACCCTATTTCCAACAAAGGTGTTCCAGGGCTCTTTATTCTTTATCCAAGCCAGAACCACCATAGAGTCAGTCCAGAAGAAGGTTCTGAAAGGCAAATTTAGAGCTTCCATCGTAGATTTATATAAACGCGCAGCTATTGCAGCACCTAGTAATTCCATTCTTGGGATAGTAGGTCGGTTCATTGGCGCAACTCTTGATTTCGCTGAAACTAAGCTTATGTATACCTTATCTTGCTCTTCACAGCGTAGAAATATACAACAAGCGTACGCAGCGGCTGAAGCATCGGAAAAGACGTGCAAAGAAGCATCTGCTACTTCACCACGGAACATTCTTCTTGGTATAGTGCATAGCTTGATCCTGTCCATATGTTTTGCCCACTTATTAAATTCGATTTGCAGCTCTTTCGGGAGGGGGTCGTCCCAACCTATATCCTTTTTCCAGGCTTCCTGTAGAATTAATTTGGGGAACAGCATGGCAGGACAGGAGAATCCTATGGGATCGTAAACACTGTTCACTATTGACAGCAAACTTCTCTTCGTTGCCTCAGGAATGGTCAGAGCTTTAGGTAATGCACATGTCAACTCATCAGCACTATTCCACCTCAAACCCAGTACAGGTTGGTCATCCATATCCCCTGTTGGTGTAGTGGTCCAACACCGAAGATCAAAACAGCCAGCCTGCATTATATCTCTCGCCTGACTTTGTAGCACTTGAAATTCTTCTTCGTTTTCGACACTAGTGATCAAATTATCCACATAGAACCCTTCTTTTAACTTTCCCATTGCAAAAGTCATGTCTTCTCTTTGAAACCTGTCCAGTCCAAGGTGATGAGATATCGTTGCATTCAATAGGAATGGAGACGATGTGACACCAAAAACTACTCGGCAATGCCTATACTCTTTAATACGCTTGCAGTCCTCGTCACTCCACCACAGAAACCTCAACACATCTCTATCCTCTGGACGTACACTCAGCTGCAGAAAGGCTTGTTTTATATCCGCTGTAACTCCCATAGCACCCAATCGAAATCTATTCAGCAAGGGTGGGATTTCTTCTGTCAAACTTGGACCCGTGCTTAGACACTCGTTTAAGGAAGCACATCCAGTTGTCTTCAGTGAGGCATCAAACACGGGGCGGATCTTGGTCGTTGCACTCGTCAACTTGATCACCGGTCTGTGAGGTAAATAATATAATGGAGGAGTCGCTCCTGAAAACTCTACCTCTTCTATTATACCCTCACTTTTCCACTGAAGAAAAACCTCGTGATATGCCTTCAAAATATCTTCCCTAAGCAAACGTTTTGTGACTCCTCTTAATCCGGATTCGGCAATTTCGCGATTATTATAAAGTGGTGGATGTCCCACCAACCATGGTAACGAGACCTCATACCGTTGTTCTTCGTTAATCTTTAAAGTTTCCTGAAAATGTACCAAAGTTTCTTCATTTATTACCTTTTTAGTCTTATCTTTAGATAGATCAGTTATTCCTAAAGTCTCCAGATCCCACAGCTTCTGTACATCAAAATTTTGCAAAGCGAGAGTAACCATATTGACGACATCTTTCTTCTTTCCTAGACCTAAAATTGACCATCCGAGTAATGTTTCAATAGCCGAAACTCCAGATTGGAAAATTTCAATTCTTCCGGTCAAAATCCTTCCCAGCACATCGGCTCCAATAAGAACTCTTATGGGTGGTGCATCTTTTCCAACATCTGTCAGATGTATTCCCCTGGAAGATAGCTCAGAAAGCAAATCGTTGTCCCGCATTCTAGGAAGAGTAGTGCAAATCTTGGGTTGATCGAGGAATGAAATTGACGTGGTATACTTCCTGTCTAATCCCTCCACGGCGACCTTGTATACCTTGTGTTCCGTGGCAGGGGTGGTACCACCTCCGAATAATCCCTGCGATAATACCTCTCTTCCCGTTGGTGCAAGACCTAGCTCTTCAGCCAAACTCTTCTCAAGGTATGACCGATGCGACCCGTCATCTAATAGAGCTCTTGCAGCTATATTCTTTCCCTTGTGCCGTAGTCGTATCATGATTGTCTTTAAATAAATCTCGCGTTGCAAAGGTTCAGCCGAAAACATTGCCGTGGTTTCCTCTTCATCCTTTTCATCTCTGCGTGTAGAGTCAGTTTTCTTCTTGACGGTCAAATCCGGACAAAGCAGAACATAATGTCTCTGGTTGCATATTAGACATTGGACATTGCTTCGACAATTACGAGAAAAATGGCCAATCTTCAGGCATGTTAGACAACCCTTCCTCTTCGTAACTGCAGCCCTTTTATCTTTCATCGACATCTGAGCAGCTTTTCTACAATCCTGGCTGTTGTGCCGCTTATCGCAGAAGAGGCAATTGGGGGCAAACGCTGTACCGGCAGACGACAGGAGGGACGACGCCGAAGGCACATCCACAGGAAGAATTTCTTTAGCTTGCTTCTTTTCTTTAGAGAATCCAGACTCTGCTAAAGAACGATGTTCTTCACCTTCAACCTCATGGCCTAGAAAAATCATCATATTGTTCAACATGTCTTCCTTTGTTATGGCATGAGGGTCTTCAACGTCAGTCTTACTGTTTAGCCTGTACCTGTCCCAAGCCTTCAAAATTTCTGTAGGTAAACAGGACTCCACCACAGGATACAGCATCGCCGCGTAGTTCTTTGTAGTAACACCCAGTGTTTCAAGTGCTCTTAGATATGATCCAAGTTTATCGTACAATTCCGAAAGTCTAATATTTGATCGGTTGTTCACCAAGGCTAGCAGATCCCGTATATACACCTCAATGAGCAAGTCTCCTCTCCCAAATCTGGATTTCAGGTGTTCTATAACCTTTTCATAGTTAGCCTTTGACGGGGGGTAGCTTTCTACAATATCACGGGCCTTTGTTTTGGGCTTCAAGGAAGAAATTAAGTACTGGAACTTATCTTCCTCTCTCAAATCTACATCCTCGTGAATGCGACCAAACTGGCCCCAAAAGGCTACCCATGTCCTAGGAACCAGCTCAAATTCTTTTAAGATAAGTTTCGAAAGCTTCAGGCTGTCCACAACGGCTTTGGAACTTGTTGATTTAACATCATCTTCGGGATTTTTGAAGTCGCACTGTAAATACTTACTGTATTCAGACCTTAAATCTGTTAACTTGTCTCTGTAAGACTCAATTGTATCAAATTCTTCATCTGTATATTCAAGCACTACAGTGTTTATTTCCTCATCGACTTTAAAGAGCCGTTCTGCCTTCTCAACAACCCTGTTAAAATTCGAAGAAATATCTTTAGCTTGAGTACCAGCGCTTTCCAAAGCATCGCTTAAGGGGTCTAAGGAGTCTTAAAAATGTGCAAAGAAGGTACGACAAAGCCTAGTCTGACCTTTCATGTCATTTTTGAACTACTCAATGTATAAGTATAATTTTTTTTATATGTAATTCTACAAGATTTATTTATTATAAAACAAGTTTTAAAATTTATGAAACTTTAGCCAAAACTAAAATAAATGATATTAAACATGAAGGTACTTGAACACACTGTGATTAGGCTTGCGCGGCAAATTGTAAGGTCAAAATTGAAGAAATGAATAAGAAAATGACTTTATATTGTACAAATATGTACAAACTAGGACTTATACCTAAATTCTCAGCT
The DNA here is from genome assembly GCA_023701765.1 of Hylyphantes graminicola. Classification (NCBI taxonomy): domain Eukaryota; kingdom Metazoa; phylum Arthropoda; class Arachnida; order Araneae; family Linyphiidae; genus Hylyphantes; species Hylyphantes graminicola. The sequence goes on along the minus strand of CM043113.1, from coordinate 64,919,603 downwards.
CAATTTTAATTAGAAATTATTTTTATAAAAATTTAAAATCAAAATTTTTAAATTTTTATTAATTTTTTTAGAAAAAAGTTCTTAAAATAATTTCTAATTAAAATTGAGCTGAGAATTTAGGTATAAGTCCTAGTTTGTACATATTTGTACAATATAAAGTCATTTTCTTGGTCATGTGTTCAATTTTGACCTCACAATTTGCCGCGCAAGCCTAATCACAGTGTGTTCAAGTACCTTCATGTTTAATATCATTTATTTTAGTTTTGGATAAAGTTTCATAAATTGTAAAACTTGTTTTATAATAAATAAATCTTGTAGAATTACATATAAAAAAATTATACTCATTTATTGAGTAGTTAAAAAATTACAAGAGAGATCAAACTATGCTATGTAGTATCTTCTTTGCACATTTTTAAGACTCCTGTGACCCCTTAACCGCTTTGCAGCATTCGTAAACACGCGGCGTAATTGACTTCGCTCTGCTTTCAACTTTTCAAGTTTCGCAGTTTCTTCGGTCGTCATGTTTTTCGTAGACATGCAAACGGCAAGACCAATCAGCCACAGAAAATTTCAGCTAGCTTCAAAACGTTGTTTAATTGAAAAAGTCGGCTTGCTTCAAAACTGGTTTCAATGCAAACTTCAACAGGCTAATTCGGACACAGCCAAGTCCAATCGGCTACAGAAAATTCAACTAGCTTCAACGTTGTTTAGCTGAAAGGCGGTGGCTTCAGAACTCAAATTTGGATGTTATCGCGGAGTCCAGCATGTCATTCAAACACGGCCACGTTCCTTCAGCTACGAATAATCCACGTCAGCTTCCAATATGTTCGCCACCTCCAGGAATAAACTAATCTTGCAAACTAGCAGAAGATATGCAGTAATACTTTTTACTTCGCGGACGCCATGTTAAGAATCTGTGTTCCTGGAAGTGGGTTAGCAGATTAACTGACCAGCAGACGAGTGAGATGATAAGATTCTGTTTATTATGATTGCGGGAGCTGTATTTATAAACTGTTTTACAAAACTGTTGCCAGATGCACGTCAATAAATAACAATAAAACTACATATCGATATAAATAAATAATCGATTCACAACAACACCCAATTTTAATAACTTAGAAATGTTAAGCACTCTTGAAAACCCTTAAATCTAAGTTTTTGTTACATTTGGATGAATATTTAACGAGTTATTCAATCGAATCACTTGTGAACCTTTTGGGGACCATTCCTAAAATGACAAGCAAGCATGCATGCAAAGCCGTCTTTATTTATCAATTACACACGTAATCTTATACACAGTCCCCTAAAGGGTAATTAAAAAGTATTTTGTGATTTACTCAGCAAATTATGAATAAAAAATTTTAAAAATTGGGATTTCGCTTAAACTTCTTGTCTTAAATTTATTTCTTTAAAAATATTAAGGGGTTTCTATTCATATTTTTTTTAAAAATTAATATAATAATTATTTAAAAATATAAAAATTAATTTAAGTACCCCAATATTGAATGCATTTTGTTTGGGTTATTGTAATTTTTTTTCAGTAAAAAATTCGTTTCATTACCTTAATTATTTATAGATCGGGATAGTTTTTTATGTGCAACTCATTTAAGATTATGGGACCTAAACTTTGCGCGTCCCTAACTCCTCTAATAATGCTTAAAAACTAACAAAATTTGGCATTTCGTATTAACATAGGTCAGAGATTTGAAATATGGATTCAAAAAGGGGTGTTGCTATTGGAAATTTTAAAGTTAGTAACATTTTTAATATGAAGATGGCACCTTATGCAAATTTTGTGTCATGCAATTAACTCAGAATGTTAATTGTTCACAATGTCAAAAAGGTCCGATTCTATAGGATGACTAACGGCCAAAATAATCACTAGTGGGTACTTTTTTATTTCCACAGCTGTACCTACCCCTACCACTGAACTTTTTGTTATTTATTCCTGTTACTCTTTATTCCGTTTTTCGTATATGTCAGTACACGGCCTAACCATCACCTTGGCCTACAAGACTCGGGCTTTGGGCCCAGAATTGATTATAAATCAACAAATGTTGCTACACACCTCATAATTTTGTTTGCTTATATGACAAATGGATATTAGTTTAAGTGTTTTTTATAATTTACTTTTATAACTTTGCAGTACGCATATTAAGTAACAATATTGTTCGGAAAAAAGGCTATCCATCCAATATCTCCGGGCCTAATGCCCCAACTTGTAATGGTCCTGTCAGTATCGAAGATCGTATATAATGTTAAGCCTTCTAGTTTCTACGGTTTATGGTATGGTATGGTACATATATATTCCAGCTTGTGTGCTTGCTCAGAGAACCGCTTATAACCTTTCGTCAAGTGGGACAGACACAGAAAAATCTTTACAATTACAAAGAAATGAATAACACATAGGCAAATAACAACATTTATTGACGGTCACAAACATCCATGCCTGACCGGGATTCGAACACGACCCCAGCAGCTCCAAAGGCTAGATTCCTAACGATTGCGCCACCGGGGCGGCTTCCTAAGTTTTAGTCAGGTTGTATGTTCCCGTCTGTCTGTTTCTAGCCTTCATGGAGTATTAACACATCCAATTTCTCCTCGATATTTAGAACCCTGATACCTAAGTCTATGTTGGCCAAATTCCTAACCAACTTGGTCACAGTAAAATATTTATGTGTTACTTGAAACATTTATTTATGTATTATTTTAGAGCAACCTTGCTGGGCCTCTGACCTGTTGTTGGTCGACAATTTTTTAGCCTACTTTTTTTTTAAATGCGAAAGAATTTTTAAAAAAAAAATGAAAAAGTATGTATTGACATGAGGTCGATGTCCGTCTATCTGTCTGTCCGTACCCCCTTCCAAAATCGGTTCTATCCATCCGATCTCAAAAATTCTTTTTTTTGTTTGAAAGGTATGACCTCAGAGACCCTACTTTCATACTTTTTGTCCGTCTGTCTGTACGATCGGACGGACATAAATCTACTATTTGTCGACGAGTTTTCCATTGAACTAGCATTGAAACTCAATTTCGAGTCATTTAAATCGCTGTTGCAACAATGGCATGAGAAAATTTCTTCCTTTTAAAAATATTATTTGAAATAAAATTTATTTTGGTTATAAATCCTTTTGGAATGGACGTCAGGAATGTGATTTTTTAATTGTTTGATATTCGTTTACTAAGTAAGTTTCAAGGCATATTTTTTGCGTATAATACTGATTAGTTTTAATTAACATTTCTTAGTTGAGTGCATTTTGGAGTAGTTTCATGTTTACTGTTTAATATAAATAAATATTTAATTATTCGTAGAACTACAAATAAATCAAGCAGACGATAAGTAATATTAATTTTATTTGCTATAGAAAATGAATGAAAATAGTTTATTTTGGCGTTAAGAAGTTTAAATTATAGCTGGATGCTGTGTTTAGTGAAATTTAATCTAATGCATATACATTTTATGTAGAAACTTTTGTAGATGACACTTACTGTTACGAAGCTAGTAGTTTCCCTATAAGAATTTCGGTTTAAGTAACATGAAAGTAGGCTATTTTAGTTCTTTTAGAACTTCTTGTTGTATTTGTATTTGTCTAAAAAAGAAACAGCAACAGTGATTTCATAAAAAAGAATTTTTAAACAAATCATCTAAATTTATTCAATTTCAACAGATCACTCAACATCATTTTATGAATGAAATAACTTCTCATACAATTGCTTTATTTACATGCACACATAATCGTAAATTTCATGGACAGACTACAATACAAGTTCACATGCTAATTTAACAGTAGAGCATAAATATAGTAATATTCGTTGCTCATATCAATTAGATATCACATATATTCCCAAAAATGTTTGGTAAGAACGTGTCAATATAAAATTTAAAAGTACTAAAATTTTAAAATTAATTTATTTTCTTTGTTTATAAAAAATAAAGCAGAATTCAATCAAATAAAATGAAGCAAACACACACACAATGGTAATTTTTTTTTAATGTTTCCCCAATGGCAGTTTATCGTTCCCCCAAAACAGGGCCTAGGGGCCCGGATAGCCTAGATCGCAGCACATTTCGTTAACAGTCTATGCGCTATAACGGGTGCTAGCTCGATTCCCGCCTTCGCCCTGGGTTTGCATTATCTCTCTGTGTCAGAAAAAATTCTGTCTGTGTCTGTCTTACCGATTAGATCCCGCAATTTTTAAAATAACATTCTACAACAGTCTGCCTCCAAAAACAAATGAAGGGAAAAGTTGCAAAACTCACGATACGTTGCAAAACTCCAAAGTATAACTACGATATAGTATCCGGTCCGTTCATTGGCGAATTTTGAAAATGACAAATTCAATTGGGTGAAGTCGCCAATGACCGGAACGGACAGTATAACTTAGTGATTATAAGTGAGTTTTCAACTACACCTTTCAGATTATATTACAGTTGAGCATGTAATTTTAAGCAACATATACATTACTATCGTTTTTTATTTAATTCTAAAAATAATAATATGCTAAAAATCTTATGCCTAAATAGACATTCGATTTACAAATTTGTAAAAAACAACACACATTTAATAACAAAAACAGAAAACTCTTTTTTTTCAACAGAGCAATATTATCACTCAAAATATTGTTTTTATTTAAAATCTTTAAAAGAGCGATTTTGTCACGAAATAATTTAGTACAATTTCAATATTAATATCACTGGTTTTTACATCTTTTAAAGAATCATTTTTATTCATCTTCTGAAGAATATATCTTTAAATTATTACCAAAGTCTTTTTTTACTTTGAAAACAATATTGGTTGACAGTGCAAAAATATAACTCGAAATTTTATTTTTATACAAAATTTTAGAAAGACAAATATACATTATGTAACATAAATTTTTTTTTCGGCATACATTCATTATATTTTTAATACAAAAAAGTGCAAATTTCATTTTAAATGTATTTTCTTTGGTACTATGTAAACAATTTGTGAAATCCCCTGTGATTATGAAATCCCCTGTGAGTCTGAACTAGGTTGCAAGCACTTTCTCCATAAATAAATTTCCTCCTGCTAATAAATTGAGCATTATTTATCCCATGCACGAAACAAGCTGACAGCATAAATTTCTGTTAGCCAGAATTTCTAAGTCTGGTTAGAGGACGGTTCTTAAAGATAAGGCAAGTATAATTCCAATCATTATTATATTTATGCAGGTTGGCCAATAATCTAATTATCCAGTAAACATATTGTTAACAAACCATACTGGCTACCAAAACTTAATCAGCACTAACTCTGTGATTGCATGCATAAGGATAGGGCAAGTATAGTTCTAATCAGTATATTTATGTAAGTTTACTTTAGCCAATAATCCTATTACATAAAGTTCACAAGCCATACTGGCTACAAAATTGAATCAGTACAAGCCATGTGACTGTATGTAAGAGATTTCATGGACGTATTCTTAAGAGTAGGGCAAGTATATACCTTTTTATTAACATTTAGCGGCACAGTTTTCTTCTTTTTTTTTGACAAGTTGCAATCAATACTTGTCCAGTTCACCATAAACCTTTATATCAAATTTACAACAATTCCACAACAGTACCAGTACTTGTTTCCTTAATATTGCGATCAGAACTTGCAACTTATATAAACTGTTATATATATCATTAACCCCATATGAAACAGTTCAAATAACAAAATGAGTCATTGATGTAGCACCAGCCAAAAAAAAGACTTCTTCCCTAGTCTTTTGGCCCCAAAGGATCTACTTCAGGACTTCTACCGATGATGACTGAAAATAAATCGCAGACGATTTTAGCGTGGACGGATGTCTTCAGTTCAGTTCCTAAAAGTCGACGTCCCACCCGGTGAGGTCATCAGGAGGTTGGGCCGAGGTGTCAGGGGGGTAGCGATCGAAGTTGGAGTAGTCTATTGGGCTGCGCACCTGCAAAGAAAAATAGTTTTTTTTATTTAAATATTTGAGAGTATAATACAGTAGAACTTCAATTATTTGAAGCTGTGCTGATTATCCGAATGTCCGAAAAAAAATCCACCGGCCTACCAGTTATTCTTTGTCTTTGTTGGATGTCAGGCCGAGTAATTTTTTTTGTACCGACCAAAAAAAAAATTACAAGGCATGACATCCAACTGAGACGAACAGTAACAGGTAGGCGGGTATAAAAATTAAAATGTTGCATATAAGCTTCTGTAAAAACTGTATCTGCTTTTATTTTATATACATCATCTATTATTTTTGAAAAGTATCCTGTGAATATACAGTGCAGTAAACTTTATGTATCTATCATTTATCATGCCCCCCCCCCCCCCATCTAAGTGAAAATCCACATTTTTAAATAAGTTGAATAAAAAAAACGATAACTACAGCTATAACTTAATTTGCCAAACGACACCTAACAATTTCGGTTGGATTGGATTGATGAGACCGAAGTTATAACTACATTACTTCACCATTCTAACAATACATGGGGTAATCGATTAAAATACACCTTTTTTCCAATCAACTCCAATTATCCAAATGTGGTTAGGTCACAATTGCATCGAATAATTGGAGTCCTTCTGTACCTTTTTCGACCTCTCATTTTGAAATATTTGGGTGTATGCTTCATACCTTCACATTGTCTGCATGCAATAAATGAGAAACTTAAAGAGCCATTTCAATCATCAATAAGGGGCTGGGGAGCCCAGTCGGTTAGGCACTCGCCTTGCATGCGAAAGGTCCCAGGTCCGGGCATCACCAAAATAACGGCCGACCTAAAAATGGCCCGTGCAGCCAAAAATATCCGACGAATAATACCCCGTGTAAGGGAGTGCACGTTAAATATCCTTCAAAGTCTTAACGATGTCGCCCTTAACGGTTGCGTTGGGTGCATATTCAGGTGTTGGCTCGTCACTTGACTGTGGTTCTAAAATACGACGCCCGTCGCCAATAGCCCTCGTGTAGCATTAGTGCGACGATAATTCAAACCTAACCTAATCAATCATCAATAAATTGATAGATAAAACTTACTTGTGGAATAATGGGAGGAACTAATGTGCGTGTTCGAAGACCATCATAATAGAAACCATCAAACCACCTAAAGGAGAAATGCAATGAAATTTATTTGAACCAGATTTTTAAAAAATTAGAATTAGATAAACATAGTATAAGTCCTAGGCGTCAAAAGAAAAATTATTATCTCAATTTATATACATAAATAAAAATATATATTTTCAGTAATTATTGCTACCATAAATGGACAATAGAAAGAGCACTTAAAACCAATAGTTGTCTATGTTTATTCTTTTGTATATTATTACTATTGCGTATGCGTCTAAAACAAAGTATATCTTACTTATGCTTCTGTAAGTCTTGAATTCCACCTTTTTGATAGCCTATTCTTTCAGCAGGGTTGTCCCTAAATAAAACCAAAATTTTCTAAGGATTTGGATGTTATAAAAAATACATTAAAAAATTAGATTATAAATAATGCTTCTGTTAAAATTTTCATCAAAAATTGCAGTTATTATATCTAAGATTTTCCAATTTAACAGTTGACCGTATATAGAAACTACAATCGCGTTTCTTTTTGTGAACAAATTAAAAAAAAAATAGCAATAAATGAAAAAAAAACTATTCCTGCTTTAATATTTGGAATTTAATTGGAAATATATATTTTTTTTAATTCTGGATGGTTTTCAATGGTGGTCCACTACATTGCCTGCTGTCCTGCTCTGTAAACTACATTGATTAACCAATCGAGATTCTATTTTCATTCTTGTGGAACTGCATCCACTCAAGACATGAATTATATGCTAATTATTTATATAGACTAAATTAATTTTACTTTAATAAAACTTCGAACCTCCGATACATAGTGAATGAAAGTTTATTTCCAAAAAGATACCCATTACAAAGCAGAAAATTCAATGTCAGATACGTAAACAAACCTGCAAAGTCTTTTGATGAGTGCCATTGCGTTTCTTGATATAATTCTGGGGAATTCTATGGCGTCGATTCCTTTTAGGATGATGTTGTACGTTTTCATTGGGTCCGGCCCAGTAAAAGGAGGGCTGCAAATTAAAAAAAAAAAAAAACGTTTATACACCAAATACTATTTGTAACAAAATACGATGTTATAATCATTATGTATACAAATCAAGGTATATTAATTAAAATTTTGTTCAATCAAAATAATTTTTAGCCAATTCTTAAAAGTAAATTTAAATTAAAATGTTGTCCATTACTTTGTTAATTAATTATTGAGCAATAGTTATCTGTTAAACACAATAAAGAATTTAAAAGAGCAAAAACAGCCTACTTTAATGTTATTAAAATACTAACTGAAATTCTTACCGAAACACAAAATTTATACACCATCAAAAATAAAATCGTTAAACACAGCATTTACTTGTAATTTAAACTTTTAAAAGCTCAAATTGGCGATTTTCATTAATTTTCTTTTGCAAATTCAATTATTCTTTATTGTTTGCCAAATTTCTTTGTAATACGAATAATAACTTATGTAAAATTGACTTGGGTGAAATCCTAGCATCAGTCGCGACGACATTTGGACTGTTGGAAAATGTCACCGAAAATGACGCAAGGTTCTTATTCTTAAATAAGTATCATTATAAAAATCCGCAATAACCCGATATAAATTTTAGATGCTTTTAAGTTTTAGAAACACATCAGTGTCGCCAAATTAACTCTACAGGAAATATTTCTAACTAATTTTTGGAGGGATTCTCCCTCTCTCTCTTGCCACCAATTTCCTCACTATTAAATGAAGGAATCAATCATTAAAAGATCAATGATAGGCTAATTTCGCTCTTTCTTCATATAAATAAAAAAAAATCCCTAAGTATTATTCAGTTTAAATATATGAATATCCTTCATTGTTAAACCACTATACACTATACATAGTAAAACCATTATACATTTTAAAACAACCATATACATTTTCAAACCACTATACACAGTAAGCCATTATACATTTTAAAACAAACATACATTTTTAAACCACTATACATTAAAACCACTACACATTAAAACCCATATACAAAGTAAAACCAATCTGCATTTAAAAACAACCATACATTTTTAAAGCACTATACATAGTAAAACCATTATACATTTAAAAACAACCATGTATTTTTAAACCACTATACATTAAAACCACTATACATAGTAAAACCAATATGCATTTAAAAACAACCATACATTTTAAAGCACTATACATAGTAAAACCAATATGCATTTAAAAACAACCATACATTTTAAAGCACTATACATAGTAAAACCAATATGCATTTAAAAACAACCATACATTTTTAAAGCACTATACATAGTAAAACCATTATACTTTTAAAAACAACCATGCATTTTCGAACCACTATACATTAAAATCACTATACCCTATATACCTCACTATAGTAAAACCACTTACGTTCCTGTGAGCAGTTCGAACATAAGCACTCCCATAGACCAGTAGTCTGCCGAAATGTCGTGTCCTCGGTTCAAAATGATTTCCGGGGCCACGTACTCGGGCGTACCGCAAAACGTCCACGTTTTGCGACCATTCTGGAGCTTCTTGGCGAACCCGAAGTCAACCTACGAGTTAAAATTGCATGGGAATTAAAAGTTTAAAAATGGAATTCTAAAAGATAATTGAAGTAAACACTTTGAAACCGCGGCTACACTGCCTTGAGCGCTGACTTGAGCGTGACACAAACTAGATGGGCTCGTGGCTTTGAGCTCCTGCTTGGATTTTCGCGGTTACTCTGCCTTTGAGCGCCACTCAAGTCAGTGCTCAAGGCAGTGTAACCGCGGTATAAAATCGTGTAACATGGTAATGTAGTTAGTTACTTTCTGCAAAATTTCTCGTTTACATGGTCTGGTGTTCAAATAGAATAATGGACAATAGTTTGTAAAAGATTTAAAGCTAACAAATCCTAACTCTAATTGGGTTTCCTACACATGATTTTGCTTAAAAACTTAATTAAATTTGAAAATGATTTCTTCCCTAACACCGATTTTTTTAAAAAAAATTATCTTTACTTACCACCAGTCTACAATTTTAAATGTGTCTTTTCTCTACAGAAAAAACAGAATGTTAGACTGACGTTCTTTCCTTAAATTACCATATTTGGAAGAAAGGAGTTTAAATTACATTTGATATCAAAAAATGATGCAATCGAAAAAAATTACTTCATTTTCACATCATAACATTTTTAAACGATGCAATTCCAACGATTCCGGCCAAGTTCTGATAATTTAGACCTTTTTTTGGCGTACAAGGTGTCCGGAGAAGAATATCCGAGTTTCATATTGTAATTTGTAATAGTATCAACTGTAGTTGTTCGCCAGCAGTGGTTGAAGGTGACGAATAAACAATAACTCCAACAGTTTCAGATAAGCGCCCGCTTGTACCGCTACAGTATTTTCACAGTTCCACAGGCTGTTTTTCCATCACTCCGGACTTGCTGCAGACAGTATATGGGAAGAATTGCATTTTCGTTTGGATGTGTGTCGTATCACTAAAGGCGTACGCATTGATCACTTATAGGAAAAACTAGGTTAGTTTTCCTTCAATTTCATGTATGATTTGTTATATTTAGTATAAAATAAACTCCTGTAATATACCATTAAAACTCGGACATTTTTTTTACGGACACCCTGTATTATAGACTAATATTTTACTTCTGAACTATTTCAATAACAGTTTATCGTGATTTATAACGAAAAGCATATGTCTTACAAGTTTCACGTATCCTTGTGTGTCAAGGATCATGTTCTCTGGTTTCAAGTCTCTGTAGATGATGTTTCGGGAGTGCAAGTAAGAGAAGGCTTCCACGACGCAGGCCGTGTAGAAGCGAGTAGTGTTGTCGTCGAAATTGCCCCTATAATAAAAAATGTAATCGATTTAACCAATTAATACATGTGTACTGTTTTGTGTTTGAAGAATTAATCTCTTTAGGACAAGACATATTTTTATTTTAGGACAACACAAACGTACAAGTCAAAACAGTAGAATTCTTCTAAGATCTAGCACAAACGACGTTAAACAGTATCCTTCTCCGCAAGTTCTCACCAATATGTCGCCTTCAATTCACTACAGTTCAATTATGAAAGTCAGTCATTATGATTTTTTTTGAGAAAAATTAACTTCATTACAATAATAACATGTGTATTAAGGGGTCACAGGAGTCTTAAAAATGTGCAAGGAAGGTACTACAAAACATAGTTTGATCTTTCATGTCATTTTTAAACTACTCAATAAATGAGTATATTTTTTATATGTAATTCTACAAGATTTATTTATTATAAAACAAGTTTTAAAATTTATGAAACTTTAGCCAAAACTAAAATAAATGATATTAAACATGAAGCTATTTGAACACAGTGTGATTAGGCTTGCGCGGCAAATTGTGAGATCAAAATTGAAAAAATGACCAAGAAAATGACTTTATATTGTACAAATATGTACAAACTAGGACTTATACCTAAATTCTCAGCTCAATTTTAATTAGAAATGTTTTTAAAAAAATTTTAAATCAAAATTTTTAATTTTTTATTAATTTTTTTAGAAAAAAGTTCTTAAAATAATTTCTAATTAAAATTGAGCTGAGAATTTAGGTATAAGTCTTTGTTTGTACATATTTGTACAATATAAAGTCATTTTCTTGGTCATTTTTTCAATTTTGACCTCACAATTTGCCGCGCAAGCCTAATCACACTGTGTTCAAATAGCTTCATGTTTAATATCATTTATTTTAGTTTTGGCTAAAGTTTCATAAATTTTAAAACTTGTTTTATAATAAATAAATCTGGTAGAATTACATATAAAAAAATTATACTTATACATTGAGTAGTTCAAAAATGACATGAAAGATCAAAATATGTTTTGTAGTACCTTCTTTGCACATTTTTAAGACTCCTATGACCCCTTAATACAAGAACAAAAAACAATTAAAAACTACTCTGACAACACCAATAGGAAAAATCCCGTACAGGCGAACAAAAAAAAAAGTTAATATCTAACAACAATAATAAAAACATGTTAAGAAACATAACATAAAGTGAAGATTTACTGTTATACATACATTATTAAAATGATTTATATTTATAGTGAAAAATATATATTCAAGTCGGCCATACTTATTGAAAAATCAAAAATTTGTTTTTCATTCTCAGAATAATAATTTATAATTTATCACGTGAATAAGCATTTTAGTTTCTAATTTAGAAGAAAATTAAGAATTCTTTTACTCGAAAAGTTAAATGATTTATAGTTCAAGAGTTTAGAATATGTATTTTGTATTGAAATAACTGGTTGTAAATTAAATCTGAATTCTCAACTCCAAATGATAAATCGTAAGCTGAAATTAAGAATAAAACCAATTACAATAACTAGATCCAAAAATTATAATTGTAGGATACTAAAAACACCTCAACTTAATTTTGCTACGCATCCCCCTAAAATTATCATCACCTAAAATTATCATTTTGCTACGCATCCCCATAAAATTTTTTCAGAAGATTCAATATAATAGTTTAAAAAAAAATTCCCCTTCCTTTATATTCTAGATTTTAAAAAGAAAATATGCTAAAAGTATTTTTTCATCTCTTTCTTTCAACTGATTTTTTTAAAGATACAATTTCTTTTTAAAAAACGAAAATATATTATGAGTTTGTCAAAGGTATAATAAAACTATTCATTGAAAATTCATTATGGCAAACTTATTTGACATATAATAACGTTTGATAATAGCTTACTTGAAATTCAAAATAAATAATTTAAATCATTACATCACTTTCAATTACTTTGCATACAAATCATCAATCATTTCAATTCAATTACTTTGCATACAAATAGATGAGATTATGAACGTCTTTTCACATGCCAATTTTAAAGAACATTTTTTTTTCATTTTACCTTCATTATCATTAATTTTAATTAAAATTCATATAATTAGCAGCGGTATTAAAAATAAATGGATAAAAAGATTTTGCTGAAAATTGAAATTCGTAGTTTTAGCTTTCACATCGTAAAAAGTGGAAGGTATAATCATTCAGCCCTAACATTAACGACGATTGAAAAAACATTTGTCATTCCAAACTTGCTGAAGTTTGTATAAATAAATATAAAAAAAAAAGACTACTGAACACCATAGTGTTGGACAATTTATGAAGTACAAAATAAAGCTACATGATAAACAAATTTTAAAAACTTTAAGTTAACTGTTATATAATGTTAAAAAGGTATAACTGTTTTTTAATTGAAAATGACAAAATTTCCAGGCTACGATTACTTACGACTGTCATACTGTGAAATTAAAATTTAATCCCTGGACTTTTGAAAATTAGGGTAGACTAACCAGTGAATGAACGTTTAAGACGTCACGTTCGCCAGTGAATGAACACCAGGATATAATGACCAGGACAACCAACCATTGTCAGATAGCTTCCTACTACATGGGAGGAAGTCACTGTTGCCAATCCATATCGTGGAATGATTTTCAATCCTTATTTTTTAATTATATTTACCAAATGTTCATTCACTGGGGCCTGTTCACTCACTGGTCAGTCTACCCTATCATTAAAATTAGTAAAATTGTAATTATTTTGGTTTAATTTAAATATTAAAAACGAAAAATGATTACAATTGTCTATATAAGGAACCAATTATCCTATTGTGGACATGCATGTCCGTTTAGGGACGAGTGGCTCCTTATGGATATACTACCGGATATAAGAGCTAATATTTCAAGGGATTTTAGATGAGAGGGGCGAAGAAAATGATTTAAAGTACTGTGGGGGAGGGGACAGTATAAATATCTTCAAAACGTGCACTTTAGAAGGGAGGGACGTCGTTTTCGGTTGAAGCTTTTCCAAGACCTCCTCAGTGAAGTAATGTCAATAATGTGAACATTAATTTATTAATAATTAGCTAAATAAAATCCCATTAAACACATCTGCTACAAATTTGTAAATTGGAATATTCATTAGCTGGACTTCCAATAGGGACATAAGGTGTCCCTATTGGAAATCAGGCATAGTTTTACTAAATTTTATAATGAACATACAAAGAAAACATCATCAAGTATATATGTAATATCGATCTAAGATACGTTTTAACAGCTTTCTAAAACACTCTACTTTTTATATATTTAAAGTAATTGTACGGTATATCATAAGAAAATAAACTTTAATATTATAAAAGTTTAACTTTTAAAGATATAAGTGGCGTCTATATTGAGAGCACTGTCCATATTGGGTACAAGTATTATAGTCAAATCTGCAAAATTTAAAGAAAATAGAAAATTTTAACGTTTAAGCAAAGTTGCAAAAGTTTTGGTTTCGAACTTATGCTTGTTATAGTATATAACGATTTGCCTTTGAATTTTTTTTTCAAATAAATTTAAAAACTTAATTTTGGTGCAAAAAAATGAATGATTAATAAAATACATGTGCCTTAAAATAATGAAATGCCATGAAATAATAAAATCATGTTTAAACACTTAATATTACTTCTAAATTTACCTGCTGTTTGTTGGAAGTCTCCCATTCCCATATCGACGAGGATGTAACTGTAGGTCTGTACTTGAACTAATCCTTTTGATGGATTCGAGGTCTTCATTTGATTTGCGGTTTTTTAAAAAATTATTTTAAATCAACTAAATCATCCAGAGTTTCCATAATTGTTTAATAAAAAAAGAGGTTCCGTAATTGTCCAGAGGTTCCATAATTGTATTAATTAAAAATATTGTAAGCAAGCACGTCCCAAATAATACTGGGCTGATCGAAGGAATTGTGTATGCCGAATCTCTAGTTTTCAGATGGAAGATTTGTGGATATCGGTAAGTTGCTGTTTCTTATACCATTAGTGTATATTAATCTACTATAAGAGACTATACTTGCACAATAATCACAAAAACTTCTGATCATCTTGAGCATGACTCAGGGAGATGCAAACGCAAAGTATAGGTTGGTCCAGGGAAATTCCACATTCTTAAAGTGGAAACAAAGTTTTGCCATGTGTCCCATATCAGGAAGCTTGGATAATATGTAATGTCCAGTTGTTTCTACAATATTTTGATTTTTCATTGAGTTTCTGCTTCTACTGCCAATTAGAATTCAGAAATAATTTATTTCAAAGCGAAATCAAGGGTTTCTCGTACTCATTATCTCTGACGGTTGCAAGGCAGTTGATGAAGAAATGTGGAGGTCGCAAGTACTTTTAGCAAATTGGTCAGCAACGTAACTTCCATGCGCCCCAACATGAGAAGGAATCCACTGGAAACAAAGTTTTGCCATGTGTCCTATATCAGAAAGCTTGGATAATATGTAATGTCCAGTTTGTTCTGGTTTATAAGTCCTTTTTAATGCATTTCATTGAGTTTCTGCTTCTACTGTCAATTAGTACTCAGAAACAGTTTATTCAAAGCAAAATCAAGGCCTTGTCAATTACTATCTGTATATTAATAAGCGGAGATATGTAAAAAAAAAAGTCGTAAAATGTGGGTTCTTAACCCACTTTTGCCATACTTAATCAGGTCAAGTCAGGTTGTGGCTAACTTTTTAGCGTTAAGTTAATATAAAACAGGTGAAATACGGTGAGAAACTTTTTTTAAAAATAATTCTGTCAAACTACTAAGTGACCTGACTATATCGACCCAAAAGAAATAAGTGGTGAACCAATTTATGCGTAAGCTACTTCATCTGATTTAAAATTTAAATTATTTATATTGATAGTTTGGTTTCTCAGCAACCAATCAAATTTGATTTAAAATAATTTCATAAATTCAGGTTGCCAAGTTCATGCTATTATGAAATTACCGGCCGTCAATATCATCGTACTTAATGTGTATTCCTGACAGAATCTTTTTGCAAGTAACCATCATGTAAAAAACATCTCTGTCGAGGAAATTGTTTCCCGTTTCAACATTAAGATCTCCATTTACCATTGCTCGGAAGCTTGACATCTCTGAAAATAACAGAGTAACATGTTCACTGGTTATTTCTGTAAAATTTCTTGCATCCTCTTCTGACATGAACTGGTTCAAAGGAAACAACATGCTTGGAATTTTGCGTTGTAAGTATAGATCTGATGCTCGCCGCAAAATTTCTTCTTGGGATGTTGGGTTCTGTACTTCTGTACCTCCAAAATCCTTTTCTATTTGTTCTAAGAAGCATAATATTGCTTTTCCTTCTTCATTCACACTACTTAAATTAGATTTGATTTGTTCCTTCATATCATGGGATTTTTGTACAATAGGGTGTTTCGATCCCATAACAGTTGAACCCATAATGAAACACTTGGAAAATGTTTGGAATGACTCTACAAATTTACGCTGTGCTAAAAGGACATTCGCAATCGAATGAAGTGTTTGCAGAAACGGTAAACTCTCCTCCCCAAATGTTATTTTCTGTAATCCGAGGACCTTTTCATATAGCTTTAGCGATGTATTGAAGCAACCTTTTTTAAGGTAAACATGAGCCATTTTACTAATAATTTCCAGAGAATAAAAATGTTCTTCACAGTAAATTTCTTTTATAGTGTCATAAAGAATTGTAAGTTTTTTAAGTGCGTCTTCGTGTTTATTCTGCTTGCTTAGTATCATAGCGATATTTGCCTGTACATCTATTAACATACGAAGATCTTCACCAAAAAATTCTTTTCTTACCTCATCAACTATCTCATATTGTTTTAAAGCTTCCAGATCTTTTTCCTCTAGCTGTAAAACTTTAGCTAAGCTTATTTGCGTTTTTAATGCATCGGAATGGCTTTTCCCAAAATATTTCAACTGTTTGTTGTATAAATCTTGTAAATATTTCAAAGCCACTTCTTTTTGACCAAAATGATACAACGCCACAGCCATTTGCCTTTTCGTGCTCATTGTGAATACATTGTTGGCCCCATGTAACATTGTTCTTGTTTCGTAATTTTCGCTTAACGTCTTTACTGCATTGTCAAAGTCGAACTGTTTGATTAACATCTCTCCGATCTTGTCCTTGATATCCAGAGTGTCTGGATGATCATGTAAAAAGTAATCTGCTTTACTTTTTAATACATTTTCGAATAATTTTAACGATTCTGAATATTTTCCACGTCTGTTGTATTCGGTTGCTTGTGAATATATTAACGTCAAGTTATCTTCTAACAGCTGCTTCAATTGCTTCACTTTTGGAAAATCATTGCGAATCGCAGATGTTATTAAAAGTTTATTATCTTTATTTCTCGTTTTCATAACAGATGCGACACTTTCTATTTCTTTTACATTTTTTAAGGTTTCCAAAAATCCGGCATCTCCGTTTAGAACTCCCATAAAACTTTTTTGTATCAAAGAAAGTAGTTCAATAACTTCAAACTGAGTGGAGTAATCAAGTGGTGTTTTTCCGGCGCCAGATTGAATATCGTGTATAGCTCCGTGTGATAGTAGACTTCTAACGATGTTGAAGTGCCCGTATTTTGAAGCATAGTGCAAAGGCGTGCTTTTTCCTTTTCCCTCAATGTTAGGATTTGCACCGTTCATTAATAGATCCTTCACAATATCACAACGGCCCTTATAGGCAGCATAATGTAAAAGACTTGCTTCATCTTTTCTTTTTGCATTAAAAATTGCGCCTTCTTTAATTGAGGAATTTAACAAATCTCTTTTATTGCGCTTTACTGAAATGAACAATTGTTTAACTAAAGTAAATGCATACTTTATGTCTGAACTTCCTGTCACTTGCATAGGTGTATCTCCGTTCCTGTTTTTAAAGTTATAATAAGCTCCCTTTTTGAGCATATATAAAACTATATCTTTTTGATTGAATCTGGAAGCAAAATGAAGAAAAGTTTCGCCTCCATTTATCAATGCATTCAGATCAACGCAACTCTCCACTAAATATTTAGCAACTTTCAAATGCGCTCTTAGAATAGACTCTCCTAACGCCCGAACTATCAAAAAGGAATTATCTTCGCTAAGTTTATGTAGGAATTCTACAACATCTTCATGCCCCAATTTAACAGCCCAAATAAAAGGTTCATCATTATGTGTCGCATCTTTTATGTGTACGTCAGCTCCTTTCTCGACAAGACATTTTACAACCTCGACCTTATTTATTGCAGATGCTACATGCAGTAAAGTAAAATCCTCATCAATTTTTTCATTGATGTCAAGATCTTCTTGCTGCAACAAGAGCTTTACAACGTGTACCTTATTAAACTGAACTGCCAAATGCAAAGCTGACTTATTTGTAGAATCTACTTTCACGGCGCCATGTTTCAACAAAACATCCACAACATCTACATGACCATTCTGGATGGCGATGTACAGTGGAGTTATTTTTTCGGCTCTAATCTCACCGTTGAGATCTGCTCCTTTTTCAAGCAACAATTTTACTGTTCCCAGGTCACCATTCCATGAAGCAAGATGCAAAGGTGTGGTATCATTTGATATTAAATTAACATCAGCTCCTTTTTTTAATAATACTTCTGTCACTTTATTGTGGCGATATAATATGGAAGTCATCAATGGGGTGTCATTGTTAGCGAATTTTACATTTACATCAAATATTCCCTTTTCTAACAAAATATTGACAACTTCGTGAAAGCCATTTATTACTGCACTTGCTAGAGGCTCACCGTGACCTTCATCTTTAACAGTAGCACCTTTCTCGATTAAGCATTCGACAATTTTTTTATTGTTCTCATGCACTGCAATGCGCAACGGAGTAAGACCGCTGTTGTCTTGAATATCTAAAGCGGCGCTGTTTTTAATTAAAATTTCGATTATACTCTGATTATTTCGTTCTACTGCCA
The DNA here is from genome assembly GCA_023701765.1 of Hylyphantes graminicola. Classification (NCBI taxonomy): domain Eukaryota; kingdom Metazoa; phylum Arthropoda; class Arachnida; order Araneae; family Linyphiidae; genus Hylyphantes; species Hylyphantes graminicola. Next base: position 64,900,813 of record CM043113.1, on the reverse strand, counting down.
GGTGCAATGGTGTCAAGCCAGACTTGCTTTTAGCATTTACATCACATTTTTTATCGATTAGATACTGAATAAAATTTTCATCTCCGTTTATTATCCCCAAGTGCAGAGCTGTGAAATGTGTAGTCTTGATGTCTTCCACATTTCCACCGCCATTCTCAAATGCTTGCAGCAGATCTATGGAGCCCATACCTAATGCATATTGAAATGGAGTAATTTGAAATTCAAGACTTTTAGCATGAATATCAGCTTGATATTCAATTAACATTTTAGCAACGTTGGTATGTATATTTTTAGAACATTCATGCAATGCTGTCGAATTTGTAATATTGGCTATATTAATACCTGCTTTTCCGTGTATAAGAACTTTCACCACCTCGTGATGGCCCTTTTGCGCGGCTAAATGCAAAGGCGTGTTTTTGCACTTATCTTCGCAATTAACATTGCTCCCAGTTTTTATCAATAACCGTACTACATTGTCATGTCCATTTAAGGCACCATAATGCAATGCAGTGTAACCTTGTATGTCTCTAACTTCTAAAGAAGACTTATGTTTCAGCAATACTTCCACCACGTCGAAGTGGCCCATTTCAGAAGCTAAATGAAGTGCAGTTTTTCCGAATAAATCGCTAATGTCAACTTCGGCATTGTGATTTATCAACAGTTCTACCGCTTCGAAGTTGCCCTTTTGAGCAGCATATTGCAACGGGGATCGCTTATAAATGTTATTTATATCATCAACATGTAAACCATTGTCTAGTAGCATTTGAATAATATTTTTTTTACCTGTAAAACATGCTAAGTGCAAAGCCGTAACGCCATACAAATCTCTGCTTTCAACTTTTGCTCTGTTCTCAATCAAACTTCGGGCTATTTCCAGATGATTAGTCTGTGCTGCAAAGTGCAAAGGAAGGAGGTTGAATAGAAACGATCCTTAAATCCTTTTTGTGCTCTTCTTGCAATTTATTAATGTTACTTTCAAAAAAATTTCCAATAGTTCTTCCTTGACGTGGAATGTAATTCTCTGAAATAGCTTGAGCATTTAGTTGCAAGTCAATTAATGCAGAAGTAGATAAAACTTGTATTAAGATGTTTTCATGAGCTAAGTAGTTTCGCAAGTTTCTACCGATAAGAGTTACTGGATCATCATCTAAAAATAGGTGATTATATGACAAATATTCATCTTGTAGGGAAAATATGTCCAATAAAAGCATCTCAACTGCCATTCGGACTTTAAAATCAGTCATAAATGTATTTTTATCTAATGTATTTCTTAATTGATCATAGTAAAATGATTCGTCTGTAAATTCCAAAATATTACTAATAGAAACAGTACTACTTTTTATCTGTTTTTTTCCTTTGACTTTTTTAATCAGTATATTGCACTTATAGTCTTCAATCAATTTCATTTTTCTCACATAAAATGCAGTAGAGAAAAATGGTTTGAAATGGAAACTTAGAATTTTATCAAGTTCTTTTCCAGCAAATTTAGACTGAATTATTTTTTTGATTTTTTCTAAAAGTACTAAAATCTCGTTCACTCTTGACCATTCAATGTCTGGAGCAGAATTTTCCAACAGTTGTTTGACTTCATTTTTGACGCTTTTTAGTTTACTCTGCTGAGATGTATGAACAAAACTTGCGTAAAATTTTAGCATTTTCACCGTATTTGTAAAGATTTTATATAACCTATTTTTTTCTAAATTAATTTCTTTATTAATTTCAAGAAATAATTTTTCTTCCTCTTGAGTGTTCACTCTCATCGCTTTTTCTAGTTCCCTTACTTCCTTTTCTAGAATAAGTAATTGAGAGATTTCTGGAATTTCTGTCAACTCTTCCTCCACTTTTACAAACGGCATTGACTTCAATATTTCTTTCAGTTCCATTTCATTTCCACATTCATTGATTTCTTTTAATTTATATCTAATAAATCTGATTTTGCTTCGGCAAAGCATTTCAACAATTGCAATATTTAGCTTTTTTAAATCCTGTTGTATGTCGCGAAATAAGCTTTCGTTAGCGTTCTCTATTTCCTTTCTTTTGGGTATGGAATCTGCTTTCGATAAGGCATTGCGCAAATCTTTTGTAATTTCATCTGTGCCTTTAGGATATAAAAGCAACAAAAGCCCACAAGTTGTGTCGGATAACTTAGGAGAATCCAAAGTATTTTTTAGATGTTCACCAACAACTTGTAATGCTCTGGAGATCACAAGTTTCCCTTCTTCATCGCATTCCACAGCTACTGCACGATCCAGATATCTTTTCATATATTTTAAAGAATATTCATCCCTTGCCAAATAATAATCTTTGTACAGATTTTTGAAACTTGGATTCATTTGGACTATTCTTTTTTCGCAAATATCTCGTTTATTTTCTCCCAGCTCTTGCAAGCTCGGCTTTATTCGCAAGGAACTTTCACTACCTTCATTAATAAGCTTCTTCGTGGTTTCAAGGCTGTCAGCAAAGTTTGCTAAATGAAAAAGTAACCTATGTTTATTCAAACAACGAGCATGAAGCAGGATGTTTTCTTCTAACTCTGTTTCAGAAAGAATGAAAATGACCAAACAAAACTCGATTTCTTCCCAAGGAACTTTATCATAAGTGGACTTCAACTGCCTTTTCAATATGTGTATGTTTTTAGCTATGAACTTCGCCATTACAAGAAACATGTCATCGACGTCTTTATTTGAATACTCATTAATAAGTTTTTCACACTCGTCCAGGACCAACAACACTCGCTTTAAAACGGTTTCTTTGGGCTGCTCGCCATCGGTTTGAGTTTCCAAAGAGGGATAAAAATCTTTTTTGAAAAACTCTCTCCTGACAAATAATTCCATTTCAAAGGACAGCTCAACATTCTTCAGCTTTAATTCCCGATAAGCGCCTCGAAGTGTTTCATGCATCATATACGAGTTTTCAAAAGGACTGTTATCTGTCCATTTTTCTAAAAGTACTTTAAGTAGCTCAGTATTTCCAGAACGTATGGCATAATAGAAAGCATTATGTTGGTATTCGTCAATGTCTGTTGGCGAAACGCAGTTGGTGGAACCAAATGTTATGGGCCAAAGTTGGAGAATCTTACAAGCTTTACTAAATATAAATTCCAAAATTTCAGGTTGATTGTACTGACAAGCTAATGTAATGATGTTAACATTTCTTACAGGGTTATCGGGACTATAGCGATACGTCAGATCGCTTATTTCGCATTCCATGTCAATCAATAAATCATTTAATTTCAACAGTTCCGAAACATCTCCATTTTCAATACAGTCTTTTACTTGATTTAAAACTTGGAAATAGAACATCTTTACACCTACCGATTTATACTCCCTGAGTTTCTTTGTTAATTCCTGATTAGGTTTTTATCCATGCTCATCGAATCTTGATTTATAATTATCTTTTCTTCATTATGGTAAAAAATAATTCACTTCACACCTTGGAAAATCACGGTTGATTCAACACACAAATATAGATGTATTCATTTTTCAGAACGTTCCACATAATGAAGAGTTAAATCATAAAACGCATCCGTTTACAAAAATAATGTAACTGATAAAAATTGTTTGATAAAAAAAGATAACACTATAAATTCACAATTCAAAGTGTGGCTAACCGAAAGTGAATTCACTGATAAGAATGTATAAAGGTTCAGATTTAAACAAATTTTCTGTCGCAAATTCAGTTATGACTTGCTGAATTTTGTTCCAGTTAGAATAGAATAATTGTGTAAAAATATTTGAGACAAATCCTATCATTCTTTCAGCGACATTTAAAGCGTTAGGGAAATATCTCCAGCGACTTAAACGATGCAAGCTTTGGTAAATTTCCAGGATTCGGTGCAGCTTGGCGCTTGTCGAAAAACAACAAATTCTTGGCGAAATTCGCGAGCTTTATCTTTGCCAGATTCCTTTACGCCGATGCAACCCTAGTTTCTTTCACTGATCTCTAAGGTTAATGGATCGCGGAAAGCTACGGGAGAGTTGGAAGTCATTTTTTTCTCCCAGGTCAAACCCAAACATCCAGTCTAGTTGGAATTAACGTCGCAATAGAGCTGCACGATTGGCAATCCACTTTGGTTTGAATTAACGCCGTACTAAAGCTACACAAGTGGCTATCCCGTACTCAGCTTAGTTTCGTTTTAATTTTCGTCGCTTTAGAGCTACGCGAGTGGCAATCCAGTACGCACCCGTTTGGGGCCCCGGGCAATTTTTTTGTTTCTCTAAAAAAACATCAGTATCGAACATCGGGCAGTATTGTAGGGCCCATTGAAAGCGGAAATACCCGTTTGGGGCCCCGGGCAATTTTTTTTTTCTCTAAAAAAACATCAGTATCCTACATCGGGCAGTATTGTAGGGCCCATTGAAAGCCTAAACATTCGTTTGGGGCCCCGGGCAATTTTTTTTCTCTAAAAAAACATCAGTATCCTACATCGGGCAGTATTGTAGGGCCCATTGAAAGCCTAAACACTCGTTTGGGGCCCCGGGCAATTTTTTTTCTCTAAAAAAAAATCAGTATCCTACATCGGGCAGTATTGTAGGGCCCATTGAAAGCCTAAATACCCGTTTGGGGCCCCGGGCAATTTTTTTTTTCTCTAAAAAAACATCAGTATCCAACATCAGGCAGTATTGAAGAGTCTGTTGAAAGCATAAAATTTTGTTTGGGGCCCCCGGCAGCTAGCAGACCGGCCCTCTTCGAATCGACAAAATAGTCAGAATAAAAAATAACCGAAATATAATAACCAAAACCAGATATTCATAGTTAACCGTAACCGCGATTACGATGCGCGCGCAACTTTACCCACAATTCATCGCTCGCAAGTATCAACAGCGTCGTCAATTGGACGAAAAAATAAATTAAGAACAAAATAATTCCATTGTGCGCGCACATCATCTGGGCTTCTTACCCACAATTCCGCGCAAGTATTACCAGCGCTGACAATTGGACGAAAAGATTTTTCGCCGTATCACCAAATAAAATTGTTTATCGCTTGCTACAAAAAACGCCAAATCCCTTGGCGACAAATGCACCGGATGGTGGAAATTAACCCAAGCTTTTTAATCTTTAATAAGCATTAACAGAAAAATATGTAAAACCTGATAGTATTGAAATATTTATTAATAACAAAAGATAAACTACTTCAAACTGTCACAAAAAACGTCAATTAAAATCAACTAAGTATATATATGCAAATAATAAATGCTCGTGGCTTACGCTTTTTTCTCAAACAAATAATGATCAATCAAAGAACCACAGTGTGTCACAATTCATTCCAAACTGATTTGACAAAAATAAATGAAGCTTTAAATATTACCTTTAAATAATAATTAAATTTATCCTTCCATTGTTGATGTGGCAAAATCGATTTAAATTACTTAAAATTAAATTTCAATGCTACTTCAATCAGAGACATCAAATACACTGTTAAAAAAAATTAGGGGAGCACTTGGCTTACTTTTGTTACAATTTCACAGTCCCAACTTTTTATATTTTTTATTCTAAACTAGGGGGCAAAACCCCCTGCTCGCTACCACTCGCCAACCCCCGAGAATTTCTACGCAATTCCTCTTTGTTTGCCCCGCAAACAAACATGCAAGACTAAGATATGTTAGTTAAAATGTCCTGGGGAGAGTGCGCAAGAAGAAAAAGGGAAGATGCATCGGCTTAGGCTGTTTTTACGATGCGTGGCCGGAAACTCAAGACCGATGCCAATAGTTGAAAAATAAGCTAGTTTCCGTGGTACTGTTCCAGGGCATCACATAGTGCTGCCTGGGCTAGCTCTAGTGCTGAGCAACGATCTCTACCAAATCCACGGGACGCAACCTGAAGAAGGCCCGGCTCAAAACAAGCACACCGCCACACTTAATTTCAGCGTTTCTGACGTTTCTGATTGGCTGAAGCCGCGTAAGTCACGTGGCTTTCAAGCGTACGACAATTACAATTTTATATTATATAGAGAAATCTAAAATTAGGGAAATAGATTCATCATTTATCCAGATTAAAATGGTAAAAACAGAGTGGGGGTTAGTTTTTCTTTTCTTTTTTTACTAATATTTCTAATATTTACGGGGGGGGGGGGGGATAGGAATTATGAATTATTACTTTTGAATTAATTATAACAACAAAAAAACTTTATTTGTTAAATAGAGTTAAGTCAATTTTTGAACATCTAAAAATGCGAGCATGAAGAATTCAGGGTCAATTTATTTAATAAAATTGTTTTAGAGCGAATTTTGTTTCACCATGTTTTTCGTATTTTCATTTCATTAAAACACACATTATTTAATTCTTTAAAATACATGATTCTTCTATCTAACGATACAAAAGTGCGAACTTAACTTCGCAAAACGCAATCTGCTGATTTCAAATGGAATCATTGATAGTGAAAGAGTTTAAACCATGCGCTCCCTCAATTGCTTCGAGCAGTGTATTTATATTATATTATAAAAAGGAATTAGGAAAATGTACAAAACTACTCGTTATTGCTAAAAGTTTGATATTTTGGCAGCTATCGCAGCTGTTGTAATCAAAAAAAAAGAAGACAAATTAATATAAACTAAATTACTTTTACATAAAAAATGCATACTTTTATTTTTTTATATTAGGTATTATCAATGTCCGGAGGACTAATTAGATTTCTTACCGATTTATTTCTATGAAAATAATACCTGAATTACAAAAAAAGCTTATAGAATATTTTTTCTATTAAGAATAGGTTGTAAAGAATGAAGTTAGTATATAAATATGTCGATTTAAACATTCTTACTAATGAATTGTCATAGATCATCATTAAAAAAAAACTCTTTAAATTTATAAATTCCGCAACAATTTAAAATTTAGGCATCTTACAGTGATTAAACTAATATAAAAGAGAATATTTTTAAAATATAATTAATGATTATTTATATATTTTAATATATAAATATATAAATATTTTAATATATTATTTATATATTTTAATATATAAATATATTGAATAGTTTTAATTTTATAAAAGAGAATGTTTTTAACGGGAAACCGAAGCAAAAAGAGGCTTGTATAAAAAAAAGTATTTTTATCACTGGCATGATAAAAATCTATATACATAAAAGGCAACTTCTGTTTGTCTGTTTGTTTGTATGAGACACGAGATCTAAAGAACCACGCAACAGATCGTCGTTGCAATTTGGAACAAAAATTCATCTTATCTCTCCGGAACAAACATAGGCTAAGAATTTTTCGAATAAGACTATTCCTTCTATCGTTTTTGAACGTTTTTATATTTCGCATTCAATGCATTGAAGGCTTTAGAGGTTTATTGCTCCTTCAACTGCAAGTTTTCACGGATTGTTTATTTAGTTTTATCTTACACATTAAAAAAAAATTCTGCGCGCAGACCAAGAGTGGTCATTTTAAAAATTAATATTAATCATTACCCTTTTCAAGTTGGGTAATTAAATGGAAAATTACTGGGTAATCTTCATATCTTATGTAACTAAAATGAAGGAAAAAAATAGTTAAATTGAATGTTAAATTATTTGTTCACCTATACCCGTGCAACGTCGAGTATAACAGCTTCATATGCGCAAGTTTATGAAAATGATAAAACTAATCTTGTGTGACGCTTTTCAAAGTTCGAATGATAAAGGAGCAATGTAAGAAAAATTATCAATTCATGTCCCAACCGATTTTTTTATTTATGACAACACAAACGTACAAGACAAAACAGTAGAATTATGCAAGATCCAGGACAAACGATGTTAAGCAGTCTCATTCTCAACAAGTTCTGACCTATCTCGCAAAGGCAACCACGAATTTATGCATTCTTCAATTCACTACAGTTCAATTATGAAAGCCAGTCATTACGAAAAGGTATTATTTAATTATTTTTATCAGAGAAAGTCTCTTAACTACACATGGTTTTTTACTTTTACTCCAAAAAAATATGTTTCGGTTTTTTAAGGTTATTGATTACGGGTAAAATATTTTTAACAAATCTCTTTGCATAAAAATTTTAATATTTAATTTTTTTAAATATTGCCATCGCCATAGATTTAGTAGTGGAGGCGATGCATTAAAATTGAGGAACTTGATTCCTTTAAATTTTATATAACATAAAATTTAATTATCGTTAAATATTACTTTTTCCATTCCAAACGTCAATATAGCTTCCAATAAAAGACATATTGCTAATGTTGCCGATTTTTTTTTTTTTAAGTTATAAAAGTGGATTAAAGTGAACGCGGCCAAATGACACAATATATGCACACTAGAAGGTTAAAAAAAACATTCTGAACGTGTAATATGCAAAAATAAAAATTATAGAGAATAATTTGAAGTGAAGAACTATATTTTAAATTATGAATATCACAATTGGTGGCGCAGGCCTAAGAGTAGGCGCAAAACACCATGACTAGCGCCATCTATTAAAGCATCAAATGTTATTGAAAAGAAACTTACCTGTCACGAAGAATTGTCCATAATTCTCCCCCTAAACAGCTTTCCATTAGCATGTATAGATATTTCTTGTCTTTGAATGTACGATAAAGACTGGAAAGAAGGAAAGAAAAAGATCATTTTAATTTCTAACAAAACTTAAAGTACTTAAATACTTTTTACTTTAACAAATACTTATTTACGTATGTAAATCCTTTTAAAACACGATGATCTTCTTTTGCGTTTCAATTATATCATAGAAACTCATTATTATTTCAACAATGTCAAATGAAGAGGGACCAATGTTCGAAAGCCACTTTTTTAGAATCAGCACCCTCCAAAATGTGTAGAAGACACAAAATCTCCGCTTAGAATTTTCGACCCCATTGCAAGATTTTTTTCACCTTATATTTCATAATAGGTAGTTGAAAGCCACAAACAAACTTATAATAAATCTAGGGTCAAGTGGGGTAAGTGTGATAGGGTTTCTGCATTTTTCATTAAGAAAATTCGTTCTCTGCTTCAAGTAAATTCCAAATCCTAAAATTGGTAGTGAATTATTATAAGAAACATACATATGTAGAAAAAAAATTATATGTTTGAATTCCAATTTTAAGTGTACAAAATTTGCATTTCAAAATCCATTGCTGTTTTATCACACTTACCCCACATAGGAAAATCCACATAAAAAGAAGACAGTTGCACTTAAATTCAAAAGCTCAAAACTTTCTTTAAACAAAAAATAAGGTCAATATTTCTTTTTAGTTTAATTATAAGTAGTCTATTAGACTAATTATTAGTCGCGAAACTCCGGTAATCCGAAAGTCGGCAAATTTCAAACCCTGCTGTAAACAGTAACGAGAAATGACAAATAAAAACAAAAAAAAGGCAAATAAAAACAAAAATTCATACCTTCTCATACTTCAACTTTTAAACATATTCACTTCTCATCGCCTAAAAGCGTAATTGGATAATGATAATTTAACAATTTCCTAAGAATGGTCGCGAAACGCCATGTCAAAGATACGAAAGGCATCCGCTCTTGTGCCTTTCCATGATCACGTGATCGTCCTTTGTTTGTAAATATGCCCTTCCCCTATAGCATGCTTCCAAACGAAACCATAGAGAACGAAACAATAACAATAAACAAACTCATTCCAATCCGAGCGCGCTACCGCTACAAATGGGTCGGTCCGGAGTGAACGGGTCCCAAAGAACGAATCCACTAAGGGAACGATCATCCGGATCCTCTATATCGCGTCGAATGAAAGACCCGTTAGAGACCGGGAAATCCCTCCGAGATAGCTGGTATTGGGTCGGTCCAGAATGAACGAAGTCAAATGAACGGATCCACAAAAGGATCGGTTCCGCTACGTCGAAAAAAAATCCGTTTTTTTAAAAATTTGGGGGTAATAGGTAAATTTCCCTGAGATTTCCCTGATATTCTAAGGATTGCAAATTTCCCTGAGAATTCCCTGATTTCCCGGTTTTCCCGGTCTTGTCGCCACCCTGTCTAATGTTATATATTGCAAACTTTCAGATTTTTAGAATGATTTCCAAAGTTACAAGAGCTGTTTATCACACTTACCCCCAATCACACTTACCCCACTTGACCCTACATCAATTCAAATGAGAAACTTACTTGACAACAAAACCACAGTCGATTTCTTCCATGATATTTTTTTCCGACATGATATGTTGCTGCTGCCTGGTTTCCACTATTTGAGCCTTCTTCATTATCTTCAAAGCAAACGCCTTTGTAGGGTCATTGGCAACTTGAACCTGGATTTAAAATAAGAATATTTAATGACCTGTATGCATTTTTTAAAGTGCATAGATTAAGGGGGAATGGGCGAGCTGGACGATGGGTCTCCAAAGCACAGTGCTTAAGTGTTAATCCAATGGAGAAAAAACTATATTATCTGCCACATTTCTTCGGCTGTATTGAATATTTTTACATCAAACGGATTTTTTTATGTGATAAATGTAGCTGACTTACAGGTCCCGACAATCCCTCTTTTTGAAATTGGTACGAATATTGTTTTTAAATATACAATAAATAATTTTACTCAAAATATTCGAAGCAATTTTAAAAAGTGGGAAGATAGAGACCTGTAAGTTATATATATTTATCATAAAAAAAAAACCATTTGTAAAAAATATTCAATACAGCCGGAGAAATGTGGCAAAAAAAATATTTTTTCCTATTGGATTAACACTGAGGCACTTTAGTTTAGAGACCCGCCGTGGTCTAATTTAAATGGGAATGAGAGCGGTAGTTGGGCCTCCAATCTGAAGTCGTCCTTCTTTCTGTGTCAATCCCAAAACAATCTAAGCCAAATTACTCTGATGGCTGCAGTCAATATTTCTAAAATGCCTTTTTTAATATGATAAATGTAGCTGGCGTACATTGATCTATAACCACCATTCTTTGAAATTGATTGAATTTTTTTTTTCTTAATTTCAATGAATAATTTTACAAGAAAATATTTGAACCTAATTTAAAAAAAAGAATTATAGAGCAATGTAAGCCAGCTACATTTATCATATAAAAAATCGTTTGTAAAAATATTTACTTTAACTTGTAAAATTATTATTTTTAAAAAAATTTGGATTAACACAGAAAGGAGATTTCGGTGGAAATATTTGGAAAGTTAAGTTTTCGATCGGTATCTGTTTTAGCCTAACACAGATACAGATAATATTAGCATGATATTTCCCTAGAAGTTAAAAAAAAATTCTCCAATATTCATTTTTTTTTAATTAGGAAAGTGTATAAAAATGAAATTTTGGCAAGCATACACGACAACTTCTCAGCTACACCAAAAAAATTAAAATTTGAAGGTGTACCCATTTTTCTCCAAGGCCCAATTAAATAAATTCTATTAGTTGACTAAATCGGATTGTTATATGTTTTTTGTACTTCAAAAGGAAAATTATATAAGTATAAAGTTTTCTTTTCACATTTTTTCATTTTTTTAATTACAAAACTTTTATTAAGCGTTAGAAATAAGGGAGAAATAAACACATTGCTCACCAATTCAACTCTGCCAAAACCTCCAACACCCAAAGTAGTTACGATTCTTAAATCGGACAATTTTAGCTTCAGAATGTCATCATCAACTCTGAAACAAAATAACGATACAATTTGCAGAGATCATATATATTATTTATCTAAAACTAAATAAAAAGACTGAATTTGAAGTTGATATAAAAATACATACCTTACAAGATCTCCAGATTAAAAGCATTAAAAACAATTCAATAAATTTATAATTGTGTTTGGGGTATTATTATTAATATTAATCATAAACAAGTAATGTACATACCTTCGCTTTACTACTTGCATCTCATCATATTTCTTCTCTTTAATTTCATTGATATTGCTAATTAGTTGATTGAAAGAGCTAAAATAGAGGAAATATTGGTAATTTCATTATATCAAGCCATATTTTAATTTTTTTAAAAAAGAATTTAATGAATAAAAAATACAATGTGTTTAATTACCTTTTAGGTTTAAGATGGATTGTCAAGCTAATGCATTAGTTTTAGAATCATAATTTCCGAAGAAGTGTTGTTTTGCCATGTTAGCCCTTTTTCACCAGGTATGGCAATCAACATAACATAGAAATTTAAAAAAATTTGAAGGTAAAATGTTATCTAGTTATTTAATTATATATTTTTAAAGTTTTAAAATGCCAAAAATATACAGCAGATGGCGACACTTATTTATAAATTTATCAATTAATAATTAAACAACCAGATGTTATTTTCTTTTCAATTTTGTTTTAAATTGATGTTATGATGATTCCCATACCTGGTGAAAATGGGAAAACATGGCAAAACAATTCTTTTGCTAAATGTTGTGATTTGAAAACTAATGCATTAACTCTATGGGGCTGACAGTCTTTCTTGAACAAAATAAAGAGTTCAGGGGAAGAACCGCTTGAGTTGATTTATTAGGAGTCTTCCCGTAATTCTGTCTGCTTGGTGGACACTGGCGACAGGAAACCGGTTTTTCTTTCGGTTCTTCATTCTCAGTACAAACGTGTGACTCGTGTCCACTGATCATTGGCGTGAATCAGGGTTGCCACGAAAGAAAAACAAAGCGAGTAACCGGTTTATTTACACCAGTTTAGGCGATTTCTCGCTATCATCGCCAAAGAGGCCAATTGAGGAAAGCCTCCTTCGAAATCAAGCAGTTTTCCCCTGCACTCTTCAAATAGTTTTGAAAAAGAATAAGATATATCATTATAACTTTGCTTCAGATTTATTTTTCATTTAACTTCTTTAAGTATTGAAATGTGAACCCATGCAATGAATTTAAATGGCAGATAATCTAAAAAAATATTTGTAATTTTAAACCTGATTGCAAGTATAAATCCCAATTTTTTAAATAATTATTATTAATTAAACCTACTCTCGGTCAATGACTAAACACATGACTCCATCCGGATCATCGGCTACGATATTGGCGGTGCGAACATCTTCACTGTGGGGAAAAACATAAAATGATGTTAATAAATATCCTTAGAATAGTACGACGATGTGATCTTGGACTCCCCCCCAGACAGATATTGATTTTAGTATGGGAACTTGGAGAACTTTGTGACCACGACGGAATTTAACGTGTACCAGTGGTGCACGTTAAATTCCGTCGTTCCGCGAGACCCACATTACGTTAAAGGCCACTGGACCAGTCACCATTAGGGATCTTCGGCTGACAGGGCTTGAACTAGCAACCTTAGGGTTCATGACCTTACCATCAGCCAGGGTATCCCAGCCAAAAAAAAAATGAGTGTTTCTTTTCAAATCAATATGGTATAAATAACTGTCCATGTCTTAGATACAATATTTACCCTATCAGAGCTTTCTCTCCAAAAAAGTCTCCCCTCTGCAAGCATCGGATGAACTTGTCTTCGGAGGCATTGGGGTCTGTTCGCATCGTCACTTTCACCTAGGAAAATGCAGAGCATGATATCACTAAACACAAAATTTCGCTAAGGATGAAATTTAGCTGAAGATGAAATTTTGTTTAAAAAAACATTTTGTGCAGAAGATGAAATTTGTTAAAATAAAATTTTGCGCAGAAGATGAAATTTAGCTTAAGATGCAATTGCGCCGAAAATGGAATTTCGCACAGAAGATGCAATTTTGCTGAAGATAAACTTTTGCTTAAAGTGAACCGATTTTCCCAGCATGAATTAGCTTTGAACATTTTCTTTACGTAATAAAATAATTGTGAATAAAATTTCCTGCTGAACACCAATAGAAAAACAGTAGTTTTTCCCTTATAGAATTTTTTTTTAAAATTTTCCTAATATAATCGATAATGCAAATTTGAATTTAAAAAAAGAAATTGTTGTTCCTTTTTCCTAACATACATTTTTATGCATGGTTTTCAATTATTGTTGCACTTGACTAGAGTAATAAATTTAAAAATGATCTTATACTAGCATTGAAAAATACCAAGTAGTATTATTCTTTAAATATTTTAATAAAAAAATTAAAACTCTGCAATAAATTTTTAATTAATACATCACTATTATTAATAGTACAATCACTGTTTCAAAATTTTTTCTTGGTTAAAATTTTTATACCTGTTTACAAATGTAGAATAATACGCTTCAACAAGTTAAATTGTTGAAAAAACTTACTTTTCCTTTGCTAATAATGAAGAAGGTATCTCCTCTTGCACCTTGTCTGATAATGTAGTCCCCTTCATTGTAGGATGTCTGTAATTAAAAAGAAAATATGAACTTTGACACAATATTGCATAACGTGTTTTTTTAAAAATAAAATGAATAAAAATATAAATAGTTATAACAATTGAATCGGTGAGTGCAGAAACCACTTCAGTAAAAAAAAAATTCCGAAAACTCGTTTTCAATGGAAATAAGCGTAGAAAGGCAAGATGCGTGTTGGGTGAAAAAAAACTAGGTTTAAAAAACTACGTTAGTCTGTTGAGTAGTTATGCTATGAGAACAGCTATGATACAAAATCTGTCTCGATTTGCATTACTTTTGCGTTGAATGATAAAATGTGGTAAACATTCCACTTCATATTTAAGATAAGTCAATAGATACGTAAAATTTTCAAGCACGCCAAAAGTCGCCAATGAACAGAATGGCTATTCTATCACAGCTGTACCAAAATTTGTTTAAAGACACTCTAAATATAACAACATTATCTCTCAAATCTTTTGCATAAAATATTTTTTATTAAAAACTGGAAAAAATGCGTTAATAACCTCGATTTTTTTTTATAAAAGAGTATAAACTTATGTCAAATCTACCTCTTCCAAAACGTCAGCAATTTTGATGAGAGCTTCTTCGTTCAGGTTTCGGAATGTTGGAACGCTGAAATTAAAAAAAATCTTGTAACAATACTTATTCGAACATATTCAAATCGGTATATCTAGAGAACTGGATTGAAAATTTTTTTTGCTTGTTTGTCCTTGTGATTTTAAAATGGAAAAGTTATTTATATGTTGAGAGTAAGTTAAAAAAGTTGTTATTAAATTTTAGAGTATTAGCTCTTCACATACATATAATCTTTTTCTTTTTAAATTACTGATAATCTTTTGTACTTTTAAAGTCAATATATTGGACATAAAATGTTAATAATCACAGCTTGTAAATTTCTACAAAATTTGACATTTGCAAAATATTGCACTGAAATAAAATCAACTAAAAGTTCAATCAACAATCTAAATTACTGGAGAGTTAAACACGAGCTACATGTATGTTAGTCAATATTAAATTGATGACTGTAAATTTCTGAATAAAAAAAATACCTTTTTAAGAAGTCAGTATATTCAGCTTGTCTAACAAGCCCAGTTCTCATCATAATAGTCTGGAAACATTGTCTTTCTATGGCCCATAACTTACAATCACTAACAGCTATAAATAAAAAATAAATGTCTTAGAAACATTGTGGCACGAATACCCATTGTAGTGTTGCTGAAGATTTTACAAAACCTGTGTCTACCTAAAGGTACCTCAAGGTGAAGACCAAATTTCTTCGGCTTATATTATAATAAGATATATGCTTTTGGTGGTTTACCACACACGTAACCTCAATATGCCATAACAACTAGGTGGCGCTGATTTACAAGCCACGTTCCTACCACTATTCCTGATTACAACGTTAACAGTAGCATTTAAGCCGAGGTAACTCATCTCCACCTTGAGGATCCTTTGGTACACTGTGGGTTACTGAGGCTGCTGCATGCTTTAATTAGATGGTTGTTAGGAACTCAGTAGTAAATCAGCGCCATCTATCTTGGATACAATTTGAGGTTGTGTGTGGGGCAGACCGCTACACCACTCCCCTCCTTGACGTATAAACGGTCTAGAGGCTACTTCGCTGTACGTTGTGCTGCGTTACAGTTGCCGTTGAGAGCATTAGCAACAAGTGATCAACCATGGTCGAGCTCAAGTTGGCTTCTAATAACGCATAGTACAACAGCGCCATCTACCCTGTATGTTATTTGAGGTTTCGTCTGCTTCGGACACCTACAGCACTCCTCTCCTAGACTTGCACATAGTACCAGGGCCATCTTGAATAGGGAACGGGCCTAACTGCAGGTTGCCACCGGAGATATTGCGCAATACTAGTGGGCCCAAAATGAAAATCGTAGCGTAGCGTGTATGGTGGATTGTTGTGAACTTAAACGTTTCATTTTGTGTTGATAATTTTTAATTAAACAAGGAAATATCTTCAAATTAACCTACAGGTAACTCCTTGAAAGTTTTTATCTCTTTATGTTCTAATTATATGACTGTATTTATGACTTTCTTTAAGCATTGAGTGTGTGTTAGTGTTAACGTTAACGAGCTTTGTTGTACAAAGCTGGTTGATTTTGTTATAGAAACGCTTTTGTTTTGTGCTTAATTATGTTTTTTGTTCTTTTTTTTTATCAAGTTGGGATTCATCTTAAAATATGGCAGCATAATTTTGATTTGAAACGAGTTAGAATGCGTTTGCGAAAGGGATAAAAAAAAGTAAACAAACATTCATTTGTGATTATTTTATATTATAAACTAACTAACCCATGAAAATAATACCGTATAATTAAATGAAAATATGTGTTCCTCGACTACTTGTCCTTAATTTTGAGGTATTGCATGTTTATTTTGCTTTTTAAGTGTTTTAAAATTTGATAGAGATTCTTGTTTACATTCATGTTCTATATATTGATATAGTAATTTAGTTGACTTGTATTTTAAAAAATATATATATCAGACACATTGTGCATAGAACTTCAATATTATACTCTTTGTATTCTGCATTTAACTATTTAATACTTAACTCTTCATTCATTTAAAAATTGTGTACACTAACTGAAAGGTCGAATTGAAAGTATGCCATTATTGTTCACTATGAAACTGTTTTAAATCATACATATTGGCTTAAAAGTGCTTTGCAGTTTTACAATATATTTTTTGCCCATTTAAATGCAAAATAAAACTAAAACATGGAACTGGTGATATCCATTTTTTATCATACAGTGTGCATAACTTATTAAAGAATTGAAGTGGAAGACATAAATTATAATCTGTCTGCACTTTATTGGTATTTGATATGTTTACAGTTTTCAGTGATTGCAGGGTGCGTAAGAAAGGTTTGAGCTACTGCTAATTAAATTAGTAATAGTCAATATATATATCTAGTTTTTAAAGAAGTTCAAGGTAATTGCGTTCTTTTTTAAATTATTAACTATTCCATTTACTGTGAATGAATCTTCCAACTGTATGCACATGATGAGTAAAACATGTTTTGGTAGTTAATGCCTAATGGCTGAGTTTCGACGGCTGCCACTAAAGCTGGGCTGAAGTAGTCTGTGAAATTATTTAACCACTCTATAACAAAATATGACATGTGGATGAAATGGTGATTTCGTTAACCGTATCATTTTTCATTTAATTTTGATATGTATTGTTTATGTATGACAACCGATTCAAATAATGTGCATGTCAAAATGGGTTTTTTTAATGATTAAAAGGGATACATCCCACTGACCGAACTTCTGTGATTTGACCCTATTTATAGTATAGTGGCCTATCATTGGTGTTCGGTTTTTAGGAATCCCATTATTCATGTGGCGAGTAAATAACATATCAAGCATATATTATTGATGAGGGAAATATAAATACCCATTACATACCGATGTATAAATTTGAGAGGAATGTTGGGGCATTTTTTTTTAATGTTCGACTCTATGAAATTGCATTATTGTATTGTTACAGATTATGTGTTATGAGTAGAAAAGATGTCGTTTAAATCTGGTCATCATAACCCCATTTCTTTTTTTTAGGTTTTTGTGACTATCTGAAGCAATAATTTCAAAATATAAAGATAAATTCTTTTGAAGTACTGATCTGAAAACAACCTTAATGTACAAAACGATGGAAAAATTATTTTTTGTAAAAGCATGACTACAATAATGTGTACAAAATGTTTGCCAGTTATTTCTAATGTTTAGCAATAATTATTGTAATGAGGAAGGGTGTAGGATGAATTTTTATTAAGAAGTTAAGGAACT
The DNA here is from genome assembly GCA_023701765.1 of Hylyphantes graminicola. Lineage (NCBI taxonomy): Eukaryota > Metazoa > Arthropoda > Arachnida > Araneae > Linyphiidae > Hylyphantes > Hylyphantes graminicola. The sequence goes on along the minus strand of CM043113.1, from coordinate 64,882,857 downwards.
AAACAAAAAAGTAAATTGTCATCTGTTTCAAATAGCGAAAAAATATATCAAATTCTAATTGTAAATATTGATGAATAAAATGTTTGTTTCCTAAAATTGTGGTTGTTTGATTTTTGATTTCTTTAAAGTTCTGTTAAAAATGATAAATATTTTTTTTTTTCTAATCTTTTCATGTGACTATAGTAAACTATATGAAAAAAAAATAGTAAGCTGACTTGCTGTTGTAAAGCAAAGGAAATCCTTTTACAAAAGGAAAGAGAAAAAATCATAATTTGTCAACTATTTCAAGTAAAAAAATATATATGAATAATAAAAGAAAAAGATCTAAAATTGTAAATCTCCTTTTGTAAAGTAATAAGGTTAGTGTTTATTAAAATTTAAATTTTATTTCTGATTTTCTGTTAAAAAATCTTTTTTTTTTTTTTAAATATGTTTCTAATAATATTTCAAAAATTATATGCTTCTTACTAATCTCTTAAAGATTAGTAAGATAATTTAATATGCAGCTTTCTTTTTAATACTTCTTTATTTTAAGTTCGTAAGTTATTAAAATCACATGTAGATTACCTAATCTTTCAGTTTAAATACACTAATATTTAGCATCTAATTAATTGAAATCAATATTTAGTCTACAATTTATTTGAATAAATTTGAAAGATCATTTTCACGATGTATAAAAAACTTTCGGTAGAAAGTAACGAAGGAAAAACGGCACTTTCCTTCACGGGAGAAAATGCTCTCTTGTGGGCCCACTATGATTGCGCAATATTTTCTGCACTCAGGCCCGTTCCCTTTTCAAGATGGCCCTGATAGTACGCAGACTACTTCGTTGTGCTGCGTTGCGGTTGCATTTGAGTGCGTTAGCAGCAGCGCAGGTTTGTAGGAATCAGTAGGAGTTGGTGATGGATCACGTCCAGGCCACTGATATAGTTTTGCCGAAGATATACACAACTGATGTTTACCAAAAAGTACCTCAAATTGCAGACGTTGCTTCAGCTTATATACTGCTATATTTGATATTATATAAGTGGATGGTAGTAACAATACAGTAAATCAACGCCATCTAGCGAGTGATATTTTTTTAGTGGTTCGTAGTAACGATACAGTAAATCAGCTCCATCTAGCGAGAATGTGATTTTAGGTTGTTTCTGCAGCGCACTGCAAAATTATTAACACTTTACCTACGGGCGTCGACTGACCCATAGACTAAGAATACTCTAAGTTTCAAACTCTCATTGGAGAATTTCTACATTGAAATTGACATAGAAACTAGCGCGCCCCCTTTGTGTTTAAGGGAACTAATGTAATGGTTTCTGGCTGCCTATTTGCAGTCACCTTTAGGAGATTTAACAGAGCCAATGACATCTCGTAATTTGGAACCCTTATCAAGTGACGATAGGGATCTATTTTTTTACTACAACTTATTTTCGACTTTATTTTTGACTATATACAGCTACTCATTGACTTTTATATCCCTCGTAGGCCCATCCTCAAGATATTTGACCTTGTGCTTCTTTTTCGCCATTAATAAACCTACAGACTGACTACGCTTGTCATTTTAGACATGGTCCCCCAAAGATCCACAAGTGATTCGATTGAATAACTCGTCAAATATTCATCCAAATGTAACAAAAACTTAGATTTAGGGGTTTTCGAGGGTTTTTCACATTTCTAAGTAATTAAAATTGGGTGTTGCTATTGAAAATTTTAAAGTTCGTAACATTTTTAATATTAAGACGGACCCTTATGCAAATTTTGTGTCATGCAATTAACTCAAAATGTTATTTGTTCATATAGTCAAAAAGGTCCGATGTAAAAGGACGACTAACGGTTGAAATAATCACTTGTGGGTAACTTTTTTTAACAGAGAACATTCCGAAGAAACAGTAGCCCTACAATTGAAAGTACAATTATGCCAATCAACAAATCAACCTTTAATAGTGTTATAGTTGCTTTCGACACGTTAGAAGAGCTAGGCATTAGATTAAGTTGC